>OY726519.1:35932751-36525542 GCA_963383655.1 Bathymodiolus septemdierum
GTTTGAGTGGAAGCGGATTTGTGCGGGTTTTTTTGTGTTTTTTTGTTGTTGTTTTTATTGTTTGTGGGCATCCTATTAACTTGTTTAAGCATCGCCACTTTTTGTACCTGTCCCAAACCAGGAACTGGATTTCCAACGCCATATATTGTGGTCTTTTTGTGTGTAGTGATTTGAGGTGAAAAGTAGTTATTCGTTTTTACACAAATGTAACCCAAACAAAATGACGCCTAAACGTTACTGAATCCGACATTCAAACGCATTCGGATGACAAAAATAGTTTGCTCAGCAAATTGTAGAATGTCAAAACCCACAGCAAGCAAGAAGAAGATTTGGGGAACCATTTGTGCAAGAGTGAGTGTCGTAAGAACTGCATAGAACAGTGCAACACTGTCGACGATAACTGGAAGAAATGGTCGATTGTGTTTCTCTATATAAATATACCATCAGCTGTCTATCTTCTTACTTGATGGTAAACAGCGTCCGTATTTGTCGATTTTGGGACATCATAGCGATATCATGACTTTATGACCATCTTAAGACGATCATAATATACCGTTTTTGCTACCCTAATTTTTGAAGAGAAAAAAATAAAGGACATTTCGGGGCACGTTCGATAGACAGATTTAAGACTAAAATATGTCGTAAGACTATCCTAAGATATATTTAAGCCCTAATGCATTTTCTAAAACGTGATCCTTGTGGCCGGTTTAATAAGAGTCTTCTGACATATCTTAGGACCATACCATGACTGATCTTTAACTATGAAAGTGTTACTACATTGCATCTCCATAATATTATATAGTATATAATTGTCAATTAAAACAATTAACAAGAATGTTCAATTGTGTATTTTGTAATATATGTAATGAGAGAAGACTGTCTAAGTTGTTTAACTTGTGTCTTATCCTTTTGTCTTTTTGAACAATAAAATATGTTTAAAGTAATTAACAAGAAATTGATAGATGCTAACGTTTTGGCATTTTAGGGTTCTAATTTTTTCTGGGGAAACGAAAATATTGTATGAAAATCTAACAAAATAGCACAAATATTCAGGTCAAAATATTGCACCTGCTACTGCGTTACGACAAGTGCGAATGAATTTAAAGATATTTAATATTTTTATATTTAAAAGAAATTAAAATGCGAAAATTATTAAAATAATTGATTATTGTAAATCTATTTTTAAAGAATTTTAAATAAACGGAAACACAAACTATTATTTTTTTATTTTATAATGAGTTAGGATACTCATGTAATATACAATGTGGTATTAATATTTCGATAACAAACAATTTAATAATATTTTATTTTAGAAATGGAAGACATTTTAAATCTGCTTCATCGTTTTAATGTTAAATTCCTAAAAAGGCAAAAATATTTTTTAAATTGTTGGAAATATCTTATAATATAATAAATACACTGTCAAAACCATTTATATCTAGGCAATGAAAAAAAAATCACAACGATAGAGAAAAATGACCACGAGAGAGGAGGACTGTTTAAATAGAAGTTAAATTCCGAAAATTTATGAAAAAATAAATAAATAATTTGTTTAAAAACGCTTCTTAACGGGTACGCGTACTCACCACCACACTATATTTAAAATAATTGCTATATATAAATATTATTTTAGGTTGAGAAGTGAAATGTATATAAATTGAAAAATCAAAGTTTATGAATTAAGTCAACAAACACAGATTATAAAGAACCGAAAAAATACATATTTTCTCCCCTACGATTTTTGAGGTTAGTATCCCATTTTCATTTTGTAATTAAATATATTTGAAAAAATGTAACATTCTAATTATAAATTATTCAAAGAGGTACAGCAGCCAAATGAAATATCAGTATTTTACCATAAATAATAGTAATATCGAAAAGATTGAAATAATCCTGAAAGTAATTTTACCCCTGTTCAAACGAACCATTCTATTCTACTTTTATTTTTACTTTACTTAACCTTTTAATCTTACGTTAAAACATGGAATTATGTTATGATAGTTTCACGGTAACCTGTCCATGACCCTTTTGATTTGTATCTGTAAATAAATGAACTCATGGAGATGAGCTAAAAATGCTTTTATCACACCATGCCACGAATTTCAAGAATCTAGACAAGAACACAACACATAAAACCACTACCAATTTGCATTACGAACACCAGATGTAATGAAATATCGTTGTTTAGAACTCACTAGAAGATAATATAACAATATTATTAATAATAATTATCATTATTATGGAAAATCACAAAGCTACAAACCTTGGAAAAGACATAAAAATGGGTTCTTAAATATACACTCTAAATAAAACTGCAGCGTGAAGTACAAATCGACGAAAACGAATTCATTCAGATAATTTACTCCCTGTGCATTAGTGTAATGTAATTTCTCTTAATGTTATGTAAATAAACAGCTTTATTCATTTTAGTAAAACCTGCAAGACTCGAATTATGATCTCACGATTTACACATCATAATCACAAGTAATTCATAAAATTCATACAAAAAACAGTTAATATTACAAACAATTACCAACTCTTGATGAGTTTGTCAAAGGTCCCATATTCTAAATTGATTAAGAACTCATTTAAATAAGTAACAGCCTGTATTATTTTTTATTTTTTTTATTTTTTTTTAATCACAGATTTTATTGCACTAATTGCTGTTAACAATTTACTAGATATACAGCTTTTACCTAGTATCCCTAGTTGTTAATCATTAAATAGCAAGGGATTTGCTATTTAGTGAAGCTTAGTTCAAAATAAACGTTGTTAGTACACTTATACAGTTAATATCCAGTATATATTGTAATTCTGACATGTAATAAACATATAATAGCTGTCGATGGTGATTTCACATGCTTTTTGTTGACAACATCCGGTATTATTTCTTTTAACTGAAGTTATCTAATTTTGAAGAATCGATTTGTGTGTTATTTTCAAAGAAAAAAAGACCATAAACAATAACAAAAAATGCGGAGCATCATTCAAAACAAAATATAGCACCAGAACTTACCTTACAAGACGAAAAGTGCATATTTCGGTAATCCGAAAGAAAGAAAGAGCGGCCAGTGTTTACCCTACAAAAAAATCGAAGGAAATATCTAGTAAATCTTTAGGTTTGGAATTTTATTCTAAAATAGAGTTTCTTTCTGTCTCTCCTGGCGCGAGATGTTTCAAAATTGACTGCTACCTCGCAGCGATAACAGCGAGATTTCTATACAAACATTTATATTTCTTTTTACCAAGAACTTTGAGAAAACACACCGGGAACCAAGTTGTATGCAGACGATAGCACTTCAATCTCGGAGATATGTCACTTGCAGGCGAGATCTTCACGTGAATTCTATCATCTCTGAAATACGCGATTGAGATTATAATTTAGCAGACGTTATTGAAAATGCGTATGGGCTTGACGTTTCATTAAGTTTGCATTCAATCTAATGGATGCTAAAGCGATTTTCAAGATGGCGAATAAAATATAAATGTAAATTTAAAGATAATCTAAAACGGCTTAAAAGTAAATCAGTTTTATTTAGCAGATACAGGGGATTGAAAAGGTATTTATTTTAGTGAACATTATTTCTTTCACATTTTTAAATTTGGACCCCCTGATGTAAAATTGATAACGGATAGCACATAAAATTTTAATCAGTTTCAGTTCGTTATGTTAGAATAACTTAATGGGCGTCCGTGGTTTATATCTTTTTAAGATACCACAAAAAAATCAACCTATTGGATTTTCAGACATACAAAATGGTTGCCTTTGCAATACATGTTCAACTGACACCAACATGAAAACATTGTCCGTTATTGTTGATAGTGACAGTTTACCAATGAGAAACCAGGTCAGAAAGAACAAATATGTATAGATATAACTATTAAAAAGTATGAGCAGATATCTTCTAAAACACCACCAGTTGACTGTAATGAGACAAAATAGAAATAAAGCTGTCACGAAATTATATAACAACAAAAATGGTAAGCGACATTAAACAATCCTCTATTAGATAAATGCAAGCACACTTTTATATTAAACAAATATAGATATGACAACAATAAGAACCAGGCGGTTCAACACGACAACAAATGTACAGATACAACTCTTAGAAAAACTCAAACGTAAGTGATACCGGGCGTTCTGTACTAATCCCTCCACACACCTTACTAGAGACACCGTCATGATTCGAAATTCCCAAATAACATTGGATTAAATCTAAACAGTGATGGTCACCAATTCCACCAATATCAGCAAACCGAACAATCATCTGTCATCTTAACTCAATTCACTGAACACAATAAAGACCGAGACATAATTTGACATTGGAAATACAAAGTCCTTGCTTGGGACAGGCGGGTTTAAACCGGTTAATGATATCCCAAACCGTCCCCTCTTCATAACCGAATATCCAACGGCAATGTATATATAAACAAATGGAAGAAGTTCCCAATCATATATGGAACATATGATTAGTTAAACTTGATGTTGCTTGGTTATTGGTAACTTTAGTTAACGAAGACAGCAGAAATATAGCTAAATAACTCTTGTATAAACAAATAACAAAATTAATTCAGTGTATTTGTCAAAATATTTACACAGTAAATGTTTTATTTAGCTATACATTCATTGGTTACTAACATGCTGCAAGTAGTTCATTTTCATATGAAACAAAGGCAAAACCGAAGTCTAAAAATCGGAAAATTTGATACGAAGTCCGTGGATCCATTGTTAACTACAACTAGATTGTAGTTGAACATTTCAAATGAGGTACATTCGAATCTGATTAGAACATGGAGTACACACAGTACAATTTGCGATGATATATATATAGTATGGATAGTATGATGTTGAAGCGAAAAAATTATTATATTTTTTTTTTAATTCTTTGTTTATTTAATGAGGTTTGCCGACAGCCAATGGCTACGAGCGGGTTTGATGAATACATTGATGAATACATAATTTCAATCAATATAATGGTTATTACAAATATTGAAATGACAACGCACACACACACACTTTAAATAACAAACAATAATGATTGTATGATTGTATATTATACAATATCATATTATATGTAGTTTTAATATAGTGTACATGGTTGTCTTTGTTTTTGGTATGTAAATGTTTTTTAATATCTGTATATAGTATATATTTAAAATTTGCAAAAACAAACGAAAAACGAGTGATATTCAGATGGATCTATCATTAAGCGGGAGTTTGATTATCACATTTGAAAGAGAATATAATGGACTGTAGCGATAACAGGTCATCAAGGACGTGTAAAGATCTGCTACAAAGTTTCTAAACGTGATAGAAACATGGTACTCTCTAAACAGTGGACACCAATGGTAACTAACCATTAATGACCTAAAGAACTTCCGACAGGCTTCTTAACCTTCGTGCAACATGGCATTATTCGAGCAATGGTCATTACCTATTACAGGCCATCAACCCATCAACGACGAGTTGACTACACAGAGCTGCTACAAAAAAGGCTTTGAATCGTAACCTGCAAACCCTGGACTCTAATGGTGACAGACCAATCAATGGCGTGTTGATAGCAAATGATTCGTAATGTGCCAGGAGTATGGTATCATTCCAGCACAAGATAACAATTGTAGCAGGCCATCAATGAAGTGTTGATTAAGATATAACAATCTAGGCGCATGTGTCCTTAGCCTTTGTTTTTTTTAATTTTGGCCATCCTGTATAGACACTTTGGTTTCTTGCTCCTAAATGCTTTTAAAATATTGGTTTTTTAATCTTTTGACTTCGAGCGTACCCGATGGAGGTTATTCCAGAAATCCGTCTTAGGCACTAACATTTGATATCTATGTTTTTTTTATGGTTCCTTAACGTACTAGGAGCATGGTATTCTCCGAACACTAGACACTAGCTTGTTACAGGCCATCAACGACGTGTTGACCACAAAGAGCTACCGAAAGGGTATTAGCGTACTTAGGAGCAAGGCATTTTCCCAACACTAGACATAGAAAGTTGGTAGAGTATTTTGTCATCTTGTACAAATATCGACTGCAAATGTACGATGGGTCGTATAATGGAAACCATCCAAGGGAGTTTATATTTCAATATAAAATTGAAACAAGAATATGAAATGATGCACAAGAAATAAACAAAATGCAAATGATAAAGCTATACAATCAAAACTCATTTACAGAAACCACAGAGGCAAAAGTTCCCAAGCAATTACGTAACTAACAAGTTTGTAATAAATTCTAAATCACCATCAAATAGAAAACAAATCTAGAGAATGTAAAGGAATCAGATCATCCATGGAGTATTTGGGATGCTTATCAACTGCAAATCTTAATTCAATATTTATATGATGGGGAAATTGTACTAGTATGCCAGATTAACCACCTGATAAATGATTGTACAGACCACAAGATAAGTTCCTATCAACAATCATTGCAGTATGGTAATAATTAGTTCATTAAGAAGAGTTTGAAGGAATTTAAGTCAATTAGTAATTTCTATTCAGAATACCCATCCACACATTATTATTATGCGATTTGCATTGGTATTTATTGATGAAGTGCTTCATTGCACGCTTGAATTGATGGATGCAAATTTGTGAGCATTTTGAAAATTTCGACATGATCCAAAAGAGCAATTCTACACTCCCCAAAAGTAACCGGATGTAAATATACCGATATATTGTAGTATCAAACTCTCAGAGATATGCTCATGTGATAATTGTTATGGCGCTATGTCACATCAAACCCATTCATAAACTCAAAACCTTGTGCAAGGACAAGATGCTACTGCCATACATTAACAGAGGAGCACCGTGCGGACACGATTGCATGACTATATAGTTGGATCTACCTATACAATCAAAGTCTATCATCTCTAAAAATGAAAGTTGAATTCACCATCAGTTAAAAGACCTTACTGTGACCTTGAAAAAAGAAACATGTTCCGTTTGTCGTAATCACAATTCGGTGCTGTACTCATTCATGACCTATCACCGGGTTTGTTAAAATAGTAACACGACGGGTGCCACATGTTGATCAGGACCTGCCTACCCTTCCGGAGTAACTGAGTTCATCCCCTGAAATTAGTGGGGTTAGTGTTGCTCAATCTTTCGTTTTCTGTGTATACATGTACATGTATATATATAGTTGTGTAGATTATTGTTTGTTGTTTTGTCCTATTTCTGTTGGCCATTGTATTGTCTTTCCTTCGATTTATGACTTCTGATTACCACTTTGGTATCTTCAAACCTTTTTGCAAATCTGAATTCCGAAAGTGTGGTGTTATTGTAATTGTTTTTCGTTTTCTTCCCTTTTCTCGAACTAAAATATCGAAATGTTAAAACTTATTTCTCACAGTTTTATTACTAGTATATTAATACATTATTTTATAAATTATTACAATTGATGCAATGCAATATCTATGCATTTCGATATATATATTATTGTATCAAAGATGCTAGTAGCCCAATAATTGGACATCCAAAAATATTATATGTATAGAAGCAATTATTGTAACAGAAAGCATGTCAAATTAGTATCGGAATCAACCAATAATCAATGGACTTTTATTATTTTTATTTTAATATCAAAATGTTATGGGATGAAAATTGGATTAAATCATCAGCAACAATAGTGGTAACTCGAACATTCACAACTTATTAATTTGCTATGTCATGACATCTGACAAGAATGAGACATAACTTCACACACCGAGTCACAATATTTAAAACAACAGGTACATGCTTACTATACTTAATTTCTCCAGATTACTGAAACCATAACAATATCTTTGTTATTTTGTTTACATGTTCGGGAATTCCTCTGTTTATAAGTCTAATACTAACAATATAGATGTAAGATTGTTACTATGAGTAACATGATAAGCACTACATAGTAGAGCAGTAACTTCTTACACTTAAGGAACACCTAAGTTCACCACCGGTCTTTAGTGGAGTACCTGTTGCTCATTCTTTAGTTTTCTGTGTAGTGTTTTGTGGACAATTATTTGTCCTTTTCCTTTTCGCCATTTTACTGTCTATACTTCTTCCTAGATATACGCTTCTGATTATCCCTCAGTATCTCTAAACTTTTCCCATACCCCCTTGATTCATGCAAGGTACTCAAGGTGTATGAGGTAGAACTGAATGACGTGTTTATGACCAATGTTTTCTTATGTAGAAATTGTCCACACAAAAAACCTGTTACGAATCTGTCCCCATTATGCTTATAGCAGGGTTAGGTTATAACGTTATACATTTGTAATGGATGAAAAACGATTTTGTTTACAACTGTATATGAAAATGCACCCTTGTATAGTGTATAGGTAATGCCTGGTAGTTTTCGTGTGCTGATTCCGAGTCATATATTTGTATATATAGAATTGAATTAAGATAGAAACATTTTGCCGTCGATAAGAAAAAACGTTTACTGGACAAATTGAGTAACCTTCTACAATTTTACGTAGAAATCGTAATTTGTATCCGAAATCAAGTTTGTTAAGTTCATTCTCTGCCACTGAAAATGAACATTTTTTGCTATTTGGATTTAGCACGAAAATTATGAGCGAAAAATATAGTTTCGAATGTGTAAAGTTTTATACTTCGTGGTTTTTTTACGCAAAGTTGCAACTGGACATTTTGTTGACCTTACTCCTTTAGGAATATTTTTTAGCTTGCTTTAAAAATATCATTTTTGAAAAGACTTTTTCGTTTTCGAAGATAATAACATTTGATATGTATATTTTTTTGTGAAAATTTTGTAAAACATAGCTGAAATAAAGTTTGTTATTTGGCATGCTGATGTTTTTCCTTCACCGTTACGTTCTGTTCTTTCTATGAACTTACCGATTTATTCCTTCAAGCATTGAGAAAAATGTAAAAGAAATACGGATATTTTGTAAC
Source organism: Bathymodiolus septemdierum (assembly GCA_963383655.1). Classification (NCBI taxonomy): domain Eukaryota; kingdom Metazoa; phylum Mollusca; class Bivalvia; order Mytilida; family Modiolidae; genus Bathymodiolus; species Bathymodiolus septemdierum. Next base: position 35,941,652 of record OY726519.1, read on the forward strand.
GCGTTACATGAGAAAATTGTGCGTTATCGACGTTTTCTTCCAATAAATTCGTTTTCAAAAGCTAAAATAAACCTAATCTAATATAATAAAACAATTATTTGTATAATTCCCTATACAAGCATGTATTGGAAATAAAAATCCATCAATCTATAAAAAAATCTACATTCGTTTTACTTATTTCATGTTCTATAGTCAAAGTATCACCAATAGCGCGCGTAACGTCTACTACAATAGATGAATTTGCAAAGGCTTTGTCAGCACTTTAGGAACGCTACAAACAAATAAGGTTTCTCTGCACCTGAAAATAATTCACAGTTAAATATGGCAACTCATTTTTGGTGAAGTACTGAAATATTTCAGCAAAACCTAAAAGCAATTATGATTTATGCATAAATAAATAATAAGCAAAACAGATATAACAAATATCAATTTTATATAGATCGTGATGATTTTAATGTTATTGCATATATTTAGGAATTATGTGGAGTGACTACAAAGCCAAAACTGACGTTAAGCTTACACATTCATTATTTATAATGCATTTCTCTGACGTCACACCATTGTTCGAACAGTGGATTATTTTTAAGAATCTACAGTTTATTCTTTTGTTCTTGCATATTTAAGGATTGATCGCAATTTTTGTTCGGTTCATGAAGAAATAACGTCAATCAGGTTGTACACACCCTTGTGCAGCGCGTAGCGGGTTACGCAAGGGTGTGTACAACCTGATTGAGGTTATTTCGAATGAACCGAACAAATAATTTCGATCAATCCTTATAAATTAATTCAAACTTTTTTTGTTATGATATTGAAAAATATATTTATTTTTTCAAAATAAGGTAAATAATCGGAAATAAATTTATATAACCCCAAAGGTGCCTCATTTAAAGAAAATCACCTGATGACAACGGCACGCGACACCTTGAGAACGACGTCTATTTTCAGATTCCGTACATTGGAAAATAACCCCAACTTGTTAAACCAATCAAAACACGTATAAAATGACATGGGACTCTAAAATTAATTATATGAACTTTAACCGTTTACTGTTTTAGGCTTAAAAACGTGATATACATATTATTGGACTTACAGGTATCGAACCACTGCAGGCCTTTTCAGTCTACTTTGACTTTCAAAACTTCTATCTAACCACTCCGCTACGGTGACCACACTACTATACTCTATAATTAGTATATATGACTCTTGATAGTAAGCTTTGTTAAAAGAAAATATCAAAAATCTGCTTAAAAAAGCAATTGATCAATATATACAAGACACGATATAAGTATTTCAGATCTGGCATAATTTATGTTCAGAACTTACGAGTACGTGAGCTTTAAAAATGTATTCTCGCAATGCAAAAACAACTAACGAACAGACCAGGCCGCAAGTAATAACAAATCAGACAGACCAAAGGTGAACATTTGGGACACTTGAAAGACCTTGAAATGTCTAAATATAACCGATTCTTTTCACTTGAAAGACCTTGAAATATCTAAACAAAAACGAGAAACGAAAGTACGAATGCCGATAAAATTTTATTGTTTAATTTTTGGTAATTGTGGCTTCTGAACATTAAAAGGGTAAAAATATAAAATGAAAACACTGTTGCAGATGGAAATGTATTAAGTAATAGGAATACACTCCGACTTGTAGATTCTTAAAACAATCTACAGTTAAAGTGTATTCTCCATTACGTGATACATGTACGTGTATATAAAGAAAAATTATGGGGTCCATAAAATTTCTTCGGACTGTTAATTGACAGGTGTGGAAAGAAGACAATGATGAAGTTTATTCGCTAAATTACTTATGATGAAGATGACAGATTGGCATGGTCAAACTGAGATGAAGATTGCATGTACAGGTGCAGTGAAATCAACCGTCAAAACATGGGTTTTGCAATATAAGTTTGTTCTCGCTATGATACAAGGAAAACGGATGACTAAATGTCAAACAAGTTCACTAGAGTGAATTAAAACTTACATCTTTTATGTAGCAATCACGGTAGTCTTTCCATTTATCTAATATGTAGGCATAATACGGCGAGTGCCACTAGTAACTGCTTACCCTTCCAAAGCACATGAGTGTTGCCCAGTATTTAATTGTCGGTGTAGTGTGTAGTATTTTGTCGGCAATTGTTTGTCTTCTGTCCCTTTTCCTTTGATCATTGTACTGTCTGTCCGTCGAATAACGGCTTGATTTCTGATTACCCATTTGGTACCTTTAAGCTTTTCTTATAAAGTTTTGACCAATCATCCTTGTAAATAACTGCAATACATTCGTCCTCACCTTGATCCTTACGGTAAATAATCTCTCCCATCGAAGCACTATTTATAGTCATGATACTAGGACTCGACAGTTTTTCTTGCAGATATAATATAAAGATCAACTGTCTTCTTAGTGTAGAAATCTGAAGCGAATGTAACACTACTGTACCAAACAAAGACCCCAACTATTAAGTGCAAAACATAATATGACACATCGAAGTGCTTATTATTAAATCTGTTAGGTATAATAGAAAAAGAGTAGTTTCTTGCTGTCAAATCGCATTCTTTGGAGTATCTTAACGAAATGTCGTAATCTCAGATTTAAATTGTCTTAAAATGCTTTTGACATTGCATTCTGAACATGTATGATTTAAAGCAACACATCCACGTTCGGCGCCACCAGCTCTATCCTCATGTTGTGCCATACAAAATCCTGGCGAGTTGAAGATTTGAAAATTTAGAATTCTTCGTGGGTATAAGATAGGGGAAACTTTATCACTCAAATCTTTATCAAATTATGATAAATTCACTATTAAACGGTGTTAACTTATAAACGTTTACACAATTAAAGCAACTAAAACAACACCCTATTAATAAGTTGCCCTCCCGAACACAACATGTGGTCGCAAATGTTTGGTCGTTTCGACATAATTTTTTCACTTGTGGATTTTAGAAAGATTATTAAAATATTATCTCGAAATTCAATTTTCTTTATCAGTTACGATTATTGTTTTAGGACTTCACGTTGAGAATATCATTGCATATAATACCTTATTTAATCCTCAAGTTATTATATAGAAAATCCAATAAAATAAATTGCATGTTATGGATATTCGTGAATTGCAGCGTATTGCCATTTTCAATTATGCAATTTAAAAAGTTATAATTTATTGCTTTTTTATTTCAATACTGAGACTACCTTACATATAGAGTTAACATTTAAGAGTTTAATGGAGACAACACATAATTTAAAAATCATCAAGTTTTAGATAAAGTTTAAAGTTTGATATTACAATATCTAATTCATCGACTTGTGTGCAACCATTTCATTCCCTTGCAACCAACACTCAATGGATCCTTTACAATCACAATTCTGTGAAACTGTTCTAACCATAATTTAATGTCTTTTTGTCCCTTGCAGTCACAAACAATTTGACATATTGCAATTACAATTGTCTCACCGTAAATGTAAGAATAGCATCCTGTTCTCAATGCGGTTTTATGCAGTTACTTGGAGCGTATAGACACTGACTTGGTGGTGTAAAGATTAGCGTGCTCGTGTATAGTACAGTAGATCGTGTGCTCGGTCACCGATAGAGGCAAACAAAAGATTATGATATTGATATTTGCTGACATTCCACTAAGCATGAAGCATTAAGAGGTTAAATCAAAGATCAGGGCTTGGAATCAGAATAATACGTCCGATCGGAGTGACCTGTCTACATGGAGACTGTTGCTATAACGTGCATTATAGCACCATAAAATCCAAATCTGTGTGTCTGTCTAGTACAATACAGACATCATCTTCAGCTCACACAAAAAAATGTTCTTTCCACGATAAAGCTGCACAAATTATTCACCTTGCGATAAATTAACAACCACTCATCTCTAACTGGAATGCACAAATTATCGTAAACATACATTTGTATGCAAAAACGTTCAATTTAATATATAATAAAAAATAAATAAAAAAAACGAATATTTCATGCATATGAGTAAATAGAAAGTCGCCAAATATCAATATATGAAATATCGATACTTAACTCAACTTCTCAGGTTGACAATTATTCATGTCCACCTCCTTAGATTGTCGTGATCGTTTTATTATACCGAGAAAACAGACAAAAGCAGGATAATGATAATTATCTTACCATCATTACATATGCTGCATATACAAAACAAATGTTTGCGAAAGGTAATAAGCAGTAGCAGTAAAACTTGAAGTATTATGCGGACGTGAAAGAGGACACCTTAAAAATCGATTGGAACGACGCTCGATTTTGTTCTTTTTGACACTATTGGATAAATATAATATATGTACATTGGCATTAAAAATAAAAACAAAACAGATAGATTGTCGAGAGTGACAATACTATTGTCACATCTCTCTTGAAAAAATATAGGAGTTGTCGAAGTAGACAATATGATTGTCTACTAGTCAAGGGGAAATGCTAAGGTTGTCACTGAACACATCAATAATTTAGATGTATCATTTCTGTCCTGGAGTAGTGTGGCTATGGATTATGATATAGGATGGCAAGTCTTTTATATCGCATTTTCTATTTTATCCGATTTCACCATGCTTATTGATATCTCTGTACTTTTCATGATCGTTGCCTTTCGTTTATAATTGTTGAGTCTCACATGTATCGTATGGAGTTGTGGGAGTAATGTTATGAGTATATCCATTTCGTTGTTTTGTTAAGGTGTTGTCACAACGATAGTCATTTTCTCTCTCAATATACTGTGCCTTTCAGTGCTCATTTTTATCATGTTGGTATCATCCACTATCGTACTGGTATGACAATAAACAAATCTCGTTTCAATAATGTTTCACTAAACGACAAATGTCACCCCCTAATTCATATTACAGTTTTTGGAGTACCACTGATTTCAGTATTGCCATAGAAATATTGATTTTGAAAACTCATATTCGATCTACTGGTACTCGGAGATATTGTATTTGAAACTTTGTATTTAAGACGTAGTCCTCTTCAAAACGACGACTGTGTGGCTTCTACTAATATAGCATACTGTGGGTGTCACACAATAGGCAAGAGGTAATTGTTAAACTTGTCAAAATACTAGGTCTTGTGTGACTCTCCGTTTTTGTTGTTGCTTTTCTATCGATCTTATGCTCCTTTAGAACCACAATTGCCGCGAATGTACAGGTATATATAATTACATCCACGTGTGTAATCAATTCTTACCATGCTACTACTGCAATTATTGATAAACCTAATCATACTTGAATGTTTGTCTTTTTTTTATTGACATGTAAAGTCTTCTCTTCATTTTTATCTATCCAGATTGTGTATTATCTTTTTCTCACTTTTGAGACAGACCAGTTCCTATTTTTAGCGATGTGAGATTTTCTTATCTTGCACTAGTGCAAGACAAAAAAATCACGTGCGTTTTACCGGCAAATGCATGCTGTATAGTTTATGTGAACTGCCCCCCAATTCTCCATGCTTTTCCTTTTTAAAATAAACAATTAACCACGATTCTACTACATAAGTATTTTCAAATTCATTTATGTATTATATTCTGCTAGCTAACGTACACCTTTCACGGTGTTTGATTCTTTTTTCAGGCTCTCTTCCAGTCAATGTTTGTTTACTTTGAGTAAATAATAGAGTGCTCTCCCTTGTTAGTAACTAACGTAAAGAAAGAAATTACCTCCCTTTGACCAAATTCAAATATTTTTTTTACAGGTATTTATCTCTGTTGTAGTAACATTTATAATATATTTATTAAATACATTGTACTTTATGATGAAATACATTTGAAATACTGCAGAGATACGGTTGCATATGGATAAATCGAATATTTACTTCAGCAACGGAAAAATAAATTGCGGGAAAACGCTCGATGGAATGTAAACAAAAACAATTGGGTGTTTAGTGAGAAATAAAATCAAACACCGGAAAAAGTACAAGATAGGGAAATCTCCGACACCCTTGGGTAAGATTATAATCGTTCTCTAACTCGGCAAGCCTCGTAAAGAGAACGATTGAAATCTTACCCTCGGGTGTCGGAGATTTTCCTATCTTGTACTCTCCCCGTTGTTAGATTCTATATTTCTTTCATTCGAATTGTGTATTATCTTTTGGTCCCCTAATACTGGTGTCAGGGCAAGGAATTCTCACTTTGAGTTAAACATTTGTGTTAAACAACAATCGTGGTGCCTTTCTGAAAATTGCAGTAAGAAACCATAAGAGTGATATACATCATCAAAGAAAGGATTCTGACATATTATAGCAATGATTCATGAACCTTTAATATTTATATTTCGTGAAATGTTAATTACTTTCCTTCTGAATAAGTCAAAGAGTTATTGTTGATAACGACACATGAAACCAAATTGCACAGTGGAAATACATTTTACTTAATGCTCTGCAATTTCACAGTAAACAGATATATTTTTCTTACAACTATTTGTTGATATTCTACGTTGACTGATCGTTTGTAAATATTTGTAAAACACGCGAGGGATCATTAACTTGTTTTTGCACCTAGTAATTCTTAAATAATAAAGAATACCATATTAACCCATACATATGTTTTTCCAGTATAAATCCAGCACTTGAGGTCCCATGTAGGAACCTCCATGTTATTTATGAACAATGTGAACGACCGGAAGTTGAAACATATTAGAAAATTCATATTCATTATAATTTAAAATGAAGTGTATCGCAATAAGGTAAATAAATGGAGAAAATATCCTTATTTCAAATTATTTTTAATGTAACCCCAATCTACCCTCACAGCGGTAAGGGAAATATGCTTATCTGTGTCATTGTAGTTATAATGCACGTAGATAGAAAACACATACGTGATTCTTAATGTAAAACATAATGAATTCAATTAGCAGAAAATACGCTTCTATCAGCAACATGATTCAATTTTTGGAATTTCTTAATTTTGTTTACATAATTCTTTTACCATTAGGAAATGACATACTAAAATAAATGTGGTTTTAAATGATGCGCTTCCCCGTAAAGGGTGCTTTGGTACTGTCTGGTCTTTTAATTGATATTTTATGTCTACTATCATATGAATTGAGAAGTCCACGAACAGAGATCCCTTTTTTCTTAATAGTTAGTGTTTTTTCAGTATTTTGTCTCTCAACGTTTTTTTTTCTTACAAAAAGGTAATCAGATGTCGTAAATCAAAGGACAAACAATGCAGTGGCCAAAGCAAAAAGAGCAAAAAGAAAAACAATGGTCGATAAAACAGTACACAGAAAAACAATGGTCGATAAAACAATACACAGAAAAACAATGGTCGATAAAACAGTACACAGAAAAACAATGGTCGATAAAACAATACACAGAAAAACAATGGTCGATAAAACAGTACACAGAAAAACAATGGTCGATAAAACAGTACACAGAAAAACAATGGTCGATAAAACAGTACACAGAAAAACAATGGTCGATAAAACAGTACACAGAAAAACAATGGTCGATAAAACAGTACACAGAAAAACAATGGTCGATAAAACAGTACACAGAAAAACAATGGTCGATAAAACAGTACACAGAAAAACAATGGTCGATAAAACAGTACACAGAAAAACAATGGTCGATAAAACAGTACACAGAAAAACAATGGTCGATAAAACAGTACACAGAAAAACAATGGTCGATAAAACAGTACACAGAAAAACAATGGTCGATAAAACAGTACACAGAAAAACAATGGTCGATAAAACAGTACACAGAAAACTGAAGATTAGGCAACACGAACCCCATTAAAACCCGGTGGTTTAGGATCTGCTGCGGAAAAATATGTAGTTTCTGCTTTCTAGTGACACAAGTACTGTTCATATTGAACGACACGTATATAGCTATATAATGATGACCTGACCTAACAGTAATACAACTTTCATGTATGACTCCAAAATATCCAGTCCGAACACCTTGGATACAATATTCTGATTGGTCGTTTGTCGAATACAAAACTCGACCTCGAAAGCGTTGTGACAGTAATAACATGCTAAATGATGAAATTCCTTGTGATAAACACCGCACGTCTGTAGCCACCTGTTCGTAAGCACCTGGTAGACCTCCCCATTAAAGGTATATGTCGCACACATCTTTCGCTAATTGGTTGATCGCTACTCATTGTCTATCACATAGATGACCCATGTTTGCACTTTCGAAATCTCTTGCGATCCCCGTTACCTCGTTGACGACATTTTCTGGGTTTTCACTATTATTACCCTGAGCAACAAGAAAGATGTAACATGTTAATCAATAACTGCTAACCCTCAGTTTTTTTATGCGGTTCGTATTGCTGTTGATTACGGCTTGTCCTTGTCTTTCTTGATTTTGCCTGGTGGTTTTCTCCGGGTACTCCGGTTTCCTTCACCAATAAAACTGATCGCCATGACATAGCAAAAATATTGTTGAAAGTGACGTTAAACCCCATAAAATCTAATCTTTATTGTTTTTATGACGTCTTGGTATTGTCTCCCTTTTTTAACGGTTTAATTTAACCTCTTTGCTGATAATACCCAAGCCCATTTGTTTTACTTTCTTAAGAAGAGTTTGAATATACCAAAGGGATAATCAGAATCCGTATATCGAAGAAGAACAATTTATAAAGATAAGGAAATCAACTAAAATGTCAAAAATATTTTTCAATCAATATGTGACGTAAAAGTGTTTTTGACATTTACTTTCGTAGTTAAAATACTTCAGGTGACACCGGGTTGTTGATGGAGATGGTTAAGATAAGATAAGATAAGATAAGTCTTATTTATAGTCGGCATATTTAAATAACAATACAACACAAGCCCTTGTGGGCTTTTGACCGACATATGGTTCACGATAGATGTTCCACCCTCCTCACTGAATTTGGTACAATGTACTGCTTTGACAACTATTTTTCCTATTTTGTTCCAGTATTGTTATAAATACTGTTATAGTGACAGCCGGAACCTTTGAGTCGTAATGAAAGCGGGAGGTTTGGCGCCTTAAAATCTGATTAATCCCACCATTTCTTTAGAAATGCATGTACCAAGTCAGGGTCATTACGATTTTCACAGTTTTTCGGTTGTTGACTGATTTTGTCTGTTTATATACCTATGAGTTTTGACTTTCCCTTATTTAATGTGTTAATTGAAAATGTATATGTAGCAACATTCCAGCAGCGTCTACATATGGAGTATATATCTTTCAGTTGATCCGATATTCCAGTGCTTGTGGTTCATATCAGGATGTCATTGATACAGGGTTACTGCTTAAAATGAAGTTACTGAACCAAGTCATCACTTCGAAAGTTTTACGGTCGCCACCATGACCTGGTTAACCGTAACGGAACATCTGTGTTACAAATGACCACGGATATGTTCCATTTGTCGTAAGCACTTTCCGAACCTTTCTTCATTCATGACATATCACCGGATTTGTAACTAGAGTAACACGACGAGTGCCACTAGTGGAACAGGAACTGCTTACTCTTCTGGAGAACCTGAGTTCACCCCCGGTTTTTAATGGGGTTCATGTTACTCGATCTTTAGTTTTATGTGTAATGTTTTGTAGATCGTTGTTTGTCCTTTTGTCGGTTTTCTTTTGACCAGTGTATTGTCGATCATTCTTCGATTTACAACCACTGATTACTTCTTTGGTATCTTTAAGCTTCATGTTTGACTGTATTGTTGCTATACTCAGTTATATTGTCGACCAATACTACTTCTGGTAGATGGCAAGCTGCTTGCGACGCTATCCAATTATATCCACGTTCATTGTTAGCAATGAAAAAAACAACACACAGTTACACACACTCATCCCAGTACATACTACATGTAGCTATAATGTTTGTGAGCATGTTCGTGTCATGAATTTAGCGGAATTTTTTTTCTTTATATCTGAAATTGAACAACATTGTTTTCATTTAACTTCCTTGATAGAGGATTGCTGCTAACAAGAAAGCTATTGAACCAAAGATTCCTATTGGTTTAGTTGAAGTCATCACTTCGAAAGTTTTACGGTCGCTACCATGACTTGGTTAACCGTAACGGAACATCTGTGTCACAAATGAATATGGATATGTTCCACTTGTTGTATGCACTTCCCCGTCCTTTCCTCATTCATGACTTATCAATGGGTTGCTAACTAGAGTAACACTACGGATTTCATTCGTAGAACAGGAACTACCCACCCTTCCGGAGCACCTGGGTTCAACATAGGTTATTGGTGGGTTTCGTGATGCTCGATCTTTTGTTTTCTTTAATGTTTTGAAGATAGTTGTTTGGGATGTCACCGATGGGTTCATTATATATCTGTTCGTGTTTTCCTCCCTAATAAATCCGGCAGTCACGATATAGCCGAGAAATTGCTGACTTTGACCATAAACCGCAAACAAACCCTTTTTTTTCTATAAAAAAAATAAGTTGAAAGTAGTAAACAAATAAGTACAACAGAAAACATAATCATCTTCTATTATGTTCTACCCAATAACTTCTCGGTTCTCTGTACACGAAAGTCAAACCAAGTTCGACATTGAAGTTAAATGTAAATTCCAACATAAAATCAATGAATTTGCTCCCAACTGATGGCCATTTCAGAAAGTCATAGAATACCGTTTCCCATGTATTACGGTTTTTTATATTAATCATAATTAGTAGTATCCTTTTTGCAGTAAAATTGTCTTCTAGTTATAAATATTTAACCTGCTATAATGATCTTATTTACAAATTCTATTATCTAGCTAAGGGAAAGCAATGAATCAATGCATTATTAAGATGTTGGTATTAAACAAGACTGCCGGCAAAAGTTATTGTGTTCTCTGCCTAAATTAACCTTAAAAGATATAATTTCCTCCTTTGCAACATATTTCATATGGTAATTTTCCTCAGCTGCAGGGGAGGAAATAAGCATGAAGACGACCCGCTGGGATACTCTAATCAATGTCGAATACAAAATACATCAGAGACTCTTCCCAATGGATGATGACGATTGGAAAATATAAAAAAATGAAATGTCAAATTCGTACGACATAAAACAATATATTTCTAACTTATAAATATTCTTAGTAATATCTATAGTTTTATTACAATATGAGTAAAATGAATATTTATAAGTATGTCAGTGCATACTTGTTATTCAAGCCATCTCATTAATAACATGAAGACAATGTTCCATTTTTATAAAAATATAGTTTAGAAAGTGATGTTCAACACATCATCCAATAACAACAAAAAACTACGTCTCAATTCAAGCTACCGAACACCAGAAGTACAACAACACATTCTGATGGAAGTTTAGGTACTAGCTTAGGACAGAAATGTGCATTGTATTTGTTTTTATAGAAAACACTGACTTACGATAGCTGGACAAGATGGCTTTCCATTTTCTGTCAAGAGGGTTAGGCATATATGTGTTTGCCGCCACTTTCATTAATATTTAAATTTTATCGGCGGATGAAGGATGAAACCTGGGTATCCGAAGAAAACCACCGAGCTGCCAAAAGAGATGGACATATTTTATCGCATAACGTTGTACCGAGTATACATAGTCACGGGTGGAATCGACTTCACATAGCGTTGATAGGCATTGATTACATTGGTAGTTGTAAACATTGGTAGTTGTAAACATTGGTAGTTGTAAACATTGGTAGTTGTAAACATTGGTAGTTGTAAACATTGGTAGTTGTAAACATTGGTAGTTGTAAACATTGGTAGTTGTAAACATTGGTAGTTGTAAACATTGGTAGTTGTAAACATTGGTAGTTGTAAACATTGGTAGTTGTAAACATTGGTAGTTGTAAACATTGGTAATTGTAAACATTGGTAGTTGTAAACATTGGTAGTTGTAAACATTGGTAGTTGTAAACATTGGTAGTTGTAAACATTGGTAGTTGTAAACTACCATACTGTATCGGTTATTAGCCCATACTTTCTTTGTCTTGTGTTATTGAATATTTTTCATAAACCACATATGTTGTGATTGAAGGAAATGCTTTTGAGCTGATACTTATTCAATCTAATCTGGCTTAGACTGCCTAAATTAGTAATAATTGGTAATCATGACACTCAACAAAGAAAGTATGGGCTAAATTGATTATACAATACCTGATCATTAGTATATGAAACAGAATGCATCTCGGTTTCGCCTCAATGCATTCTTTTTCATATACTATGACCAGGTATTGAATAACCTATACTTGCACCCCATTTTAAAGAAACATCATTGAAGAGTAGAAAAGTGAAAATGCTTGAAACATTAGGGTGGTTTTTTCCACCACACCTGCATATACCTGCAAGCTTTTCCAAAGATCAATAAGAGATATTTTTACCACCAATTTTTGCATTCGACCCCTACCTAAGGTAATAACAATGTCCAATGCAAATGATTGAGTTAAATGATTTTTTAACTCCTAAGCAAAAAAATTCATGTCTAATATGCGTTCAATGCTTATACCAACTTCTTTCCTTTCATTATGCATATTTGCTGAACTTTTTGTTTTCCACCTAGCCTCATGACATTTGGAAGCATCACTTTTAGACGATGTGTCGCGTACCATTATGTCCCTTTTATGACCTTGACCTCTCCCATCAAGATCGAATTATTCAATGTTCAATGGACATCTTGAGTAAGTGCAATTTCATTTCAAAATTGTTTCTCATGGAGAATGCAAATTTGAATACCTTGGGTGAGTTCAGGTAAGGGAAATAGTCTCAGAATAATCATTTTTTAGAAAAGTACCCAGCTACCGTACATGTCTGAAATCATAAGAACAATAGCTGCAACATATCTGAATTCTAACTTTGGTTAATATCCTTTAAGACTCTCAGATCTATTTTGTCTTTTGCTTTGGAAAAGGTCCCACCAACCGCTAACGGAAGAATCATAACTGTATCATGTAACAATTGGATTTCGAACTATATTAATTCCAACTTTGACAAATATCTCGAAAGTCGCTCAGACCTATTACTTTTGGAATCAAAAGAACAATAGATGCAACATGGAATAATTGGATCTCAAACTATTTTAATTCCAACTTTGTCAAATATGATGGAAAATCCTGTTTTTATTTTGTTGTTGAAATAGGAACAATACATTTCTGGAACAAGAACAATAGTTATGACATGAAACAATATGATTGCAAAACATTGTTACATGTTGACAATACAAGAGACGTTATAAACGGATTTGCTTGTTAACGTTATCACAATTAGACCGCAAAAATATAAAATTATAGATACTAATGCTGTGCTTGGCTAGGCAACATATACTTAGATTATAAATCATTGGCTTATAGGTAAGTATGTTGCTTGCTGTAAAACGCATTCGTTTTACGTCACTTAATTACGAAAATAACAGTATTTTTTGTGTCTTTTTCATAAAATGTAATGAAGGCACTCGTAATTACGTTTATAAAATTCTAGTATTATTGCTCATCTGACTACAATTAAACACGTGACTCTATAGCTTTAACAGTGGAAAACAGAGGAATATCGTTAAAACCTGTGGCGAAGCATTTCAGACTCACCGTCATTCTTCATAAATGATGAAACACCGCATTCAACATAGCCTGACATGCGCAGCAGGAGTACAGCGCCGCTTCCTTTTCTATCGAGACTAATGTACACTCTATCATTATATTCGATTAACAAAACTAATAATACACGTCCATTATACCGGATCGTCACAGTGCATTCAATCAGTTTCAATTAGAGTCACGACATTTTATAAGTTTGAGATTATTTTTATGCAATTAGTCTACACCATCATTAAGATTGAAATGATTGTACTGTAGAATGGCAATGTCTGCCACTAGTAAAACATGCAAATGAACATGTCCGCATATACCTTACATTTATTTCAAATATTATTGGTTTTGCTTTTTATAACAGCATCGTTACTAGGGGCTGTTTCCGTAAATATTTCAAGACCTAAGTAAGGTACAGGGGAAGACAACTCGTACTGTTTCTGTCTTTGATTACAACTGATATCAGACAAAGGTTAAGATAGTTCAATACCTGATCATTCTCAATTCTGTAGATTCAAAAGGAAGCAGGTAAAATAATTCTTGATAGACATGTGATGCAAGCAGCTTAGACAATATACACGTTTCGCTTGACCGTCGCACAACGTATAATTTAGCGATATCACTGCGCCAATATATATACAATCCTACATGATGCCATCCATGGGTTGAACATACGCCGTTTCTCTTCCTTCAGGAATATTTACCATTATCTTTTGTCAAAGACTTTTATGGCTTAGCATAAGTAGCGGATGACTTGATGCGTTTAATTGGTATCATTGTTTGAGTCGTATTTGCTTGAAACATCTAATACATAATAATACATGCATTATAAGGGAACATTTAGGGTTTGTCTGTTGCACGCCAGTGATATATTCTTCCAACAAATGAGAGAGTCAAACGTTTTATGAATGATAAAGCTAAGGGCGTAGCCAGGCTCTGAAGATAAGGCAAGCGTGCACATAAAAACGAGGGCGCCATGACAAATAGAAACATAATTTAGCTCATTGATTTTATATTGTTTTATTTCATTTTTGTGTTTGAAATCCTTAAAATTAAAACACACTAATAAAAAGTTTTGCAGTGAGCACAAAGCACAATAAAACATATGTACTATTTAATTATCTTAAAACCTGCGGTCACCAACGCATCACAGTAGATTGCGCAGACATGGCAAAAACACTGGAAGGTTGGTCAAATAAAGTGATAGCTCCAGAAATTCCTTCCAAGTTCATAAGATAGATTCGACTTTTATCGCACAAGTGTACTAAATTGTTGAAAAGGCTCCAGTTTTGAAAAATGTGCTTGTGGAGAGCGGCCGCTCTCCTTGCTTCCTCTTTAGCTAGACCACTAGATAAATCTGTTCACTGTCCCCGTTGTTTGGGAAATTGTGCGCATTTCTAAAACTTATATCGTTATTTCGTCAATATTGTTAGTACCAAGCAGTTATCGGGCTACCAACGTACAAATGTACAAAATATTAAGAATTTAAAACAACGACCCCTAAAGCTATCCATCTCCATTCAATATTTTTAATAATGATGAATTTATTAAACTGTGTGTATGTTATACAATAAGCCAATAATGTCATCGGTGATCAACAGTCGGTTGTGATAGAGATATCGACATGTATAGATTAATACAATAAATGTTATTCCCGAAGATTTTATATGCGTATTTGAATAGTTAATCTTATTCACATTTTTTCCTCATTATGAGAAGCCAAAAGTGAAAAACGAATAAAGGGAATTATTACCTAATAAAGTGTATTTTTCTGTTTATGGAGTCAAATTTTAGTATTATTTATTTTTCGCTATTAAAATGGGCCTGTCGATCTAATGCACTCCCGATGAACTATTGTACTGTGCAATATTCTGCACGTGGCGTCTATAGCACCGACCCGAGTTGACCTTTGAACACGATTTCTGATTGGCTTTCAGTTTTGCTGATGCTAGTTTAAGTCATTTCAATCAATGGATCATTGATTGTGTGGAAAAGTGTCAGTATGATATAGATATTGAAGGCCAAGGAGATGTATGCAGTATAAATATAAATAATTAGGACTTGGTAATGTTTTGCTGACATAAAGAAAAAACACTTTCTTGGTAAGGTATTAGGTAATACATCTGTTATTTAATGGTTTCAGGTGAGTAGACTGGAATATTTGCCCTGAGGTCCTGGTAATGACCAAAGGTTCTATTGCACGAGGCCGATGGCGATGGCTTCGTGCAATATAACCTTTGGTCATTCCCAGGACCTCAGGGAAAATATATAAAAAAAAAAAAAAAATATTCCAGTCTATTGCACCCGCAACCATTAAATAACTGAATACTATAAATACATATCTACATCACAGTTCGAACACAAGCGAAATTCAAAATCAAAGAGAGGACGTTCATATTGTATTTGATCATAGCGAACATCCATCGGATGCCCATGAAGAATGATTGGTTGCCCACAAGCCAGAGATGTTATTTCTATATGTTTACTTGAGTTTCCCTTGATGATGTGAGTTGCCGTCGTGTCACTAAAGTCGTGAGTTCGATGTCCTCATCATTGGCAAAGTATACTCAATGCAACTTTATGTCATATAAGTTGTTCACTGACTTACAGTAGGTTATTTATTTTTACTCTGGGTACAAGTTTGTCATTTGAATGATTGATTGATTGATTGATTGATTGATTGATTAATTAATGGTTAGCGCCCAGTGACATTTCGGACGAGAACAAATTCAATAATATATAGAAATGAAATGAGGGAAAGGAAGGGTCAACCCGGTCAACGGCTTTCACTCCCACTGACAAGGTATGGAGAGTTAGGGTAGGGACGAATAATTTGATCTTTTGTGGCAGTTACAATGAAACTGAAATATGTTAAACATCAATAGGTCAAACACAGTCTCGATGGTTATATGTCTATAAATAACCAGTGTTATACTATACTAACGACTTATAAGTTTATAATCCAAGAAACAGAAATAAAATAAAATAAAATAAAATGGTTAAAGACGCAAATTCAAAAAAGGTGAGTAAAGATTTACTTCCTAAAAGGTTAAGAACGTAAGAATGAGATTATGTTCATTACCAATGTGGTAGAATGTACAGTGATAATGTTTTCGTACTTGTAAATTAGGTTAAATATAAGAAAGGTTTGAAGATACCAATGGGGTAATCAGAACCCGTAAATCTAAGATACCAAGGGGGTAATCAGAAGCCGTAAATCTAAGATACCAAAGGGGTAATCAGAAGCCGTAAATCTAAGATACCAAAGGGGTAATCAGAAGCCGTAAATATAAGATACCAAAGGGGTAATCAGAAGATATAAATCTAAGATACCAAAGGGGTAATCAGGAGCCGTAAATCTAAGATACCAAAGGGGTGATCAGAAGTCGTAAATCTAAGATACCTAGGGGTAATCAGAAGCTGCATATCGAAAATACCAAAGGGGTAATCAGAAGCCGTATATCTAAGATACCAAAGGGGTAATCAGAAGCCGTATATCTAAGATACCGAGGGGTAATCAGAAACGTATATCTAAGATACCTAGGTGTAATCAGAAGTCGTGTATCTAAGATACCAAAGGGGTAATCAGAAGCCGTATATCTAAGATACTAAAGGGGTAATCAGAAGCCATAAATCTAAGATACAAAGAGGTAATCAGAAGCCGTATATCTAAGATACCTAGGTGTAATCAGAAGCCTTATATCTAAGATACCAAAGGTGTAATCAGAAGCCATATATCTAAGATAAGATACCAAAGGGGTAATCAAAAGCCGTATATCTAAGATACCAAAGGGGTAATCAGAAGCCGTAAATCTAAGATACCAAAAGGGTAATCAGAAGCCGTATATCTAAGATACCAAAGGGGTAATCAGAAGCCGTAAATCTAAGATACCAAAGGTGTAATCAGAAGCCGTATATCTAAGATAAGATACCAAAGGGGTAATCAAAAGCCGTATATCTAAGATACCAAAGGGGTAATCAGAAGCCGTAAATCTAAGATACCAAAAGGGTAATCAGAAGCCGTATATCTAAGATACCAAAGGGGTAATCAGAAGCCGTGTATCTAAGATACCAAAGGGGTAATCAGAAGCCGTAAATCTAAGATACCAAAGGGGTAATCAGAAGCCGTATATCTAAGATACCAAAGGGGTGATAAGAAGCCGTATATCTAAGATACCAAAGGGGTAATTAGAAGCCGTAAATCTAAGATACCATAGGGGTAATCAGAAGCCGTATATCTAAGATACCAAATGGGTATTCAGAAGCCGTATATCTAAGATACCAAAGGGGTAATCAGAAGCCGTATATCTAAGATACCAAAGGTGTAATCAGAAGCTGTATATCTAAGATACCAAAGGGGTGATCAGAAGCTGTATATCTAAGATATCAAAGGGGTAATCAGAAGACATAAATCTAAGATACCAAAGGGGTAATCAGAAGCCGTATATCTAAGATACCAAAGGGGTAATCAGAAGCCGTATATCTAAGATACCAAAGGGGTAATCAGAAGCTGTATATCGAAAAGAAAAATGACAAACAACGATGTACAAAGCTTGCACAGAAAACTAAAGATTGAGCAACGCGAACCCTAATAAAACCCTAGGGTGAACGCAAGTGCTCCGGAAGGGTTAGTATTTCCTGTTCTATGTGTGAGAGCCGTCGTTTTACTGTTAAACGACACGACATAATTTTTAGACTGATTTTCGTTCCCTTACCAAGCTACGCATATTCCATCCCTCCAAAACCAATATCGCGGGATAAGAGTTTTTGGCTCTGAGTCTATCTATTATGCAAGTTTATATTCACGTTTATGACCTCCGTTTTATACGAACCAATAGTAGATGAACCAAGTAAAATGAAACCCTCCGGCGACAGTCAACTGATATTCTGAGGACAGAAATCGACTGCTGTTTTCAGATTGAATGATTGATTGTGATTAAAATGAAGTGAGCAGTGTTGTAGTTACACTCCTAGGCAAAACAGGTTTAACACTAACGGAAAATTAGATTGCCACGGGAAAAGATGATAGTCAAATAGATAAACCATTGATATTTCCAACATTAGAAGCTGCTGCAAGTTGACTCGTACGTCCCAGTAGCGTGGTATTCTCCATATACATCAGGTATTCATTTGCATCCTGTCTTAAGGGCGAGATGTTCTGATATGATTTATCATACACCACAAGAGTACACTACTTTCCACAGCAGAGAAACCATATCCTATTTCTAAATTCGCGATCCCCACTTACAGAAGAAAAACTGAAAAATGATGTTCGGAAATATTTTCGATGTAACTCTAATTTTTCGAAAGAACGGCAATAATAATGCCGTTAGTATCTTTTGATTTTAGCCCGAGTTTCCAAAGGACTATCATTCCTGTTGATTTACATATAAATAGCGTAGTTACTATTGGTAGTAGAAAGACGGAAGAGATAAACGTTTTGAAAACAATATTTTTCTTTTATGGATTAGGGGGAAGTTGACAAAATAATCTGACCCCTCAGCGTTTACTTATACGATTTTGGGTTGAAATTTTAAAACACGGAAATGGGAAGCCGTAAAAATGATCCACTATAAAAAAAAATGTTATATAGACCAACGTAAGACATAAATTTTAACCCGAAGCACATCTTGAGATACTTGAAACATAATGCGACGAGACATAAGTAAATCATCATAGACTCTTAAAACTCGTTATCTCAGCACCGAGGAGAAAATTAGAATATAAGTGTTCTTAAACCTGTGTAGAACCACCTTTAAAGCAGGTGGTGTGTTTGATATTTACATCTGCCAATCATGAAGTCCTACACCTTCTAATTTGTGTTCTTAATGCGGGACAATAACTTGCTAAAATAACAAAATTTTGTGAATTTTACTTTAAATGCTAATTTCAATGTGTTAAAAAACATCTAAATCTATAATTTTGTTGAAATTATGACATACTAGTTAATGTAAGAAATTATTGCAGCGTTAACATTGAATTAGTAAACAACGGAACAATCAACAGTCGCTTGACGACATTATATAGAGGAATTGAAGATTAGGGAGGGGAATAAAAACGCCTGATCTCATAGACGTCACGGTGTGTTAAAGATTCATTTGGTTTTGATGCAAACAAAGTAATAAATCTTGTATGCACAACTATATTTAACACTCCGTAACAAACGTCCAATAGTTGAAAGAGAACGACAGTTCAATATCCTAGAAAGACTTATCTTAATTATATAATGACGAGGAAAATAGTATCGTCAACTGAACTTCTTATATGGTTTTTGATATGTATAGTTAACAATCTAATCCTTATTGTTCAAGTATACTAAATATTCTTTGAGGTAACCCCCGTTCGTTTTATTTTTAAGTTAGATATGATAAGATATTTCCTTTTATGTTTATCACTGTGAATTCATTTAAATTCGCGGAAACCGTCATTCGTGGTTTGTGGAAAATTTTTATTTCCGTGAAAACCTTGCTATAGTCAATACATTCACACATACATATATATATATATATATATATATATATAGGGACAAAATGTCGTTGAATTCTTAATTTCGGGGTTAGATACTATCAACGACATTCGCGATAATTGGCATGTCACGAATAATATTGAATCTCTTTATTTTTGGATTTACGGAAGCGTTGATGACTCTTATATATCTAGTAATAAACATGCTTTATTCGGTTAAAAACAAAGCTTAAAATAATGCCATGTGTGTTGTTTAAGTACATGTATATCACACGGAAGCGTATTCTTTAAATAGTGATTCTATAAGCATGTCAATGTGTCATAGGTTTTTGTTTTACAAAATATATGAACAATTTATTTGATAGGCATCTAATACTAAATTGTACTTGATAAAAACTGTAACCCAGAAAAACAAGAGTTAAAACAAAACTCTAATTGGACTGCATTTGTTAGAAATCTTCTGTGCAAAAATGGTTTATTATATATCTGACAAAATCCTAGTGCATTTAATAGTGATTATGTTGTTGCAGTCTTTACAGAAAAAATAACAGATCAATACCAACAAATCTGGCTGACTGAAATAAAAAGTAATAATAAACTTGAAACATATGTGCTTCTAACGAATGAATTTTATTAAAGAAAACTATATTGACATTTTAAAAGAAAAACACCTCCTTAGAGGAATGAGTAGATTAAGAACCAGTTGTCACCCATTGAAAATCAAAACAGGGCGTCATTGCAAACCCCCTTTGCCTAGAGAAAATCACCTTTGCTCAGTATGTAATGTAATAGAGGACGAAGAACATTTTCTTGTTTCTTGTAAAAAATATGAAGCTGAAAGACTTAGTCTTTTTAAATTTGCTAAACATAAGTCATTTAGATATTGGAATGCCAAAGATAAATATGTTTTCTAAATGTCAAATAAAGATCCAATACTTATTCTAAATACTGCAATTTTTATACAAAAATGTCTTTTCCCCACTTGAAATGATATTGTTTTTACAGTGTTTATTATTGTTACTACTTAATAATGTTTGTGTATGCATTTGTCAAACCCATTGTATGTATGCGGTTGAACAATAAGATTATTATTATGACTTGACATTTAGGTAGAAATTTCAAAACACTTAACCTGACATTTTTTAAAGATATTTTTAAGAAACATTACATTTTGTGTTAAATGACTTGAGGTGACAGGTGGTTGTTCTTTTGATAATATTGGTGCCATTGATTACCATCACTGTTTAAACTTTCGCTTAATAATATGAACAAAAGCAAAAACAGAACAAAGGTGTGTAATTTTGAAATTTGAAAACAAAAGTCGCATTTTATACATTGTATACTCTCGGTTGTTGAAATTGTTATTGCGGTAAGTCAGTGAATACGATCGTTGGTGGGATCATTGGTTAGGTCAAACCAAAGACATTGGAATCGGTATTTCATACCAGTCTGTTAATCGTGCAGCATCAGAAACAAGAGGCAGTGCTGCAGTTGACATAGGAGTCTGGATAATGAGAAAGATATGTCTTTGTGTCGACTGTTGTAATAAGCACCACACCTAGCTCTTAGCGTGTTGGTCTTGTACAAAGCAGGCATCACCAACAGCACTTAGCTCTTAGCCTGTTGGTCTTGTACAAAGCAGGCATCACCAACAGCACTTAGCTCTTAGCCTGTTGGTCTTGTACAAAGCAGGCATCACCAGCAGCACTTAACTCTTAGCCTGTTGGTCGAATCCTGCTCAGGCGAAATTTACTCAATACAACGTTATGCGATAAAGCTTGTCAATGATTTGCGACAGGTCGGTGGTTTTCTCCGGTTACTCCGGTTTCCTCCACTAATAAAACTGACCGCCACGATATAACTAAAACATTGTTGGAAGTGGTGTTAAGCGCTATAACGCTGACCCTAACGCTAGTTCAGGCTCTTGGTTTTAATTCCCTTTCTGTCAATTATAACTCAAAAAGTGATGATGAAGCTCGTAAAATGTAGATCAGCCATTAAGTACACTCCACAAAGCATACCAACAATCGGCAATCTGTTCATTTTTATTTTCTTTCTCTAAGTGTCGGATAGTTGTACCCCCATGGCCTCATTCCGAAACTGAAATTTAATTTGAAAGTGATTTTCAAAAGCAATAATGTGATAATAAAAATAAAATAGAAAAACAAAATGATGTTTTCTTTTTATTATTGCCAGAGGACATCTTAAATTTCATATAATGTTTTTATTTGCTAATTCCTATTAAACACAACAAACACTACCAATAGTAATATTAACAAAGGACCAATCAAGTGTTGTATGAAGTAGAAACTAGTCCATCGGGATTGTGTTCACTTGTAGTTTTGTGTTTGTAAAGCGTTTCATCTGACGTTGGAATAATGAATTTCAAGTAAATTACTCGGTCGTACATTTCCTTTCAAATATCCGGAGTTTGGCTCAAAAACCATCGTTTTAACAGATTAATTGTCTTGTATCTCGTGTTACTGGTCAATAAAAGACGATAAATGAAAATAACAAAGTGAATGAAAAAGACTAACGAAAACCTAACGATCAATCTGCAAACCTTTGATAAATTTATACCTTATAAATCAAATTTATTGTTAGTCGTTTGCAAGACATTGAAATCTGCACACAATGAAAACAGTTAATTCACCCATAAAAGCGGCGATAGAGTGGCTAACATTAAGAGTAACAGTAATTTGATATATTTAGTTGAAAAGGCAAATATTTCGTCATTGTAAGAGTTTTATTGACAATAAACGTTTGCAGGACCAAGATGATTGATTTTAGGTCATTTACTTCCAATCTGCCCAATGTCATTAGAAGGCGAATAAAGAGGTGAAGGTATCCATTTTAATTGGCTGTTGACACCTCATATGTTTTCCAATATTATCAATAGAACATAATTGAAAAAGGCGTGGAAAAGTTAGAATTCTAAGTTATTATCTCATAAAAGTAACAGATTTTTTGAAAAAATTAAAACAAATTCCCCCATTTGAATGTACCAAAGGAAATTATACTACTAAATTATTTGTTTGAAATAATTTAAATGAAATATGATTAAATGTAGAAAGCGGTAACTCGTCCATAAAAGCCTAAGCTATAACCACAAATAGGAAATAGGGAATCATAAAAGTGTGGAAATTCGATGTTAGGAGAAAAAGAAGAAAAATGGGATAGTAATGAAAAACAGATTTATGCATATTATAATTTTGTTTCATTCTCTCTCTCTCTCTTTTTAATTAGGGAGGGGGAGGGGGGCGCGGGGGGGGGGGGGGGGGGGGGGGGGGGGAAGAATACCACTTTGTCATTATAGTTTTATGTTTCATCGCTATTATTTTGTTTTTTCTGATTCTGATTGTGTACATTTGACTTGCAAGGAATAGACGGAAATTACATGAATAATTATTTTTTTTACAAAATCGAATGACGGTATATTATCAATTGAAAAGAAAACAGTTGATAGATTTCATAGTAATTTGTACAAAGCACAGCAGAAGTTAGAGCTTGATAAGACAAAATTAAATGAAATACATTTTGAACATTTACAACAACAAGAAGAAAGCAAATGTTTATCACAAATATATGACCGTCAACTTAAAATGTCTGCATTCTTGGCCAATAAACAGTCAACTAAAGCATTCACTGACTTTGAAATGTCTATGATGATGTTGTCGTCAATGTTGCTTGTTTGAAGATAGAACTTGTAAGGCTTTGTTGTAATTATATGTTCATTTTGGTTCGCCCGATAGAGATCTAGATACTGAGACTGATTAAAACTCCTCATTTTTTTTTTCATGTCCAAACACAGGACATATATTTGCATCGGTTTCTTTCTTGTCATTTAAGTGTGTAGACGTTATAGACGTAGATACCAGAGGAGTTGTTGGTGCTTATGCTTTTCAATGTACTGAAATTTGAAGGGGGTATCCTCTACAACTATAACCAACCCAAATAAATACCCCATCATATGAAATCAGACAGTCATTGGAAAGTTTTATATAAACATCGCTGTAATAACTAATTAAAAGAAAATTGTCTTATCTATATATTATATAAAACATGTTTTTAAAAAGTGGATATGAGAGAAACATCTAATAAGATTAAGAGAAAATATATCGCGTCCATTTACTATTTTTATCTGACAGTCATACAAGGGATAGGTTATATATTCAATAAACACTACATTTAAGTTATTCATCTCACAAATGTTGAGATACCAGATAGTCTTCTGAATACGTGTAAGGTGGTCCTATCAATACATAGATACTGTCATCACTATGACCAATATCACCACAGAATACTCAAAGCTAAAAACAACTACAGCGCTTTTATACAAAATGATTTGAAAATGTCAATGGATTCTCTTACCATTTGAAATGATATTCTGATATCCAAACAGAAGCTGCCAACGGATAGATTTATGACAAACAGAATGACAGTTGTTATTTGAAAATTGCCACCACTAGGAACTCATATGAGAATTGACAAGTTGCAGCTCGACCGTTCCATTCCTTAGAAACATAGAAAATCAAATACATTGATTTAACGTTAGAGGAAACCGACGGAACAATTAGAGACACTGGCAACATTGGGCACACAAAATATAGAACGAAGACAAACAAAACACAACAAAACTCGCCATCTGGAACTCGGAAACATCGATTTAGAAAATAGTGATTTTGCAGTAGAAGTGTAACTCGAATAATTCAGCGCTCTCTATCCGCTATCGCTACTCGAGGGCTTGAACTCCCCTTGTGATAAAAATGCGTCAGCTGCTCTCTGAAAGAGAGAGCCAATCAGCGATGATTATTTGCCGAGTCGGTTCTTTCAATTTCCGATAATGTTTACAAACAGCAAGAAATGGAGATCGACACAGCGCTTAGTGAGATTGAATCAAAATACGACTTTACATTTAAAGAAAAACAGCTCACTGCCATCAAATCCTTTATTGACAATAAGGATACCATTGACCTATGTTTACAAACATTTCCTAAGCTTCCCTTCCTTTAGCGCCAAAAGTCACCAGCAGTTTATACCCAGAATGCATAGCTGATTTCAAACTTCTGGTTGACGCGTTTTATCGAGAAAGTCGTCCAGGCGTTAATGTAGCAAAGCGTAATATAACGACTGGATTATTCAGGTTAGTAGAAGTGAGGTATATTTACTTCCGATTACCCACAAGGCTCGGCAAATTGAAGTGAAAGTTCCTGTTCCTACTACATTACGATGATAGACAGTAAAATGTTGAATTCTGTATTTGTGACATGGAAATATCCCCCCCTCAATTACTTGATGACAATTAAGAGGAAATAAGTATTACATCTCCTCAATTTTTTTCTGGTATGTTCTACTATCTATTGTAGAGGTCAATAACTACATGTTTAAATATGTAAAGAAGATCCTTCTTAGCATCAGGTAACACATGGATAATAAATAAATAGCTAGTTCTGTCTTACGTATTCACAAAGCTTTCAGTCATAGAAACTATGGCTGAAAATTTGTTGTGGTAGGCTACAATTCCACATATTTTTCAAACAAAATTCAAAAAGGTAAAACATGCTACTCCGAGAAACAAGTGATCAGTATGCTGGAGTTCCTCATCGATAATATATGTGTCTCCTTTGGAGGGACACTGTTTCAGCAGGTCGTCGGAGATAGGAGATTTTGAGAAGGGTGGGCTGAAAATGATAGATATAGAAAGTTATTTTATATCTTTGAAGGCATCATGGGTAAGTAGATTAGCTGACTCAAAATTTTCGAATTGGAAACTGATACCACTAAAATATTTAAATGTATTTGGGAAAATATGACTTATTTTTAAAATGAACATAGATGTGAAAAAAACATAAACAGTTTCTAAATAATATATCCCCGAATTTTACAAAAATGTTTTGACCAGTTGGATAAAAACAGGTGATGGTCAATTAAGTTCACCATTAACATTCAGTAATGTAAGAAAGCAAATTTTATGGGGAAATAGATTTATCACATTTGAAAAAAAAAAAAAAAAATTTTAAAGAATGGTTTAATAGTGGAATATTTTTTGTTAATGATATAATAGATAATAATGGTAAAATTACGCAAGAATTTATTCTGCACAAGTTAAAAAATAAATCTAATTGGATATCTGAATTTAGTATTCTTAAAAAAGCTTTTCCAACGAATTGGATAGGCATTTTAAAACCAGAAAGCTCAGTTAAAAGCATTGTAAATATCAAAAAAGATTATTTCATCTGGAACAATCAGTTTATTAATTTATCTACATTGTCTAATAAGTTATCATATAATAAACTGGTGAATGTTAAATCTTCAAACCCTATTGGTACACATTATTGGATTAATTATTCATTTTCAAATTTCTTGAAGAAAACAAATTTAAAATGTTCAGATGGAAACTTTTTCATTTTATTATTCCAAATAAAGTTTTACTTTCCAAATGGAAAATTGTTGGGAATAGTTTATGTAATTTCTGTAAATTAGATGAAGATTACTCTCATTATGTTATTACTTGTACCTTTCTAAAAGAGTTTTGGAAAAAAATTCAGAATTTAATGAAGGGTTTTGGTATCGAAAACAAAATTACTTTGAAACATATAGTACTTGGATACAAGATAGATGATAAAAACTATCTTGCATTACATATTTTGATAACTGTTGTAGGGTTTTCCATCTACAAATCGTACTATACAGCATGTGGACAAAAGTGATTCCGTTTCCGCCATCTTCCCTATATATTTCATATAAAACCATTTATTTTCATAACATTCTCATGAAGTCATTCCTTATCTGATTTTCATGAAATTTTCAGCATAAAATGCAGAAATAAATATAGTTTCTTCTTCGTAAAATTTGCAAATAATTTTATTTCTACTTTCTCTTAAGAATTGATATAAATACAAAGTTTATTTTTTTCACCAAATCTTACTAGATAATCATATACAATTGTGACGTCAAGAATTTACATTTGTGTTTAAATCTTAAATGCTTGCAAATACAAGTTCGAAAAAATTACATGAAGATAATAAGATAAACTCTAATTAATTCTGTTTTTAAAGGTGAAAATTTCATGAAAATCGGCTAAGGAATGATTTTATGAGATTGTTATGAAAATAAGTGGTTTTATATGAAATATATAGGGAAGATGGCGGAAATGGAATCACCTTTGTCCACATGCTGTATATCTGAACAGAAAACAAAGTATATTGATATTTATAGAATATATGCCAATAAATATATTAAAAGAATAAATGAAAATAAAACACTTCAAAAGTGTACATTTTTAATGAAAGTAAAAAATTATATAGTAAATGCAAAATAAATAAATGTTTTCAAAAGGTATTAAATAGAAATTGTATTTAGGTTGTATGTATATTTCATGTAATTCTGATCATAGCCCTGGATAATCAGAACAAGATGTAACAGGTAAACACCAAAAGGAGCTTGAACTTTTGGCATGTTAATTGTAGCAAGCATTTGAATAAAAAATATTGCGTTGTTAAAAAAAAAAAGAAAAGAAGATAAGGAAGTCAACAAAAATGTCAAAAATATTTTTTTATCAATGTGTGACGTAAGAGTGTTTTTCACATTTACTTCACTGAATTTGGTACTGCTTTGACAACTATTTTACCTATTTTGTTCCAGTATTGTTATAAATACTGTTATAGTGACAGCTGGAACCTTTGAGCCGTAACGAAAGCGGGAGGTTTGGCGCTTTAAAATCTGATTCAACCCACCATTTCTTTAGAAATGCCTATACCAAGTCAGGTTCATTACGGTTTTCACAGTTTTGCGGTTGTTGACTGATTTTGAGTTTTGACTTTCCCTTTGTAAGATTGTTCGGAGTTCGGTAATTTTGTTATTACCCTTATTTGTCTGTTTATATACTTATGAGTTTTGACTTTCCCTTTGTAAGATTGTTCGAAGTTCGGTAATTTTGTTATTACCCTTATTTACACATACTCTTAAGATATCTGTCATTTTGACATTCATGTAGTTTTCCTTTGATTCAATTAATCCAGAGGGGTTATTATAAACGAAGCAATTTATTTAGACTGCAAAATGCCCTTCCATGAGATTTATATTTGAAATCATCCAAGTGGAGATAATCTCATTTTCTAAAGTAACTACTGGTTCTCGTGTAAAATAATACAATGAATAGTGACATTTATGAACTTTCCTGTGGACAACATATGTGTTGAACTCGTTGAATATTGACGCATCAGCGATCACAAGTCATACATTTGGTATTAACAAAAAACGTGGAATAAGTGGTTTAGGTTTGGTTTATGGTGTCTAACGCCACTTTCAACATATTTCAGTTATCTCGTGGTGGTCAGTTTTATTGGTGGAGGAAACCGGAGTTCTCGGAGAAAACCACCGACCTGACCAAAGTCACTGATAAACTTTATCACATAATGTTGTACACTGCGCCATGAGCGGGATTGGAACTCACAACATCAGTGGTGATTGCCACCGATTGCATAGGTAGTTGTAAATCCAACTACCGTCCGATCACGGCCACGAAGGCCCCGTGGAATAAGTGACAAATAATATCTTTAACTTGAAATTGTTGGCACAGCATCATTATACCAAGATGTCTTTTTCATACTGGCTTCGTTTTTCAACTATTTTTTTTTTGCGATTTCATTTTTTTTTAAATCAAAGGAAATGTTCATATTTTAATAACAATGTAGATATCTAAATTAGCGCGCACGACGTGTTTCTGGAATACATTACGAGGTACGCTCAGAGTGGAAAGACTGGAAGGTCATATAATCTTAAATCTTTGGGAGCACTAAGGCTGAAGCAGGATAGCCAAAATCGGTAGTGAGAGGCGTTTTCGTCCATATAACGTAGTAGATATGAGATCCAACATCTGGAATAATTATGCGAGCGTTCTCGGAAGAGGATCACATCTGTCGGACAAACTACTTGTACAGTCGAATTTCGCTCTCTCGAACTCAGATATGTCGACTTATGAGATAGCTCTAAGTTCCATTCATGGTAATTGTGGAGCAGGAACTGTCTACCCTTCCGGAGCACCCGAGTTCATCCTCGGTTTTAAACGGGGTTCGTGTTACTCGATCTTTAGTTTTATGTGTATGTTTTGTAGATCATGGTTTGTCCTTTTTCTTTGGTCATTCTGTTGTCTTCATCTTTGATTTACGGATTCTGATTACCCCTTTGGCATCTTCAAACTCTTCTTAACTAAATTTGCCCTGATAAGTGGAATACTCGACTACTTCGAACTATTCGTAGTAGGTTCCTTCCAGTTCATCAAAACTACGTTCGATGAACGAGATGAACTAAAGTGGTGTATGTTCTGCCTCATGAAATAGTCGACCATGATGTGATGTCCGTCTTTAACTGACTACAGACGCATTCCAGATTAATGACCTCATTTAAGCCGATTTTACTCTTAGATTATGCCGACTTTGTAGTTAAAGACGGCTCGACGGGTAGCTTGTTTGAAGCACCTGATCCTGATTCTAGTTTTTGTTGTTGCAAAGAGTTTGTTGTATTATATGTAGATCAAGTTGTCCAGTACTATTCGGACTACATGAATGATATTGGGTTCGTCACCTCTACTTTAGTTTTAATGTTATTTCATTTCTTATTTTGGATGTGGTTTTTGACAATTTGCTAAGGGGCCATCATGGTCATGATTGTATGGTAGTTGGATTTATATCTACATATACAATCAGTGCCCATCATCACTAACGTTGTGAGTTTGAATCCCGCTCAGGCAAGGTGTACACGATGCAACATTATGTGATTAAGTTTGTCAGTAACTTGCGTCAGGTTGGTGGTTTGTTCCGGGTACTCTGACCGCCACGATATAACTGAATCTTTTTTTAAAGTGGCGTTAAATAACATAGACTAAATTTATTAAAGGGATATTAAAGCTCATTTTGGAATTTTTTTTTGTATCTCATGAAAAATTGGTTCAATAAATGATATTTATGAAACATTAACCCGGTTTTTATCAATGACACTTTGTAAAAGTGACATAATTCGTTGATAATTCTGTCATATCTTGCGGTTTTTCTGTTAATTGAATTTTTATTTCCTAGACAAAAATTCATTTCGACCCTTTTAAGTGATATTTTAACGATATTAGGGATTATATGGGCATGCAAAGTATTTTTGGATTGTTTTTTTACAATTAAATTGAAAAGAAACAACCTTGGTCACGAGTTGAAAAAACATAAACGAAACGAAATACTTTATTAAAGAAAGCTCAATCATTGAACATTAAGGTTGACAAAGATTATGAGATAGTACATGAAAGAAGAATGACATAATAAAATAACAAATAAAATTATAGGTTATAGTTTGCATTGGGAGGCAATGAAAGAGAGATAACTGTATTTGGAAAAGATAAAATATAAAACATGCATGCAGAAAAACTATGGTGCCATTTGAAAACACGAGTGAATAAATTTTGCGAGTTCTCTGACGCAAGACGGATCTTCGTTGCTCAATATCCAAGCAAATGTATCCTCTGCACTTAATATAGCAGCATTATCATTAAGGACATTTGAAAAGAGTTCTCTTCTGTGGTTTCCAAACCTAGGACAATACATTAGAAAATGAAGTTCATCCTCTACGCTTTTAGAGTTACAATTGGACCATACACGATTCTCAACAGGAGTAATTGGACGGGTATATATATGTTAAAACGAGCTTTCATATCCCTTTAAATATGTTTATTTCATATCACTCAGAATTTAGTAATTGATAATGATAGTGAACATATATAATATAAGATATTATTACTCTTCATGTAAGAAACTTTCATTATAATTGACATGATATTATCGAAGCATAATTTTACAAAGAATAAATAGCGTCGTTGTACTATGCACTCGCATAATACTATTGTTGGAGTCATTTCTATGGTGATGGGCGGAGCTTAGAACAATGTTACGTCATTAAATAGGCGGGGTCTAAACGGGATCACCTGAGCACTTTTAACAGTGTACAATTTACAATGTATTATACGTTTTTCTTTAACGTTGATGCTGTCGTCTGTCAAAACAATGGCCAGTTCCAGGTTTGGGAATTAAATATTTGACAGTTCATTGTTATTGTTGAAATTAAATATTTCTTGAATTTAAAGGAATAGTATTTGCCAATCTTTATACTATCGATACATCTTAGACAAATTTCATTTTTTAAAATCACCAAAGACATTCAGAGTAATAATGACAATACTATTGTGTTGTCCATGTTATATGCCGAAATATGTCCCAAGGTTAGAAGGCATAATGCAAAATGCCTTCTAGCCTTGGGACATATTTCGGCATATAACATGGACAATTCAAAGTTGATGGTGAAAAATAGTATATATAAAAAGCAGTTTATTAACAAATGAAGCTATGTAAATCAGAAGAAGTCATTCAGATTAGATAACTATATGTCAGAAAAGTTGCGATAATTTTTTTCTAGATTAAATATTTTGGACAAACTCGACATACACTAATAAAATTAAAAAAAACATCTGAAATCAGTGATGAAATACCGGTAGTTCTTTTGGCTTGTTTTTACCATTGTTACTATTTGATATTACTGTCTTTTTGTTTTACTGGACAAATGTTTTATATTTTGATAATGTCTTGCATCTTAAGTGGAAAGAAATAATATATCTGAATCATTTCTGTCAATTTTGAAAGGAATACTGTAAAACAGGTGCAACCAGTTAAAAATTCATGATTCTCTATCAAAATCTTTATTAAATGGAAATATGTCTCTAGTTACGCCCCTTTGTACGTATTTCACGAATTATGATGTATCATTATGACTTGTTATTAGACTTTTAATTTTATTTGGCTTTGCAATCATTTTGACTTTGATTGTATCTGATGAATGTTATTCCAGAAACGCGTCGTGTGCACTAACTTAGATATCTAGTTTTTTCTTGTGGTAAATTTTATCGAATGAGATAATATATTTGTTAGCGTTATATCCAAGAAGTAGACAAGAAAAGTCTTCCAGTTGTTACATACCAGACTAATAATGTAGTGATATATACGAATAACCGTTTGTCGTAATTACAATCCCGTTCAATTTCCTCATTGATGATTTACGATCAGATGTTTACCCAGAGTAACACGAAAGGTGCCACTAATGTAGCATGAATTACTTACCCTTTCAGAGTACTTGATTGGGATTCGAAAGGAGTTGATTTCCATTGTGAACTTTCCATTCATATGTAGTAACATTCTTGTACCTCCATACAGAGTATAAATTACATCTCTTAGTTGCTACTACATTCCAAAGCTTGTGTTTCGTATCATGATTTCTTAGATGCTTAATAGGGAGGTTACTGAACCAAGAACTCATATAGTAGTAATCTTAAAATCGTCACTTCGAAGGTTTACGATCGCCATCATGAACTGATTGGCTACTCGTTGCAAAATATCAGTCTTACAGTTCTAAGCGAGTAACTCAATGACTGCCGCTAGTGGAGATGGAATTTCAAACCCGTCTGCAGCACGAGATTCAAAGTTCAAGATTCTTTATTTCTTGAACACCATAGTAAGTACAGTGGTAAAAAGAATTTGTTCAATATGATAACATAAATAATAATAACACACATGACAAGATGAAATAAGTAAAATGATTAACAAATACAGTACAGCAACAACAGAGGATTTACCTGGAAGAACAACTTGAGAATTTATAACCCTTATAAATTTGCAAAGAATTTTTAGTTTACTTTTTTGCACATGAATATGTTGAATATTTTATTATCTATACTTCAATTTAATGGTTTCTGGTGACCCATTTGGTATCTTCAAACTTTGCTTGTGATAAAAAAACCCCCAAGCATGGCGTATATACAAGAAGTAAAATAGTACATTGTATATATGTTACAATTCCGAAATAGTCGATTCCAAAACAGTTTCTACTTACCTCCAATAGTTGGTTTGGTATAAGGTGCTAAAACGCCACTTTCAACAATATTTCAGTTATACCGGAGTATCCGGTGACAACAACCGACCTGTCGCAAGTCACTGACAAACTTTATCACATAATGTTGTATCGAATGCACCTCGGCATTAACGGAGTTCGAACTCAATATTTACATTTGACGGAAATTAACAAAAATAGTGCTAGGATTTGTGTATTTTAATGTAACAATCTTTTGTTTCACAGACATAACAGAGCTTTGGGTTCACCATAGCAAATTTTTATTTACGTTGATTATCACATGTACTCTTACAACGATTAAAATATATATATTATGTCCTCCTCCTTTCAGACTAAAAATCTGGCCAGTTGCCAGAATAAAACAAATAACATGTAAATTGCGAAACATTTTACTTATTTTAAAAAGTAAAAAAAAATATAAACATATACATGTCCATACAAAAAAACGACATATTTCACACTATCAATCTTTGGCCTTAAAGAGGGGTCACATGGCCCATAAGGTTAGATGAAGGGCATAAATAACTTTATCTAAGCTACCTCCAATACAGATGGATATACGTCTTTACCGATTTTATACTCTTGTAAACTTACTATACGCGTATAGTTAGTATACTGTGGTAAGAAAGATAACTCTTGTCGTACACATATACCATAAGTTACTTGATGATGATTGCGGTATACTTGACAAACACGCTGGTTGTCATAGAGTTCTAATATAATACTCGCATGCCTCTGAGCCAACAGGTGTTGTGCTCTTACTTTTTATTGCTACATTTCTTTGTGAGAAAACAGTAAATACCAGTTTTATAGCCGTTGGCTTGGCCCGACTGTGGATCTCTCTATTACACCATCTAGACAGTTTCTATCTTTAACCATGTGTGTATCTATTTTCGAGGCTCTGTATTAGGGCGTATAAAGGCAATTCGTGTTAAAAAAAAACAGTTATTTTTCTATGACTAAATCAAAGAAAATCTGGCATTTGTCTATGAATAAACCACAAAAATATAAGTAAGAATAGTTTATTATTAATTGGGAATCAATACATAGAATCAAGAAGTAGCTAATACGTCTTCACTTTAATTATGACCTAAATGTATAATAGTTTTGTAGGATAAATGTAAATACATTTAGTGTGCTTTGAAAAAAAAATCACTCCTCACCATCATGCATTTGATATCAATGTCACAAAACGTTATTACGATGTTTTTATTTGATTGACGACTACAGAAGGTTATCTTGCACATATACAACACTACGTTGCTGCATTTAAGAAAAGTCTGAAAATACCAAAGGGATAGAAAGAAGCCGTAAATCGAAGAACAGACAATATTTCAAAAATATAAATCTCGTATTTCCTGTTGTTAAATTATAGTTTCTGTTCTTAAATGGGATAGTTCCCGTTTTTGATATATATTGTATGATACAACTTGATCTTAACGTTCTAACAACTTCTTGACATGTTTGCCAAAGTCAAATGAAGATAAAAACAGAATTAATTATGGAATCATTTAAAACAACAATAAAATATTAATTTTTATCATGCACTGATTCTATCTAAGCAGTCAATTTGCATTCACTGGATAATTGTTTGTGCTATTTACGGTCACTGACCAAGATGGAGTTTTTATTCTGCAATTGGGTTAATTTTTATCACAATAAATGGGTTGAAATAAACTGTTGCGTAATAACACTTTTCACATTAGCCTAATAAAGCTACTAAGACACACCCCTGTCATAATAACACTTTTCACATTAGCTTAATAAAGCTATTTAGCCACGCCCCTTACCGGAACTACTATTGAGGTATCAATGTGATTTCGCTATCTTTTTTTATCATTAAATTAAATAACATTTTTTTAGCAAATTTTATTGCAGGAAAAATACAATATTGGTGTATTTATGATATCTGATTCATGTTGAGCAATGGTAAAAAACCGTAATAGTATAAGCATGGACACTGTCAAAAAAAGGACGAGAAGGACGCTTGTTTCTACTCTTTGTAGACCATTTGGCAGTTGATTTGGGCTTTATAGCATTGCAAGATAAACACAATATACGGACATTGTCGGACAATACAAAATTCATTTACACTCGATACGAAACAGGATAGAAAAGCTACTTTTTCTACCCGTTTCCAAAGCTCGTACAAATGCATTTGACATTTTCCAACAATGTACGTATATTGTCTATAAAGAAGGATTATTGGACACATGTGTACATTAAATAAACGTTAGAGAAAACCAAGAGGGAAAAGAATGGGCAATTTATGGACACAGACAACATTGGACACAAGACACAGAACAAGACAAACAAAATAACAAACACTACACAGACAACTGAAATAGATTAGCAACACGAACACTCACCTAAAAATAGATTAGCAACACGAACACTCACTTAAAAATAGATTAGCAACACGAACACTCACCTAAAAATAGATTAGCAATACGAATACCCATCTAAATATAGATTAGCAACACAATCACCCACCTAAAAATAGATTAGCAACACGAACACCCATCTAAAAATAGATTAGCAACACGAACACCCACCTAAAAATAGATTAGCAACACGAACATCCACCTAAAAATAAATTAGCAACACGAACACCCATCTAAATATAGATTAGCAACACGAACACCCACCTAAAAATAGATTAGCAACACGAACACCCTCCTAGAAATAGATTAGCAACACGAACACCCACCTAAATATAGATTAGCAACACGAACACCCACCTAAAGATAGATTAGCAACACGAACACCCACCTAAATATAGATTAGCAACACGAACACTCACCTAAAAATAGATTAGCAACACGAGCACCCACCTAAATATAGATTAGCAACACGAACACACACCTAAAAATAGATTAGCAACACTAACACCCATCTAAAAATAGATTAGCAACACGAACACCCACTTAAATGTAGATTAGCAACACGAACACCCATCTAAAAATAGATTAACAACACGAACACCCACCTAAAAATAGATTAGCTACACCAACACCCACCTAAAAATAGATTAGCAACACGAACACCCACCTAAAAATAGATTAGCAACACGAACACCCACCAAAAAATAGATTAGCAACACGAACACCCACCTAAAAATAGATTAGCAACACGAACACCACCTAAATATAGATTAGCAACACGAACACCCATCTAAATATAGATTAGCAACACGAACACCCATCTAAAAATAGATTAGCAACACGAACACCCATCTAAAAATAGATTACCAACACGAACACCCACCTAAAAATAGATTAGCAACACGAACACCCACCTAAAAATAGATTAGCAACACGAACACCCACCCAAAAATAGATTAGCAACACGAACACCCACCTAAAAATAGATTAGCAACACGAACACTCACCTAAAAATAGATTAGCAACACGAACATCCACCTAAAAATAGATTAGCAACACGAACACTCACCTAAATATAGATTAGCAACACGAACACCCACCTAAAAATAGATTAGCAACACGAACACCCATCTAAAAATAGATTAGCAACACGAATACCCACCTAAAAATAGATTAGCAACACGAATACCCACCTAAAAATAGATTAGCAACACGAACACCCACCTAAAAATAGATTTGCAACACGAACACCCACCTAAATATAGATTAGCAACACGAACACCCACCTAAATATAGATTAGCAACACGAACACCCACCTAAATATAGATTAGCAACACGAACACCCATCTAAAAATAGATTAGCTACACCAACACCCACCTAAAAACAGAGTTTGAAACCAGCTGCTGGCTCTTATAAGACACCCGCCGTGTTACTCAAGTTTGGTAAAAGTCTTGTCAAAAAGATCCATTAAAATTCTAAGATTCATGAATGGTATTTTATTTGATATATTTTCGTATTTAATGGAACAATTTTAATCCCTTATAGTTCCTATATTTAAATTGTAGCTCATTTTTTTAGTTAGTAGTAATATAGTAAGATACAAATTGATCTTCAATGAATTAATTTACTTTGATCACCAACGACATTATTTAAAAATTTTAAAAATATAACTGGTTATTTTGTCTGTCAAAAAAGAAAATCACAAGATCCGGTATTAATACAAAATGAAGAAATAACAGGACAATGAAAAAAAAATTAAAAAAAATTACCACACTGACAATGAAAAAAAAATAAAAAAAAATTACCACACTGACAATGAAATCATTAAAATTGATTACCAGCATATTTTCCATATACGTCATATTGATATCGGTAAATAAAAGAACAAAGTCTGAGCTACTAAATAAACGTCAGAGAATATCGAAGGGGCAATCAAAATTTTGTACTCTCTAGACTTGTTCTGTTTTTACAGGTGAGCATTTTCAGTATTGAAGTTATTGCTTAATTATCATATAGATATCGATGAAATACCGTGATTTCCGAGTTGAATAAAAACGATAATTTCACTAGTGAAATTACCATTTTTATTTCACTCTCGCTATATTTCGCACCATTTCGAGGTCATATGAAGACTTCCAGTTTGAAACGTAAAAATTTGACTTTATTTGGCTTCGTGTACGCTTCAATTTGGATCAAATTTAACTAAAATAATATTTCAAGGTAAGCATTTTAATTATTTTATTGTCGTGGGTGGGTGTCGCCATGTTTTTTGAAGCGATACACATAGTATATCCCTACGCTACACACGTAATATAGTGCAATTAAACTCCTTTTATATTAAATTCGATTCGAAACATTTTTTTTATATATATAATAAATACTATAACTAATTAACGAGTTTCATTATCAAAAATATGTCACTCATGACCAAATTGTAACTCACTCATGCGCTGTGCGCATTCGTGAGTTACTGTGTTATTTGGTCATTCGTGACATATTTTTGATAATGAAACTCGTCAATTAGTTATAGTATAAATATTAATTTAATTAATTTAATCTGATTTAAAGTTGGAAAATATTTAGTTTTTCTGTTATTATGTTAACTTTATTTATTTAAAGAATATTTGAAATTGTTGAACAGGTTATACGATATAAGCTGGTTTGGGTCTGTTTACGCTTAATAAACCGCGAAGCGGTTTATGAAAAGCGTAAACTGATCCAAATCAGGTTATGCAAGTATTCAAATATTCCTTATAATTTAATATTTACAACAAATTTAATGATTCCTCGATTTTGATTACGATTATTTCATGTGACTATTTGAATTTGTCTTTGGCGGATGAACACGTTGGTGACGACACATTACCAACCCAGGTTATCGAATATAACAAAAAAATTCTCCAGGCGGATTAACCAAACAAATTGAAATATTCAAATCAAATTAAATTATATAACTATATATTATCTTAATTTATTTTTTTTACTAAATTTTGTAATGTTACTGAATGGGAATTTGGTCTATCATTCAATGTACTAGTTTAAGGACAACATTGTTTATATTGTTGATTTCAACGAACTATTGTAAATTTTCAGTTGTAAAATTTAAATAATTGTCTAAAAATTGTATATAATTTATTGTTTATCTGTTTATATAGTGTAATGATTACACGGATTTAATAAATTAAAAAAAACACGCACAAGAATTTTTACTAATTATTTGCCGGTCTCTACTGAAGGTTCTAAAGACTTGATTGAGAGATAAATATACGCCGAGCATAATCCATTGATACACTCAACATCAACACAACAGGTAGTTTTACGAAAGCGCGGTTTTCTCCTACGAAAGCGCGTATTTTGATCAATTAAAAGTGCGGATTTTTTGTTTATTTCAAAAGCGCGAAATCCTCAACTTTGCATGTGGACATATCCATCAATTCAATGGCATTCGTCTCGAGAATTAAGCAAACCAGGATAAACTTTGTGTTTTTCTTTATACAGGGATTGTTCTCTATACCTCATGTCCTTCGATTCTTACATATGTTAGGGCCCGGGTGGCTCAATGAGTTAGGTAGATGGATTACCTAACAACTCATACAAGCCTGTCACCAATACAGCGTGGGTTCGCGCCCGGCTTTGCAAATTACAAAAAGGGTGCACTCGACTCGCAGCCGCAAGTGATAAAGTTTACCAGTTGCTTGCCCATGGTCGGTGGTTCTCTCCGGCTACTCCGGCTTCTTCCACCATTAAAACTGGTCGCCATGATATAGCTGAAATAGCTCTGAAAGTGGTATTAAACACAATAAATCAAATCAAATCAAATCAATCTTACATATGTTCGTCAAATTTATGTAATTAAGATCTAATAAGTTTGGAAGGGCCTTGCAGTTAAATCATCACATATTTTCCGTTTGACCTGATAAATATATATCTTTATTCTCATAACCAAATTACATGGTAAGGAGATAAATATCAAAAATGCAAACCGAGTAGGAACTAAGCAAAGCAATAGCTACCTAAGGATATACTTTACTGTTAACTATTCTAATGAATTTACATAATTTACTTATTTCAGTCACAGAATTTGAACACATTAAGGCATAATGTTTTACAGTATTTGGTCTATATCTGTATTTGTTGGGAATCAAACTGTCCCTTTCATGTTTAAATTCAGTGCATTCGAATAAATAGTGATACTCGCCTCCCAACTCTCTACCCTGACACACATGCGTACTCTAATCTCTCGATTTATATTTTTCTACCAACCGATTTCTGTAGTCTGCTAATAGAGGTACGGAAAACGACAAAGTATGAATAAGTCCTTATCCTTAAGTATTTTCAAAAGAGATATATTTTTTGTATAATTTATAATTCGACGGCTTTGGTGAATTATCTACAGATGTACTCCAAGTCTGCTTAAATTGATCTATTAACTTCATCTTAACAACATTACTCAACCATTTTTCTGATATACAATTCTTGTATAACAATATATAGTATAAACCACTCTTATTTAAAATATCTTTTTATAAACAATCTCTTATCAAATTATTGTTGTAAAATAATTTATGGCATATGTGAGAAAGCTTACTTTGATTTCCCATAATAATTTTACACCATAATTTTATCATTCTGACCTTAATATCAATTCTAATTCGATATGTTTCAATAATATCTTTATTTCCAAATATTCAAGTTTCACACCCATAAAGTATTATTGGCTTAAGAAGAGGTTGAAGATACCAAAGGGGCAATCAAAATCCGTATATCGAAGAACAGACAACACAATGGCCAAAAGAAAAAGTACAAAAGGACAAACAACGATCTACAACACATACATATAAAACAAAAGATCGAGTAACACGAACCCCACTAAAAACCGGGGGTGAACGCAGGTGCCCCGGAAGGGTAAGTAGTTCCTGTTCCACTAGTGGCACCCGTCGTGTTAATCTAGTTACAAACCCGGTAATAAGTCGTGAATGAGGAAAGGACCGGGAAGTGTTTACGACAAGTGGAACATAGCCCTGGTCATTTGTGACACAGATATTCCATGACGGTCAACCAAGTCATGGTAGCGACCGTAACATTTTCGAAGTGATGACTTCAACTTTACCAAAAGGAACCCTTGGATCAGTAGCTTCCTTGTTAGCAGCAACTCTCTATCAAGGAAATCTTGATAGGAACCACAAGCTCTGGAATATCGTATCATCTTAGAGAGATATACTCCATATGCAGGTGCTGCTGGAATGCTGCTACATATAAATGGAAAGGTCACAATCGGAAAATTGAAATCATCTCTTTTGTTGTACAGTTTTGTTCTTAACCGACCCTCACTGTCGATTTCGAGGTGTAGGTCAAGGTATGAAGCAAACCTATCTGTATCTGTGGTATCCTTTATTTCAAGCTCAATGGGATAGATGCGATCAATAAAATCACCAAACCTGGAATTTTTTAGTGAAAGGAGGACATCATCTATACAGCGGAACGTGAAATTAAAGGATCGGGCTAGCTTCTTTTCGTTTTTCTTGAGAAGCCCCTGTATGTAACCATACTGTCAAA
The DNA here is from genome assembly GCA_963383655.1 of Bathymodiolus septemdierum. Classification (NCBI taxonomy): domain Eukaryota; kingdom Metazoa; phylum Mollusca; class Bivalvia; order Mytilida; family Modiolidae; genus Bathymodiolus; species Bathymodiolus septemdierum. The sequence goes on from OY726519.1 coordinate 35,982,491, forward strand.
TAGTTCTTATAGACATTCTATAGATAAATTATATTTACTTTAATTTTCCATTTGATGCATGCAGTATTCTTGGAATAGATTCAGCATATTCTGTAAATTACTTGCAAATTTTGCCAAAGGAACAGTATCATCAGCATACATAATCACAAATAATTTTACATAATAACCAAGCACTTATTCCAATTCGTCAGATAAAGTTGTTATTATTATTTTCCAAAAAAGTTTACAAATCATTTAAGTATAAAGAAAATAGAAAAGAAGATAATATCACCTTGTCTACCAACATTCCCACGTGTAAAAAATCGGAAAATTCATTATTATGCATAATTCTAGATTTCACATTATGATACATATTATCTATTGCATTGTGCATTTTACCATTAATATGATTCATGGGTAATTTACACCATAAACCCCCTCTCCAAACAGTATCGAAAGCTTTTTCCACATCTATGAATATACATAACAGTTTTTTTTCTTTTTCAAGGTTAAAAGTTCAAATAATGAATGCAAAGAAAATATATTATCAATAGTTGAATATCAATGTCTAAAACCTACTTGGTTTTCGTTGATTAACAAAAATTCGTCTGAGCAAGCATTCAATCTTTTATTAAGTATCGACGTAAAATATTTCCTTAGACATCTCGAAATCGAAATTGGTCTATAATTTTGAGAATCATTAGATATCCCCTTGTTTTTGAATATGGGTATGTTATTTCCTGAAAGCCATGTACCTGAATCGAATACACAAGTCAACAATTTAACATAAATTGGTATCAGCAAATCTGCCGATGATTTTATATGTAAATTTATTATATTATCATCGCTCCATGCCTTCTCGGTTTTTAAATCTTAGGCAGACTTTAATATCTCATCTGCGGTAATTTGACCACATTTTCATATTAAGGGTATCTATAAAATGAGGTTCTATATTCAGGAGATCGTAATCATTTTCTATGTCATCAGGAGTTTCATTCAATTTTTTTGAAAAACATTAATAAAAACAACAGAAATATTTGGTTGCTTCTTACGACAGCCTAGATTTAATATTTTCCAATATTCTTTACTATTGTTCTACCTTAATTCCTTCATATCTTTTGTCTCATTTTTTTTCTATGAATAAAGATACTCTTTTTCTGCCTTCTTTGTGTCTGTTTTTGAGGATTCTGTTTTATTTCTCTTATGCCTATTAATTTTTTCTAGCAACCTTACAATCTAATCCGAACCATGACTTTTTAGATAAGCTTACCTTTCTCTTTTGTGTTTCGCGATCTCTTAACTCCAAATGTTACCCCGGTTTTTTAGTGGGTTCTGTGTTGCTCATCTCTATAATTTTCTGTGCTATGTATGTCTTTGTAGTCGATTTGTTCCCAATGGTGTCTGTGTCTCTTGAGATCGCCCCCGAATTTAAGTAGTGGAATTCGTGTTGTACATTTTGTTCTCATATTTGTCTTTATGTTCTTATAGTTCCGTGTTGTGATGTCCGCTTAACTTTCTGCATACAGCGTTGTTCGATTCATCTTTACTGCCAGTCGTTTGTAGGAGGGCTCATGTCTTAATTACGTTATTTGTGTTTGTTTGCGCATAGTAGTGTCCAATACATATTGATTATATGAGTGTCTTGTGGGAGGCAGGGGGTGCTTGTCCTTCGCATGCTCCTGGGTTCATCCCCGATTTTTGGTGGGGTTCGTGTTGCTCATCGTTTTGGTTTTCTGTGTTGTGTTTTTTGCTTTGATTTATTTTTGTCCTCTGTCTTGTGTACACACATGTTGTCAGTTTCTCTTGATTGCCCCTTTGGTTTTCTCTGACGTGTAAACAAATGTTGCCAGTTTCTCTTGATTGCCCCTTTGGTTTTCTCTGATGTGTACACAAATGTTGCCAGTTTCTCTTGATTGCCCCTTTGGTTTTCTCTGACGTACACAAATGCTGCCAGTTTCTCTTGATTGCCCCTTTGGTTTTCTCTGACATGTATACAAATGTTGCCAGTTTCTCTTGATTTCCCCTTTGGTTTTCTCTGACATGTACACAAATGTTGCCAGTTTCTCTTGATTGCCCCTTTGGTTTTCTCTGACGTGTATTTAGCTGAATTTATAAAAGGTTTACCGAGCTTTTCAACATAAGTATCAAGTTCAGCTTGTGAAAAATCTTCCGGACTGAGATTATTCAGTTATTCATAAGCTCTAAGTCTAGATTTTTAAGAAAGATACATTTTTTAATCTGCGTTGTTTTTCATATACAGTTCCGTCAGGCAAAAGATGAAAGTAAAATTCTAGTGAAACTAGTTCCAAAATGATATTCGAGAAGTGTATCAAATATATTCCCATATTTCGAGGTCATTGAAAACATTTACAAAAATATTTATGCTAAAAATTTAACAACAGTCATAATAATATTGTTTATTTAAATCAAGACGTTATTTACATCGTTTAGTAAAAACATTGATGTTTGAAAAAAAAACATTTAAAAAAGGTGTATTGATTCAAGATTAAATAATTTCAATTGAAATCAAAATTTCAAACAAACAAAAATGTCTTTTAAATACTAACATTTAACTTTTAATAAATCAAATATATTAAGAGCATTACGATCTGGACGACACGTAACAATACATCGTAATAATGAGCGATGTATACAGCTAAATACTCCTCGTGAAATGGCAAGGTTCTAATACATTCATAGGAAACACAACATAAGTAAATATCTGTATTTAACTTCTGAAAGTGATGCTTTCCCACTATTAGATGGAAAACAAAATTAAATATCAAATGTTCGAGGAGCACACGCACCACCTGCCCCCTCAAACTTTGAGGGATATAAACGAAGGTTTTATAGTAAATTCTAACATTTAATGTTTGATCAATTATATAAATATTATATCAATTATTTTCATGTAAAGTTTGTCAGTGTCTTGCAACAGGTCGGTGATTTTCTCCGGGTCATCCGGTTTCCTCCACCAATAAAACTGATGGCTACGATATAACTGAACTATTGTTGAAAGTGGCGTTAAACACCATCAAACAAACAAACATGTTCATGTGAGCAAGGAGTCCCAATGTGTTGACTAGCTGATAGCATCGGTGACTTACTGTTCACCACCAGTAAAATAGACAGGATTAGCGTAATAATATACCAGATACTTGTATCAATTATGTACTTCAGAAGAATATTTCTTCTTGTAACTTCTTCAGTTGCGTTCAACGTAAGTTGGTTGGTTTGATTGGTTTATGGTGTTTAACACCACTTTCAACAATATTTCAGCTATATCGTAGCGGTCAGTTTTATTGATGGAGGAAACCGAAGAAAACCATCGACTTGTCGCAAGTCATTGACAAACTTTATTACACAACGTTGTGTCGCCTGAGCGGGATTCGAACTCACAACGTTAGTGGTGATAGGTACTGGGTGCATAGGTAGTTGTAAATCCAACTACCATACGATGACGACCAGGCCGGCTCAAGTTGATAATTGTTTTCAATTGAACAGAATGAATATACATTTAAATATCAAAGGGAGCTACATAGTTCAAAGCAAAGAACAGTCCATAAACCAAAGAACAGTCCATAAACCAAAGAACAGTCCATAAACCAAAGAACAGTCCATGAACCAAAGAACAGTCCATAAACCAAAGAACAGTCCATAAACCAATGCGAAATCCAAAATATGTGTAAAAGCCGAACAATATGAGCCTCTACAATTAATAAGGGAGATGCTTATTATATGATTTTATGGTTGTGTGGTATCTCAAGTATCCAAATCCAGTGTATATCACTGCATGTGTCGTGAAAATGAGAGATTCCATTTAGTAATGTTGGTTTATGGTGTTTAATGCCACTTTCAACAATATTTCAGTTATCGTGGCGGTCAGTTTTATTGATGGAGTTAACGGGAGTACCTGGGTGAAAACCACCGAAGAAAACCACCACCACAGAAAAAGCATAATAACTACCGGTATGATATATACATGTGAATTGCAATACCATTATCCTTCTTAAGTATTGGCGCCCGTTGTGACGTCTTATTCATCTGAACTCAGCAAAGCAAGATTTAAAGCTATGGTATTGTAAAATGTATGTGATAAGATGAAGCTCTAAGAGCCTGTATGAAGTAAGCGTTGGTCTTAAAAACAATGACTTTATTTTAGCGTTATTGGAATGAGAAAGTTACTAAAGAAGAGAAGATCGTTATCCAGACAGAAGCAATGGACCAGAAAAGAGCATATTAACTATGATAAACATATGCAACTTTCAGCGAATATTTCTTTGTTGAAAGATTGATATCATTAAATGGCGATGGTAATCATGACATGACCATTGTCTATGGTGGAGAGAATCTAATAATAACAGAGCGAGAACTCTTACTTTTGTGTATTTTTATTTCTATTGTACTATTGTTAGGTTACATCTTTGTTGCTTTTGTTGTGCTTGGTATCTGTATTGTCCTGTGGCTCAAGCTCTCGTCCGACTTGGATATTCGGCATTCGTCCTCTACGCATAGCTGAAGCTTTAAACAAGTGGAATCATACACCGTTGGTATCGTCAGCAGATATATTGGTGACAAATTTCACTATATTATTGAATGTTAATTTTTACTGAAAATAGAATCCATTTAATAAGTAGAAATCTTACCCAAAGGCAAAATGTAATAAGATTTAAATAAGTTATGTGTACCGCGGAAAAAACAAAACTAGAAAAGCTATAAGAAAAATAAACATATCAGATATTCTCTAGGCTAATACTTAAAACCCCCTGTTGTAATGTAAATATCGTATGTATGTATTTTTGTATCTATTATTTGTTTGTCATGAATAAAGATTCTTGTCTTGTCTTAAAATTTACATTGAATGGGTCTGAATTAGAAATTGTTAATGAATTTAATTATCTGGGAATATTGTTTAACAGAACAGGAAATTTTAACAAAACTATTAAAAAGCAAGCCGAAAAAGCTACAAAAGCAATGTTTGAAGTTTTGAAAAGAGGTAGAACACATAACTTATCAATTGAATGTCAACTTGAACTTTTTAACAAAATGGTAAAACCAATATTACTATATGGTTCAGAATTATGGGGTTTTAGTAAAAATATTCAATGTCTTGAAAAAGTACAACTTAGATTTTGCAAGCTGTTATTGAAATTAAAAACATCGACACCTAGTTATATGATATATGGCGAACTTGGATTGTTTCCTATTGAAATTGATTTAAAATTAAGAATGATATCATATTGTGCAAGACTGTTAACCGGTATAGAAACACAACTCTTATATTTATCCTATAAAATTTTGCATAACCTTTTTATTGATGAAAATCTGGATTTTTCGTGGATTAAACATGTTGAACACATTTTTGATGATACAAGCTATTCCTACATTTGGTCTCAACAATTCTTTCAAAATTCCAACCTGCTTTTAACTTTAATTAGGAACCGTCTCCATACAAAACTCAGCAAAAGCTATCAATTATAGATTATTTAAAGACAACTTTGAAATAGAAAATTATTTCAATATTTTGGAAGACAAAGATATATATACACTATGTAAATTTCGAACCACAAACCACAAATTACCGATAGAAACTGGACGGTGGAATGGTATCGGCAGAGAAAATAGACAGTGTTTAAAATGTAATAGCAGATCTATTGGTGACGAATTCCACTATATTATGGAATGTTATTTTTTTTTACTGAAAATCGAAACCAACTAATAAGTAGATTTCTTACTCAAAGGCCAAATATATTAAAATTTAAATAAATAATGTGTACTACTGAAAACACAAAACTAGAAAAGTTATGTAGATTTATAAGAAAAATCAACAGATCAGATATTCTCTTGGCTAATGCTTAACTCCTCCTGTTGTAATGTAAATATTGTATGTATATGTATTTGTGTATCTGTTATTTATTTGTCATGTATGCGTTGTGTTGTATTTTTATATGTAACTTCTCTATACCATTGTAATGTATGGTTTATTTGAGAATAAAGATTCTTAATCTTAGTCTTGTCAAACATTTTTGCACGTGATCTTCATGTTATCACCATTAATACAAGTAGCATTGATTAGTATTTCCTGACGTGTAATCATAATTCTATCTTTAATTATAATACTAAATTGTAAATTGTTATCACTGGGTCGATGCCTCTGCTGGTGAACTATTAGTCCCCGAGGGTATCATCCACCTCAGTAGTCAATGCTTCGGCTCTTGCATGATTTATTAGATATATTTATTAATTAAATTACAGTTTCTAAATAATGTATGTATTAATAAAACTGAGGTTCTCCTCCCTCAGGCATAGCTGATCTTGGTCGATTTTGGCTATCCTGTTTAGACGGGACTTATTCAAAAGCGCGACTTTTTGTGAAATTTTCAAAAGCGCAATATATCAAAAGCGCGACAAAAAGTAAGTCATAAGCGCGACTTTTCTATGTATCAACTGCGCGATATTTACCTGTACCTCTTCCGTTAGCCAGATTATAAATTATAATCTGTTGCTCCCTGCTCACCAACGGGGAGGTGGAAGTAGGATTTCGAGCAGGATCTTTATGCATATTTAATGATAAACCTCAAAGTACATTTATGATAAAATGATTAAAAGGTTACCTATAAACATTACACATGTATATGATATGATACTTAAAAAGATTCCTTAAAATCATAATAAGATTCTATAAAACCTGTTACAGAAAACTCACACTTTCCGATAAAAGTCACACTTTATGATAAAAGTCGGTTACAAATTCAGTACCGGTTGGGCGCGGTAAGCCATCGATTTGAGATATTCTGCTCTTGCGATAAGACCATTTACATAATTCTCTTGCATCTTCTTCATACGTGACAAGTTTTCCGTCTCAATAGATTGAGCTATTTGTGGCCTGCCCGATGCCTTTGGTGTTATTGCTCCCAAAACTTTAAATTATTTGGCTGTCCAATCTTTCGATTTTTAGCGTACCTGATGAAGAATATTCCAGAAACGCGTCGTGTGCATTAAATTTGATATTAGCTAAATTAAAATACTAAATCATGAAGTAATTCTAAACATATAGATTATATAATAAACACTTAACAGTGTTGATACTTTAGTAACGTGACAATACAAACATGGAGTTTATTATTTTTACAGCTTTGGCATATTTATAGAAAAAACATTTTTTTTGTCTTTGGGGAATTTCATTTATTGATTACATATTTATTTAAATAGTGGACGAGGTCATAATGGTATTGAACCTTTGGCAATTAACTTGATGACAATAACTAAATAATATAAAATCCTGTTCACGCAACTATAATAATTCTTTATTGATTTAAATCCAACCATTTTTAATTCGGGTTGAATTGTATTTAATATCAAACACATTTAGACCTATGTAAAACTGGAGTAGTTTGTTTATCGTAATTTGACTTTGTATTCAGATTGTTGGAATTGTATAACAATGATCATTTATTAGCAGTCAATAAGGAGTTGAGATGAATAATGGAGTTATATTGTAATGCATAATCACATGTAGTCAAGAGAGAGGAATTATATTGAAATTGTTTTATATTGTATATTCAATTGTTGTCAGGAGTTTAAACTTGTTGCAGAATGTATATTTATTTGTAATCAGGAGTTTGGAGAAGTGTATTATAATGTATATTAATGTATTAAGCCTCTTCCTTTTCCTAAATTTCAGTTATTGTGTTTGCCAAACGGGAACTAATTTGAAGGATTTATTAACAAATTTATTTACAACTAACAGTTACAATAAACATGCGCGACCGAAAATAGATCAGTCTTTACCAACGACTGTAACTGTAGATTTCTATTTGGCTGGAATTAGTAGTTTAGATGAAATAGCAGAATCATTCACAACTTCGGGATATTTACAGATAATATGGCAAGACCAATATCTTACGTGGACACCTTCGTCGTATGGTAATATAAATGATATATATTATTCTCAAGATTATGTTTGGAAACCAGGTGTTTCTTTACAAAATGGCCTTGGGAAGATGACAGAAATGGGATCAACATTCATCAATGTCAATGTAAATTACAACGGCACAGTGACATGGACGCCATTTGAAGCATTTCAGACACGATGCGTCGTTGATACGACATTTTTCCCTTTCGATAAACAGACATGCAAGTTAATTTTTGTATGTTGGGGTACAAAGCCAATTGAAGTCAACATGACTACAGGAACCGACGATGTCCAACTGTATGACGATTTCGCGTCCAATGGAGAATGGTCTGTTACTAAATTATCTTCAGACGTTGACAATGGTGATGATGACGTACAGATCACGTTTTCAATAACGATCAAACGTAAATCTCAATATTTTGTTTTAAATATTATGTTACCAATTGTTTTGTTATCAGTATTGAATATATTTACGTTCATTATTCCATGTAACGGCGGAGAACGGATAAGTTATGCTATTACCGGATGGTTAGCATTTGCTGTGTTTCTGACCATTGTCGGATCAATTCTGCCACGTAGTGCCAATACAACTTGCGTCATCGAAGTCTATTTAATGCTTCAAATACTTATTGGTACTTTAGTTGTGATGATCAGTGCTGTAGAAATACGTATAAGTGGCTTTTCTGTGGAAGAAAATAAAATACCAAAATTATTGAAGCGCTTGGTTTTATTTCTAAGAAGAAAAAGAAAAACTAAAGTTGAATCATCGGAAGGAAATGAACAGAACACTCAAACTGGTGAGCATGGACATACATTCTGGGTTGAACATGGACCAGTATCGTGGGAAAATGTCATTTCAGCAGTTGATTTTATTTTATTTTGGGTTTCCCTAATTGTGTTATTTTTAACCACATTGATATGTTTTTGTTATGTAGCTACAGGTTGAATGAAGAAAATATCCATAAATAAATTCACACTTTATTAAGAACAAATAGAATTTTAATTTTATTTCGTTGAGAAACTTGGCGTTTATGATATCATTCTACAGTAGATTATCTAAAAAAATGGGGTGGGGGGGATTCTTCTTTGTTAATGTTACGTCACAGAAGATAATGAAACCAAAAGTTGTACATTTGTTAAAAAGAGGTTGAAGATACCAAAGGGGTAATCAGAATCCGTAAATCGAAGGACAGACAACACAATGACCAAAAGAAAAAGTACAAAGGGACAAACAACGATCTACAAAACATGCACATGATACAAAAGATCGAGTAACACGAACCCCACTAAAAACCGGGGGTGAACTCAGCATTAATCAAATATAGTAATGAATAAAATATATTAATTAATCAAATATAATAATGAATTTACATTAAGGCACTATTATTATTATATTATTATTATTACACATGTACATTCTTGATAGTTTTCAAACTGGTGACAAAAATTAGATCGGTAGAAAAAAAACGCTTGCATTTTTTCACTATTTTTATGTGTGTGTTACATGTCTCACAAATATGCATAACCATATATCAAGAAAAAAGGATTTGTGAACATAGATACAGCAGAAGACACAATTTCCCAGAATACTTAGAATTGTGTGTCCAGTAGAATACATGTATTAATGATTTCATGAAAACAAAACAAAATTTCCTACATTGTTAAAAGTTTATATCTCATCGGTAAATATTGTCAGACGAGGATATATGATGTATGATTAAATATGTCAACTCAGTGCTCCAGAATTTCCCTACTAAAATTTGTCAAATTATGAAAAATAGTGGTGGTTAACAATTCCACCAATACCAACAAACGAACAATCACCTCTAAGCTCAAATAAATGAAAATAAAAACGACCACGACATATAATGTTGGCAATCATGGTCCTGGCTTGGGATAAGCACAAATATGTTGCGGGGTCAAACCAGTCAATGGGTTCCCAACTTCCAACTGTTGATAATTGGATCTCCAGCTGCTAGTGAGATATAATCAGGCTATTGAAAACCTGTACAGATTTGCTTCCACTCAAAAATACCGCACACTATCACAAAAATGAATGACAAGATAAAACATGGAGAGTACAACAAGGTCATCGAATGCTTGTAGTTGACCGACTACTAGCTAGGAAGGTATAATCTGATGGGTAAAGACCATTACACTTATCGCAAAAAAATCATAACTGATACTTCTAATATATGCAATATCAATTAGTTATAAACATCTAAAGAAATCAATGGTCTCCGTGGGAGACCAGAACAAATAAATCATCAATTTGATGGTATCAAATATTAAACATCAAATAGTAATATAATATGAAATGAAATATGAGTATGCTGATATAGTTGGGCGTACTAGTTTCAACAGCAGATTTTCTATATCAAAAACAAAGGAAAACTGTCTCAAATATTTGTGGACATATAACTGAACATAGAAACCAGATGCCAAAAAAACACTAAACAAAACAACCAGAACAAAATGTCTTTGCTATATATTAAAAACGTGCTGCCATCTTTTTAGTATTTTTTTCGTACTGTGTCTTGTGTGCCCAGTGTCTCTGAATTATCCATTCTTGGCACTCTTGGTTGTCCCTTCTGTTTTCTCTGACGTTTTTATTGGTCCTTTTGTTAATATTAAATTTATTATATAACTCCATATATTTGAAAATAACAGCTGAAGGATACGATGCAATTGTTTCGTAGATTAGGAAAGGGAGGGGTGGCTGTCCTGTTCCCGATCGCGAGTACCTGTGATCAAATGTATGATTTTGTATAAATGTTGAGTAGTCTCTCGTGTTCATTTGTATCTAAATGCTTTCTAACTACTAGATAGTACTAAAATATGTGAATAGTGCAATTACACCGATTGATGTTTTCTTATTAATAACATTTCAGATTCCTGTGTGTTATTGCAATGCAGAAATCTACTTTGCTTTTTAAATTTGCATCCCTCAATTGTAGACAAATTGAAATAATTCCTTATCGATATGTTGATTACAGTCATGGACATCAACTCAACTTTTAAGATGACCGTTTTTATTTTTGTAATGATGAGTTAGGGCTAGGTTTATGGTGTTTAACGCCACTGTCAATAATATTTCAGCTATTTCGTGGCGGTCAGTTTTTTTGGTGTACCTGGAGAATACCACCGACCTGTCGCAAGTCACTGACAAACTTTATCACATACTGTTGTATCGAGTACACCTCGCCATGAGCGGGATTCGAACTCACAATGTTAGTGGTGATAGGCACTGATTGCACAGGTATTTGTTAATCCAACTACCATGCGATCACGACCACGACGGCCCCTTGCAATACTTGTAATTTCAAATCTTGAATGTGTACTGCACATGTAGTCCGTCCATTCGCACCAATCATAAACACGACTTTTCATAATATATGTCAAGTATATAGATAAAGTTAATATTAAGCGACGTTGTCCTCACGATAAGAATTCTATTTAGAACAAAGTGACAGGAATGGCTAATTTTCTGTTTGGGTTGATTATTACCACGTTGTGTAAGTTTGTATTATATTTGTTTTATTAGTAATTAAGTCTCCCAAACAAAGTTTGGGGGACTTATTGTTTTTGCTCCGTTTCTTATTATTATTTTTATTATTATTATTCTTATTCTTCTTATTCTCTTTCTCCTTTCTTTCCGTGGACCATGAACTTGTCCACGGCAGATCTCAGGAACTACAGGACAGAATTTCATGAAACTTGGTGGAGTTATAGATATATGTTTCTAGTTGATCATAAAGTTTTTAGATTTGTGGTAAAGGGGGTCAAAGCCATATTTTTGGGGGTTCAAATGGGGTGGGGGTTACTATAGAATCCTATGGGAAACTTGAAATTTCGTACATTAATGTTGATAACTTCTCACTGGATAATGATAGAGACATCAAATTTGACACAGTGATAGGTCACCATTAGAGGAGCAATTCTGCGTTTTCAAAATTGGCTGCCAAAACACGGCATAAAAATGGGGCGTAAAAATTCAACATTGTCCGATATCATCAAAATTTGATATGTGGGTAGATAATGATGTCCCGAATTGATTCCCGACACTGAAAAATTTCTACCGATCGCCATTTTTAAAATGGCCGCCACAATACCGCACAAATTCAACATTGTTCGATTTCAACCAAATTTCATATGTTGGTAGATTATGATGTCCGGAATTGATTCCCGACATTGCAAAATTTCTACCAGTCTCCATTTTCAAAATGGCCACCACAATACCGCAAAAAATCAAGCTCAGAATTTGTCACAGTGTTCATTTAAACTGTTGTCAGTGGCCGGTTTGGGAGACTTCATAATCGTTAGATTATAATCATATCTTGTTGCCATTTGTTGTTGTAAAAATAATAAAATGAAAAACAAAAACGTTACCACACTGTCGGAACTGTTCCAAAATCCAACAGTAAAATGGTAGAAAGAGGCAAAGTTGGCACCCCCAAATACATGGGACATAAAACGTGGCGGCATTAAACTAGTTTTATGGGCACAAACCTCTCTTTTTAGTGAAATGAATCGGTCATGTAAATGTTTTCCACATGTGAGTAATATGCCAACCGAATAACACATATATTACTTGCCAAGCATAATTTTATGCCAACCTTCAACCTATGCCTAATTTGCATAATCGGTAAAAATCGGCTGAATGAAAAATTTCACAGAAAAACCGGGAATATATGTTAAACTACTCCTTGCTATGTAGCTGCAGTAAACATTTGAGCTCCTTTTGACTTAAACTAAAGCAGCAACGGACAATTGAAGAAATTTCTATTTTTAGTAACAGCAGCCATCTTGAATAAAGGGCGGAGCTGTCGGACACAATTTTGAAAGGGATCCACCCAGGGACAATCCCTGCATGGTTAGGTTTAATTTGGTTCAGCGGTTTCAGAGGAGAAGATTTAAATGTGAAAGTTTACGACGTACGACGGACGGACGGACGGACGGACGACGACGGACGCCAAGTGATGGAGAAAGCTCACATGGCCTTTGGCCAGGTGAGCTAAAAACGAACCGAACATCGTTTTAATACGAATATCGTAAGTAAGCATTTCGTACACATTCAGTTCTCATAAAGTCGTTTCGAAACACTTAGAGAATGATTAAAAAGTAGATGAACTAGTATTTATATTGCGCATCAATTTCATTGCACTTATCTACAAATTAAACGTAATTAAAATCTTTTCATCATATTACTTTCTAGAACCTTTTACCTAGAGACAAAATGAATTTTCAATAATGTACTGGGAAAGATATACCCTCCAATCTATTCTGGAATTCTTCATAAAGCACTCTATAGAACCCAAAAATCAAATTTCCACATTCTCTTTTACAGGAAATGAAATGGGATACCTGTTATTTAATTCTTAAACACATTGATATCTGAGGTTTACCTGAGCCAAAGAGGGATTTATAATGTGGCTAAGACAATAATGCATATTTCGGATCCTCAATGTTCACACATTTTTGTCGACAGGATCTGAAGTATTGCGCTAGTTATTTCATTTGTAATCAGATTTGTTATTTAGTTTTCTTTCCGAAGGTAGTATTCTTGATTGGTTTAGAAGGGTTACACATCTCTACTTCACAAGTAATGTCTATGTCTATGCTATCAATTTCTGGAATACTCAAATATATGTCTATGCTATCAATATCTGGAATACTCACATCTAAATATAAGGAATCCTCACATCTATGTCTATGTTATCAATTTCTGGAAGACTAACACCTAAGTATATGCTATAAATTTCTGGAAGACTAACACCTAAGTATATGCTATAAATTTCTGGAAGACTAACATCTAAGTATATGCTATAAATTTCTGGAAGTCTTAACACCTAAGTATATGCTATAAATTTCTGGAAGACTTAACACCTAGGTTTATGTTGTTAATTTCTGGAAGACTAACACCTAAGTATATGCTATAAATTTCTGGAAGACTTAACACCTAAGTATATGCTATACATTTCCTGGAAGACTAACACCTAAGTATATGCTATAAATTTCTGGAAGACTAACACCTAAGTATATGCTATAAATTTCTGGAAGACTAACATCTAAGTATATGCTATAAATTTCTGGAAGACTAACACCTAAGTATATGCTATAAATTTCTGGAAGACTTAACACCTAGGTTTATGTTATTAATTTCTGGAAGACTAACACCTAAGTATATGTAATAAATTTCTGGAAGACTAACACCTAAGTATATGCTATAAATTTCTGGAAGACTAACACCTATGTCTATGCTATAAATTTCTGGAAGACTAACACCTAAATATATGCTATAAATTTCTGGAAGACTAACACCTAGGTTTATGCTATATTTTTTGGAAGACTAACACTTATGTCTATGCTATAAATTTCTGTAAGACTAATACCTAAGTATATGTCATAAATTTCTGTAAGACTAATACCTAAGTATATGTCATGAATTTCTGGAAGACTAACACCTAAGTATATGCTATAAATTTCTGGAAGATTAATACCTAAGTATATGTTATAAATTTCTGGAAGACTAACACCTAGGTCTATGTCATAAATTTCTGGAAGATTAACACCTAGGTCTATGTGATAAATTTCTGGAAGACTAACACCTAGATCTATGTCATAAATTTCTGGAAGATTAACACCTAGGTCTATGTGATAAATTTCTGGAAGACTAACACCTAGGTCTATGCTATAAATTTCTGGAAGACTAACACCTACATATATGTTATACATTTCTGGACGATTAATACCTAAGTATATGTTATAAATTTCTGGAAGACTAACACCTAGGTTTATGCTATATTTTTTGGAAGACTAACACCTAGGTCTATGATATAAATTTCTGGAAGACTAACACCTAGGTCTATGTCATAAATTTCTGGAGAACTAACAGCTAGGTATATGCTATATATTATTTGGAAGACTAACACCTAAGTATATGTTTATAAATTTCTGGAAGACTAACAGCTAGGTATATGCTATATATTATTTGGAAGACTAACACCTAAGTATATGTTTATAAATTTCTGGAAGACTAACACCTAAGTCTTTGTTATTAATGTCTGTAACACTCACACCGAAGGTTTATGCTATTTATTTTTTGGAAGATTAACACCTAAGTCTACATATAAGCTATAAATATAAATACATGTATAAGTTTCTGGAAGACTAACACCTAGGTCTATGCTATAATGTTTTTGAAGACTAACACCTAAGTCTATGTTATAATTTTTTTGAAGACTAACATCTAAGTCTATGCTATAAATTTCTTTAAGTGTGGATATATACAATGGCAACATATCAAGATTGCTTAGACGTAATGGACACTGGTTGTAGACATGGGATCAATGACCAAAATCAATATTGCTTATCTAATGGAAAAGTCATTAACGGAAGGTCAGTATTGTATTATTATTTTTATACAATAGATTGACGCATAAATTAACAATTTTATGGTAATCTAGACTGTTGTAGTTCTGTGACTTCTTGGATAGTGAATTAATGTCCTCGTGAATTTCGAATATTCGAATTCATCACAATTATCACATAAGTTTGAAGATACCAAAGGGGACATCCGAAGCCGTAAGCCGAAGAAGGACAGAAAATACTATGGCCAAAAGAAAAAAACAAACAAACAATGATCTACAAAAAACTACACACGAAAATAAAGCTCGAGCAAGACGAACCTTACTAAAAACCACGGGTGAAAACAAATGCTCCGGAATGGCTAGTAGTTCCTAGTGTCACCCGCGGGTGAAAACAAATGCTCCGGAATGGCTAGTAGTTCCTAGTGACACCCGCGGGTGAAAACAAATGCTCCGGAATGGCTAGTAGTTCCTAGTGACAATCGCGGGTGAAAACAAATGTTCCGGAAAGGCTAGTAGTTCCTAGTGACACCCGCCGTCTTACTGTATATATGCTAAGAAATTTGAATCCTCCACCAAACAACTCATTCGTAACCACAACGACATCCTCGATCTACTGAGAGACAGAGATTGTGTTGAACCTGTTAGTGATATGGAAAATGTGCGCGTCCAGGACAATCTCAGTCCAAACAGTCGAGAGTAATATTTCAACATGACATACCAGCAATTAAAATGTTTTTCGACTTCCCTTTTTCGAATGCTTGGGGTTTTTTTCAGGAGTTTTTTTTTTTTTGCTTTGTTTTGTTTTTTTATTTAGACCCCGCCCTAATAAAAAATCTCCCAACCCAAGGAAAATCAAATAGATAAAATTATGCAACTAAAATTTAGCGTTATCGTATTTGTATATTCTGAGCAAAAAAAACAGTAACGAGGGAAAAGTAATGACCGAATGAGGGGAAAGAGAGAGAGAAAGAAAAGAACACTTTTTTTATAGACCAGCAAATAAGGGTAATAACAAAATTACCGAACTCCGAACAATCTCACAAAGGGAAAGTCAAAACTCATAAGTATATAAACAGACAAAATCAGTCAACAACCGGAAAACTGTGAAAATGGTAATGACCCTGACTTGGTACAGACATTTCTAAAGAAATGGTGGGTTGAATCAGATTTTAAAGCGCCAAACCTCCCCCTTTCTTTACGGCTCAAAGTCTCCGGCTGTCATACATTGCACTGTAAAACTTATAGTACCGTGTAGAAAACAAATTGAATAAACTGCCAATGTTTTACATTTCACATCACACTTTAGTAGTGTTGTGTTTCAAGTTACCCCGTTTTATTGTTTATTATGCAACCAATAATGGTTGCTATATTTTTTTTCTCTCTTTATTTTCGTTCTTTCTTTCATTATTTGTTTTTGTATTTGTATTTTTTTTTTTGGCTCAGAATAATAAACTTCAGTAATTAAGTTTTTTTTGGTCCAACATAATATGATATTTGATCAGCGAGTTCAATTTCCACGGTGATCTCGACTATACATCATGTATGTCTACGTATAATAGTCAATTTTTAGTTTTCATAGTTATTTGTTGATAAATGGGTGTGTTCGTTATACTTCCACGATGGTCTGTAGTACACATCATTTATATGTACATATATAATTGTCTATAATTAGTCATGCTTATAAGTTGACCAATGGGTTATACTTCCACAGTGGTCTCGAATACACATCAGTTATATGTTCATATATAATGGTCTATTATTAGCCATATTTATTTGTTTATTTGTTGATCAATGTGTGGTTTCGTTATACTCCCACGGTGATCTCGACTATGCATCATACATGTACATGTGTACATATATAATTGACCATCATTATTCATTAATCATGTTTATTGTTGATCAGCGGATTGGCTCGTTTTATAAATAGTACCCTTTTCCACTTAAAGGGATATTGTCTACCACAATCGTAATTTTTTCATACCCAAAAATGCAAAATTATTGTCGTTTTCCATACTGACCTTCATAAAATGAAGATTAAACACCGAATTATTGGCGAATACGCTACGAAACGTTGTTTTTTCGATATAAAAAAGCTGACCATCGTTACTGGAAGCTAATTAATTATTCACTGACCTGAGCGAGGCCAAATCTATTTTTATCTATTTTTATGCCAGTAGCCCGGATGCTGCAGCATGGATGTTAAAATTCGTGTTTGTTTACCTCGCAAATACGGCCGTTTTATGCTATTCATTGACAATAATTTGCTGTTGCCAGGTGCAAGATTACATATATTGAATAATGTCTACCGAAAATGATCATAGGCATCATCATAAATTCATAAAATATGAAAAACGATTGAGAAAAGAAGGAAAAAACATGTTCGGCTTACCTATCAAGCAAACTATTTACAAATTCAGCGCGAGTTTGGACGCGTAGCACTTCCTTGAGTTCGTTCCAACGGTCCAACTGATCCCCTACATATATCCTGCATTTGTTCCATTTGGAAGATACTTCACTTCTATTCATCTTTCTCTCTGAATCCGTCAAAGTCCGCTTTCTTCCACGCGTTGACATTTCTCTTTTGCCCAAGAACCACATGTTGTTTATTGTTTCTAAACAGTGCGCATGCTCAAGACGGGTTCACATAGATGGCCATATGAATAGATTTGAATATTGTCATCCAGGACAATAATTCTGATAACGATAGTTTTGGGTCTTTTTTTGTCAAAAAATCGCATCTTTTGCAGCATAACTCGGTGTTAATCTTCATTTTATGAAGGTCAGTACGGAAAACGACAATAATTTTGGATATGAAAAAATTACGATTTTAGTAGACAATATCCCTTTAAGGTGCATGTTAATGTAATCATCCAAATATATGTTCCCCCCTTTTCTTTCTATTGAAAGATTTTGTCCAAGTCTACTCTGGTAACATTTAAATTATATCACAAATAATCGCCTTATTGATAATGATATAAAATGTTTATCTTCAAAAATTCAATTGTGATTACTTGAGTACCTGCTATCCTTAAAGTTAACATAATTGTTAAACCTCTACACAACACGTAACTGTTGTCTTTATTTTCCCAAGTGAGTTATCTGCCATGTTAAAGTGTAAAATTATGTGAATTGTTATATATAATGTGTATGTTTGTGAAAACTTATATGAACTCTTGTATAATATATTTTTACATGTATGTATGTATTTAACCCCGTCTACTTTCTCCTATATCTGTGATTGAACTTTTGATATTTTTCTTTGTAAAGGAATTTAATATATTATATTGAATCAAAGTCAAACATGCATAAGCTGATAAAATCCCATTTTCCCCATTATGAATTCCATAACAAATGTTATCTTTTTTTTATTCAGCAATCTGTAGATTTGCTTGTACATTTTTATTGCTCCAACCGTTTTCATTCCCCCCCCCCCTTTTTTTTTTACCCTTTCCTATGTTTGTGGACACGATGGCTTGCATATTATACATGTACATGAAATGAGACAATTAGTTTGCCCTGAATGGTGGTCCTGTTGCCAAATGGGTAACAGCCTTGAGGCATACAGGGCGGCATTGGATTATTTCATGCTCATACGAGGAAATCAAATAGACCAATAAACTTTTCTGCTTATTCATACAAAGATATATGTTTGACTAACTTGCGTTGCTCGTTCCTTTTTGCTGCACTTCTCTGTCTCTAAAATTTAAATCCAAATGTAAATGCAGTATTTCTTCTTTTCATATTAACATTCATACATATGGTAGGCATCGTCGAAACTAATACAGGCCTCCAAGGACCAAGCTCCTCCAGTTCACAAAATATCATTTTAGACAAAACAATATCTCTTTGTAATCTTAATATACGTAGTTTAAGAAATAAAATTGGCTTTCTCAATGATTTCGCTGAAGATTATGATATCCTATTATTAACGGAGACACACTTTGACGAACGAATTGACGAATGCGACATTTTTCTAGAATCCTTTTCAAATATAATCCATCGTAAAGATAGAACAAATGCAGGTGGTGATCTACTAATTTATTCTAAAGATTCGGTACGAATGGTAAGAAAACAAGAACTAGAAAATTCAATTGATGAAACACTTTGGGTTGCAATTAATGCCAAAGGTCAATCCTTTCTTGTATGCATTACTTATCGGGCACAATGGACTGGCCCTGAATACTGGAACAGATTAATGTATGCAATCAAGTTGGCCACTCAGTTCAACGAAAATATGGTGGTAGTCGGGGACTTGAATTCAACTTATTTTGTGTAAACAAAAACAATCTTGTAGATATTATGAATATATTTGTTTTTAAAAATGTTATTGATAAACTAACCAGAGTTACTGAAAATTCTAGCACTTTGCTAGATCCGATTATTTTGAGTGATAGTCTTAATTCTATTTATTCTGATGTTATAAATATACCACGAAATATTAGCGATCATGATGCAGCCGTTGCATATATTGATTGTCCCAAGGGAATTTCAACTACATTTAAAAGAGAAATTTGGCAATATGACAAAATAGACATAGAAAAGTTTGACAAAAATATAAATGATATTGATTGGAATGATAAGATAGGAAATTTTGATGATGTCGATGATATGTGTAATGAATTTACTAAAACGTTTTTAGAAATAGCTAGGAATTGCGTACCTACTAAGGAAATAATAGTACGAAAAAATGACAAGCCCTGGTTCAACAATACATTAAAAAAGGAAATTCGAATTCGCGACCGAATACGAAAAAAGGTTTTAAAACACAATAGAGAAAGTGATATAACGAAATTGAAAAAGCAAAGAAATAAAGTAAATAATATGAAAAAAATAGCTAGGGAAAATTTTGAAAATAGTATAGACAATTTTTTACTGGATAATTCAAATTCTAAACCTATTGGAAAATAATGAAAATGTTAATAAAATCAAACAAGGGGAACGACTCTATTCCACCAATCCAAAACACACTTAATGATAAACATTTTGACGATATTGTATATGACGAACTCAGACAAATGTGAATTATTGAATAAATATTTCACTCTAATATCTAAATTAAGCGAAGAAAATAAAGAACTTCCCGAATTTGAGAATAGAACAGATAATATTATTAGAGATATTCAAATACGAGAGAATGAAATAGAAGATATACTGCATACTCTTGATCCAAAAAAGGAGCGTCCGGTTCTGACCGCATCAGTCATCAGATGTTAAAAATATCACCAGAAAAAATAGCAAAACCACTTAAAATCATATTCAATAAATCGTTGGCCCAAGGTAAATATCCATCCGCATGGAAAATAGCTCATGTAATTTCCATATTCAAAAAGGGGGATTCCTCCTTACCCTCTAATTACCGACCCATATCCCTTATAAGCTGTGTAGGAAAGGTTATGGAGAGGGGTAGTTAATAAACTTGTCTACAACCATCTACATAGTAACAAACTTATTTACGAATACCAATCGGGCTTTTTACCCAAACACTCAACTGTTCATCAATTAATTGAATTATATAACATTTTTAAATTCACTAGAAAATAAAGAATTTAGTTGTTTTGTATTTTGTGATTTTTCAAAAGCTTTTGACAAGGTATGGCATAATGGACTTATGCATAAAATGAATTCATATATCTTCATGAAAGAAAGCAAAAAGTAGTCACCAGAGATTCCTCGTCATCATTGTCTAATGTTTCTGCTGGTGTACCCCAAGGTTCTGTGCTTGGCCCCTATTATTCCCCATTTATATAAACGATATTGGTGAACAACTACTTTCTTTAACTATGTTATTTGCTGATGATACATCCTTGGAGCATTCAAGCCCCAGTCCTGATACTTTAGAATTAGTTATAAATCATGACCTAAATAAACTTAGTACTTGGTCTCATGTCATTTAATCCAGACAAAACGGAAATATGGTAATACCCAATAATTAAAATTGTTCATTCAATGGTAAATTAATATCCAATACTTCCAGTCATAAACATTTAGGTGTAGCATTATCTCATGACGCAAAGTGGAGCGAGCAGGTAGAAAATATTGCCAAAACTATAAGTAAGCATTAAAGAGTATTAAGAAAATTAAATTTTAAATTGAATAGACAAAACTTAGAAAAAATGTATTTAGTTTATATTCGTCCCATCTTTGAATACGCCTGTGAAGTTTGTGACAACTGTGGTACGTGCCATTCAAACAAATTAGAACAATTACAGTGAGAAGCTGCCATAATTATAACTGGATTGCCCATATTTACAAAGACTAATTCTTTATTCTTCGAAACTGGCTGGGAACCATTACATAATAGGTGGTACAGAAGAAAACTTCAATTGTATTATAAGATATACAAAGATCTTGCATCGCAATATCTGCATGATTTAATTCCCCCACTATTCAAAGTACAACAACCTACCCATTACGTAATGGCAGCGATCTAATAGTCCCCTTTTGTAGACTTTCCTCGACGAATTCATCATTCATTCCTTTCTTCTGTTAGAGAATGGAATAAACTTGAGAACTCTGTCCGTAATCTTGACACCCATTTAAAATTCAAACGTGCGTTACTAAACAATAGAAATGAAATAAATATTGTTCCCAAACATTTCATGTATGGTCCACGGAAGTTAAATGTGATATTAACACAACTTCGATGTTCAGCTTCTTTCTTGAACAACGATTGATTTAAATCAAATATAGTATCTAGTCCAAATTGTGCTTGTGGTGTTCCTCGAGAAGATGTATTTCATTTCTCCTTTGAATGTAGTAAATACACTGATATTAGGAGGGATCTGTTAATTTGTGTAAATCGATATAGAATGAAAATCGATCTTGCTTTATTAACTAGATATAACCAAAATCTAACTTATGAAGATAACTGTCTAATCTTTAAAGAAGCTTACAAGTTTATTAGAAGATTTAAACCATTCCTCATTGCATAAACTTATAAATATATCCAGCATGATCATCGTGTCCACACATAACTCTTTCCCCCCTTTTTCGCTGTTTTTCTGTTCTTTTTTACATGAGCAGTTGTTACTGGTATACTTTCATTAATGTGCAAGCTCTTTTTTCATATGTATATGTGTTATATTTGTTATGTAATTTCAAGGAGAAGACTTCATAAGTTGGTAAAGCTTGTGTCCTATCCTTTTTGTCTCTATGAGCAAATACAATTGTTATCAATTAAATAGGCACTGATTGCATATGTAGTTTAAAATCCAACTACCATACGATCACGATCACGACGGACCCAATGGTACTATGAATAGTTCTTCTATGTACACAGTTAAAACCATATTGCTTTATTCAGATATATTGTTATTGTATATTTCAGTTGTAACTTTCATAAGGAATTTTGCGTCCAAACATTTTTTCACAATGAAACTATACAAGTAGTTGGATATGGTCCGAACTGTAGAATACATAGAACATTGCATAATCCTACCATTACTGCTGGTACTATGAATTTATTTTCCAATATCATCCATGGTATAGATGATCGACTCGAATCTGTGAAGAAGGAGGGAAGATTGCCACAAGCAGCCATTAAAATATTTTCAAAGCAGGATCACGTCCATAAAATTTACCTCCGAGATACACATTGCTGGGCCTATGGTGTAGACCTATCGTGTATTTCACCTTGGAATAGCCAAGGTCATACAAGAAAGGCAGGGACACTTTTATCTCCGAGACACGCCGTTTGGGCTCGTCACTATAGTATAAAAGTTAATTCTACTCTACGATTCGTTGATCAAAATAATCAAGTATTCGATCGTAGAATAATAAAAACAAGAGCTATTCCAGTTACGAGTAATTCTACAAGCAGCCGTGCATATCTCCATGGATACGACATGGTAATTGGTCTTCTCGACAGTGATGTACCAACTTCCGTAAGTTTCGCCAAAGTACTTCCGAAATATTTTAAACGGTTTGATCCCCTTAGACTATATGTGCGATTGCCAACGCTGTGTACAGATTTCGAGGAAAAGGCATTGGTTGATGATTTTAGGATACAATACAATAATATGGCGTATCTTAGTCCGCCTTTTTCGAACACAACTCGTCGGAAATATTACGAATCAAAAGTAACCGGTGATAGTGGAAATCCATGTTTCTTTGTAATCGACAACGAACTTGTCTTTTTGTTTGTTTTTACGTTTGGTGGAGCTGGGTCGGGCACATCAATTCAATACCACCACGATGATGTCAATACGATTATGAAGAATCTCGGTGGAGGATATCAGCTGACGGAAATGGATTTGTCCAAATACATGAACAATCTAGACATTACAAATTTATTTGGATGAAACAAAAATATAAATAAAAAATATTGTTATTTATTGCATTATGATTTTCTAAAATAAAAAATAATATTTTTTTTGGAATAATCTTCATACGGTACGATCAAAATCGAAAAATTTAAAAGTGTTGAGGAGCAATACAATCAAAGAACACAAACAGAAAAGTCATCGGCTATGGTCACCTATACCTGAGGGAGAAGATAATAATTACATCAGTGCAGCAACACTGTCTACTGAGAGGATGATACCCTCAGGGACTGATAGCCCATCAGCAGAGGAATCGATCCAATGTACTCTCTTTAAAGAAATAACCGACGTGGCTTTCATACTTATCTAAAAAAAAATAACATTTCTCACTTGCATTAAATTGAATATGTCTTCGCGCGGTAGATCTGAATAAAACGTCATTATAGGCAGGGCCGCCTTAACAGTATTATAGACCCCGGGCAAGGCAGTGCACTGGGGCCCATACCTAAATAACCACTCACAGGATAAAAACTGCAAATGTCGATAGAATTAAGCATAAATTTATTGCATTGGTACTTCCAAAAAATCAGGTTTAAGCATTCAAAAGCATGATATACACATCATACATAGATTATCATGGAGCCCCTATACTTGTGTGACACGGGGCAACTGCCCTGCGTGTCCATGCGTAAAGATGGCACTGGTTATAGGTCTTATACGAGTGACTCTATATGATGACCTTTGCCGTCGAATGAAAATGGCGCTTGTGAGACATTGAGAAGGTTATAACTTATAACTAAACTGCTTTGTTTGCAATGAGCAGCCAGGTCATCACCCGTATGTATTTATCATGTCATTAAACATTCGTGTGAGTGACCCGTATTAAGGTTTTCGTCAGATCTCGCACATCGCGACATATCAATAAATGAGGAAACGCAATAATTGTGATTTTAATCACATTGGATTCGTACCCTTAGCAAAAATTGAGCAATCTTTAGAAAAATTGTTAGGTGTTTCAAGGATATGTTATCATCATTCCCATTTTGATTAAAAGACTCATTGATATAAATTCTGTTTTTATAGATCGGTACAATGTACAGTATCTTCCTGTTATAAAGCTATTTAAGAGGAGAAAAATTCTGAAAGAGAATATGTTTCGTTTTTATCTTAAAAAATATGTTTTCGTTTGCAGCGATAGAATTATTCAAAAAACAAAAACCCACTTAATATTAAGTGGCATTGCCCCCAAAGCAAATTTGACTGGCTAGAATTGTCTCAAAACTGGTTTATTTCATGTACTACTATATTGACAAAAGAACAATAGAAATCATTCATGCATGACATATCTTGCATACAAAATTTCTTAATAAGAAGAGTTTGAAGATAACAAAGGGGTCATCAGAATCCGTATATCGAAGAAGAACAGACAACACAATGGCCAAAAGAAAAAGTACAAAAGGACAAACAACTATCTACAACACATACACATAAAACTAAACATCGAGTAACAGGAACCCCACTAAGCACAGGGATGCTCAGGTACTCCGGAGGAGTAAGCAGTTCCTGCTCCACTAGTGACACCCGTCGTGTTAATCTAGTTACAAACCCGGTGATAAGTCATGAATGAGGAAAGGAACGTGAAGTGGTCATTTGTCAAATAGATTACGATGCGATATTTATTGAATCAATCATAACAAAGCTTATGTCACTGGTAAATATGTATCATTCCCCCAAACTTTTAAACTATTTGGCTTTCCAATCTTTCGTTTTTGAGTGTACCTAATGAAGGTTATTCCAGAAACGCGTCTTATGCATTAAATTTGATGTCTACGTTGTTACTTTTACCTCATCATGCATATTATCCTTATGGAGGTAGGGCCATAAAAAGAGAATAATTAAATATCTATCATTCAAATTGACAATGGAATCATACTATTTTCTAAATAAAAACAGCAGATATAGTTAAAGAAAACGACATATTTTAAAGAAAATATAGTAGTTTGTGAACAGTAAAGAAACGGATCCTGTCCTCCTTGCTGATATATAATCATTATACATCCCGTTAAAACGATTTTCACACTTGTGACATTGCTAGGAAGAGGAGTTTGAAGATTACAAAGGTAGTCAGAAGACGTAAATTTAAGAAAGATGAACAATACAATGCTACTAAATTTAAAACGTAATACTTTCTAATTAGAATTATTAATACCACTAACAATTGTAATGTTAAAGAAAGCTCATGTTATGTTCATATGGATCGATCCTTCAAAGACGTTATGTACAGGTAAAGCATTGAGTTTTATTACCTCTTCATAGTTATTTATAGCGATAACCGGGACACCATTATAACCGGGAACAACCGAGTACACAATACCATGTACAGTATATAGGCCATGACAATAGCCGGAAACAACCGAGCAAACAGGAACCTGTACAGTCGATTCCTGATTGAAACGGCAATTGCCAATAATTGATGTACAAACAGGAATACAATGGTACTATTGGTGAGGGTAAATACCCCGTGATGCCAGCAAAGCTATGTTCCCTACCACAAGACAGTCGTGCCTTGTCAAGAGTTGTCGGTTGAAGATTCCAGATTCCATAGACATTTAGGAATTCCAATGTTTCCAAATCAGGACACAATGGATTTTTTTTATAACGGAGAACACTATATTTATATAAATGTTGTATATGTACAAATGACTAAAACGTGAACAATCTGACAAGCTGGATTCAAATTTCCTTTTATTTTGTATATAGCAAAACTATTTACAGAACAATTTACAAACATGTTGCTAACCTACTTAAGGATTGATCGGAATTTTTGTTCGGTTCATGAAGAAATCACCTCTATCAGGTTGTACACACCGTGTAAACCCGCAATGAACCGAACAAATAATTTCGATCAATCCTTATAAATTAATTAAAACTTTTTTTGTTATGATATTGAAAAATACATTTATTTTTTCAAAATAAGGGAAATAATCGGAAATAAATTTAAATAACCCCAAAGGTGCCTCATTTAAAGAAAATCATCCGATGACAACGGCACGCGACGCCAAGTGAGAACGACGTCTAATTTCAGATTCAGTACATATGAAAATAACCTCAACTTCTAAAACCAATCAAAACACGTATAAAATTACATGTGACTCTAAAATTAATCTATATATAGATAGAATTAAGCCTCTTTCATATCCATATTTCCGGTTTATTGTAATAACACATTCGACTTTTGTGCTCTTCGTTTGTTTTAGTCAGTCTTTCATCTTTTCTTATTTATAACTCTAATATGAGGCAGATGCAACCTGAAACACTCCCAAAGAACAGTAATTTTTCTTCCTGTTTACAAAATATCAAACTTACAAATAACACTACCTAAAATTCTACAGCTGAAAACCATGGATTTCTTGCAGCAGACGATCACAATGAATGAGAATGCGCAGTGGCAAATAATTAAAGATTCGGTGTTATTCGCTTTGAGTTCGGGATTTTCCGTTTCATTGCTTCATTTTTATTTGAAAAAAATATCCACTAGAGGTGCATTGTTCTCTATTTCTTCTTTTTTCTGGTTGCATCGATCACTTTATTTGCTGCTCGCGTATTTGTTTATATTGGAGATAGTTTAGGTCACGTAATTTGTCTTTTAGTTTATTTCCATGTCCATCTTTTATATGTTATACTTAGTTTTTATTTTTGTGTAGCTTGCTACATCAGCTTTTAGTTATGTTTATCTTTCATGTAAGCTTATTATTTTAGTTCTGTTCAGCTATAACATCTGCTTTTAAATTGCTTTTCATGCTTTAGTTATTTCAGATTTCTACCAGCTTGCATGTCTGTGTTTTTCTTGTAGTGCTCACTTTGTCTTTGTTTTTAATTTATTTTTGCATGCCTTGGTTATTGTTATTTATGTTGTATGTCGGTCAAAAACTCATTAGAGCTTATGTGTGTATGCTTGTTGTTTTTAACCATGCCGACTTTAAATAAAACTTATTTATTTATTTATATTTATTTATTTATTCCGGTTGGCAGCCATGGTGTAGGTCACGTGATTTGTCTTTAATTTATTTCCGGTTGGCAGCCATGTTGTTGAACGTTTTGAAGTGCATTAGTATGTTCGTACTTCTACCATTAATGCTCCCTTTGGGAGCGTATTATCTAACGTAACTGTATGTCATAATTATTGTATTCATATTTGCAGGATTGTTTCTTTATTTTGTTGTTGAAAATGTATCCCTTTCTACAACTAAGAGATACACAGCGTATACTGATATTAAATTTTAAAATTTTCTTGATATTTTTGTTATTGTAGCCTTAACTATTCGCTATGTTTAACAGAAGGGATGGGGAGAGTACAATGAAAACGACATTACGGCAATGAATAAAAAAATATATACATGTATCTAATTTAGTGCACATTCTGTGAAATGCGATCATCAGGAACGCTGATGACCAAATAATCTAAATCTATGGAACCACGAAAATCAAATGGTGATATAAATATGACAGCCCTTCTATAACAGCATTAAACTCGGTCGTGTTTTTTTTTTTGTTTTTTTTTTTAAATTAATTAATTAATTAATTAATTAATTAATTAATTAATTAATTTATTAATTTATTTATTTATTTATTTATTTACCTTTGGATGTTAGGACTCACAAGCATGAGCGGTGATAGACACCAATGTCAAATTGACATAAATTCCCTCCCCTACTACAAGACTGAATTACATCCAAGTGTAAAAAAAATATGTACATATGTAATTACTGTCTCTCTCTCAAAAAGCGAGGCTATAATGTTGCGTAGCAATAACAGATTAATGTTATCAAGAAATTTACAATAAAGCAAGACCAAAAGAAAACAAAATCTAAAGCAGAAACAACATCTTTCCAGCATGCTCTCAGCTCCATTTCTACGCACTTAACAGGACAAATTTTTGCAGCATTCCCGCAAGCCGAAACAAATCTTGTCAATATCTTTGGTATTTTCTTTTCTACCGAATAGCTGTTTATTCGTAGTTGAATCGCACTCGTGATAACAACGACTGTTGTCATAAACAGCTGCATTATACCATATACAGCAATAACTGATATATTAGAACTTTGTGGCAGGTTCGCATTGATCACAGTTAAGAAAACAGCGAACGATAGCCAAACAGTTATAGAATAACTCATCCGTTCTCCACTATCACACGGAATTGCAAAGGTAAACAGATTTAGCACAGAGAGTAACAAAACTGGCATCATCATATTAAGTATGAAATAGTGTGGCTTCCGTTTGACGGTAAGTGAAAACGTAACCTTCACCTCAACACCCGTATTTTCAACCAATGAGGAAGAACCAACCACTAACCATTCACCATTTGACGAAAAGTCATCATAGTACTGTATGGTGTCGCTACCGCTCGTCAAATTTACTTCCTGGTAGCTATAGCTCCAACATACAAATACAAGATCACATGTTTGTTCATCAAATGGGAAATATTTTGTGTCAACAGTGCAATGAGATTCAAAGATTTCAAAAGGTTGCCAGGTTACCGTCCCTCTGTAATCCACCTTTACATTTACAAAGCTGGATCCAAGTTCTTTCATCTTTGTAAATCCGTTCTGTAATGATATGTCAGGCTTCCAAATGGCATCTTGCGGATAAATGATATATTCTATAGATCCATAATTCGACGCATTCCATGTTAAATATTGGTCCTTCCATGTTATACTCAAATAACCAGTTGTGGTAAGTTTTTCGGATATTTCGTTCAATTCACCAATTCCAGCTAAGAAAAAGCTGACGTGAACATCAGTAGAAGAGACAGCTGATTGGCTTTTACTTGGTCTAACGTACTTATTATAGTTATTTGTTGTAAATAAATCTGTTAATAAATTCTTTAGATTGTCTCCCGTTTGACAAAACACAAAACACAAAATACAAGAAAAAACAATAAAAATTAATGCTTGTTTCATTGTTAAGCGTCTATGAAAATCTTTCTCTTGAAAACTAAGATTTGATATCTCCTAAGCATTCGTAGAATTGAGTATTTCGTTCTTTAAATTCTAGAATGTCCAGAATAAAAATAAAAATGACTATTGAGAATTCTTTCACATCATTTATTAACGTTTTATTAATTGTCTGAAGACCAGTTTCTATTGATTTCTAATAATATAATGGGAATCATTAAAACTAAAGCCAAAAAAATGGTTCCCTGTGGGGTTTATTCACCTGTTCAAATATGTGAAATTGAATCAAAATCAATGAAAATGTTCTTTGACTATTTATTGTCTAGAGTTAATGTAAATACACAATTCTAATTAGAATAAAGTACGGAAAACGATTTGATTGATTGTAAAAAAATATATTACTTTTTATTGTGACTAGAAGAAAAAATAAATATTGCAATTGTATTCAGTAACTAATACACACTCATTTGTTTAATAGCATTTCTCATGTATGACTAATCACCGGTTTATAATTTGATTATCACGACGGGTGCCGCTAGTGGGACAGGAACTGCAGACCCTTCCAAAGCACCCCAGTTCAACACCGGTTTTAGTGGGGTTCGTGTTGCGTCATCTTTAGTTGTTTTCTTTGTAGTGTTTTTTAGATCGTGGTTTGCCCTATTTCGTTTGGCCATTGTGTTGTCTGTACTTCGAATTACAGATTCTGATTACCCTTTTGGTATCTACAAACTCTTAAAACCACCTACATGTTTTCTTATTATTTAATAAATGAGAGCTGAAAAAAAACCCCCAACGAATAAGCAATAATCATCATGAGTGCCTCGTATATGGATATTACCACACTCTTTGCACATCAAATATATCTTATAGCATCTTCTAATAATCAGCTATATGTTAAAGGTGGTAGTTGATGGAAAGTGCCAAGAAAATATTTACTATTCTTTCAATCATATCCCTTCTTGTCACCTTATGGCAATTAAGCTATTCTACCATTCAGTTATCCCAGTGCCACTTTAAACTAACATATTCTCCTGTTAGTTTATAATATTTTCTATTCATTATCCTGGAACAAAATATTATTTCACCTGGTTTTCAGTGTTCAGTCAAGTGGAACACATGAGCAGCGGAAGCTGGTATGCATGTTATCATGTGTTTCGTTTATTGTTATTCCACACGCCAATTTAATTTTTTTAAACAACCATGAATATAACTGAGACATTGACGGAAAACAGTCAATTAATCAACCATAGCATTGTTTCATATTTTACTTCTGACTGATTTCATTGATCAGTCACAAATATTTCAATCAAGAAATGTCAGCTGATTTTAATGACCATGTCTAGCTTCAATACATAACAAAAATGTAGGTCATTATTAGCGAAAGCCGATCACAGTGAAACTTTTAGTATTGCTCTACCTTTCATATAATGCTAATTTTATGTGAAGAGAAAAATATATACTTTCATGTACTGCAACCAAAACAAATACATTAACAGTTATATCAGTAGAAGGATACACAATTATGGTAAAAGAAAAAAAGACTTGGAGAAACACAGTACAGAAACACAGAAACCTAAATAAGAGCAACACACAAAGGGGGATTAACTCAGGTGCTCCTGAGAGGTAGGCAGACCAAATCCACTAATGGAATCCATCGTACTATTCATAGTCGAAATCTAGTAAATAGTTACAATTGAGAGTAGTCTGAGAGAATATTATGTCAAGCGGAACAGATCTACGGTCATCTATGAGATATATAATCCTAAACTGTCAAGGAATTAATGATGGCAAACAGTAAACTTCTACCTAGATATCTAAACAAGAAACACACACTCTTTAGTATTGTATCAGTTGTGATACATATATTAAATATGCTGTGATTTTGCTACATACGATAGGGAACTTTACAATGGGAAACTTTAAGTAATCTTGTCTGTCTGGCTCCATATTGTCAATTTCCAAGATAACATCAATATATTAAAATAATCAACGCGCTGTTCGTGAATTCAAATTTGTTCTTCAACACTAGAATAATCAACATTTAATGTTTACAGTAGCTACACAATTTCTAAGCAACTATTCACTGTCTGCTCATTATTCATTCCATCTTCAAATGACTATATAGCATACAATATTATACAATATTTGATTTTTATATGCCAACAACTTTTTCTGGGTCTCAAATCGCCATAGCACTGTCGGACAATATTTCAAATTGACATTCATAAAGATAATTGGCTGCTGCTACCATTTCTGCATTGGTATGTTTTGTTAACTTCAAAGTCATGTTATTCCAACTAAGGTAATAATCTAAAAGAAAAACAACATTTTTTTCAATTAATTAGTCACCAAACAAAAGGAACTACTTACCATTCGTGAGCACCTGTGTTCCCCACCGGTTTATTTGGCGGGGTCCGTGTAGCACATCGTTTTAGTTTTCACTGATGTGTTTTGGTGTTTTGTTTGTCGTCATCCTGTATCTTGTGTGCCTAATGATGCTATTGTCGTCTTTGGATTGTCCACTCTTGATTGCCCCTTCGATATTCTCTAATGTTTATATATTTATAATATATATCACATAAACCTATGTCTATTTCAGTTTTAATGCGTAGAGGTGTAACATAAATTAGTGTGTATTATAGCTTTAATGCGTAGAGGTGTAACATAAATTAGTGTGTATTATAGCTTTAATGCATAGAGGTGTAACATAAATTAGTGTGTATTATAGCTTTAATGCGTAGAGGTGTAACCTAAATTAGTGTGTATTATAGCTTTAATGCATAGAGGTGTAACATAAATTAGTG
This sequence comes from Bathymodiolus septemdierum, assembly GCA_963383655.1. Classification (NCBI taxonomy): domain Eukaryota; kingdom Metazoa; phylum Mollusca; class Bivalvia; order Mytilida; family Modiolidae; genus Bathymodiolus; species Bathymodiolus septemdierum. The sequence continues at coordinate 36,014,774 of OY726519.1, forward strand.
TGTATTATAGCTTTAATGCGTAGAGGTGTAACATAAATTAGTGTGTATTATAGCTTTAATGCGTAGAGGTGTAACATAAATTAGTGTGTATTATAGCTTTAATGCGTAGAGGTGTAACATAAATTAGTGTGTATTATAGCTTTAATGCGTAGAGGTGTAACATAAATTAGTGTGTATTATAGCTTTAATGCGTAGAGGTGTAACATAAATTAGTGTGTATTATAGCTTTAATGCATAGAGGTGTAACATAAATTAGTGTGTATTATAGCTTTAATGCGTAGAGGTGTAACATAAATTAGTGTGTATTATAGCTTTAATGCGTAGAGGTGTAACATCAATTAGTGTGTATTATAGCTTTAATGCATAGAGGTGTAACATAAATTAGTGTGTATTATAGCTTTAATGCGTAGAGGTGTAACATAAATTAGTGTGTATTATAGCTTTAATGCGTAGAGGTGTAACATAAATTAGTGTGTATTATAGCTTTAATGCGTAGAATTGTTCATAGGGTGTGTATTTCGTTTTTAATGTAACACTTCTACGTGTTGAAATTAACATAGTAGCACATACAACGTTCTACATATCAAAACTAAAACTGAAACACACATCGGTTTATGTGATATATATTATATTATATAAACATTAAAGAAACCCGAAGGGACAATTTAGAGAGAATGACAACATTGGGCAGACTTGTAAGACACAGGACGAAGACAAACAAAACACATCAGTTCTCTGAAATATGGACTGAACTAGCAATCAGTAGTGTAATGATTGGAGAACATAAGAGATCAATGAAAATCGCACGCATATCAACTCTGATGTGCAATCATTTAAATTAGGACAAAATCACGAGAAGGATATAATCTAGAATAAAACAACCGTTTACCTTTTTATATATAGTTTCAAATCGATAAAACGTGTCCTGCTGAAATTATATATTAAAATATTATAAGAAACTGAACCATCTGGGTTATATGTTCTTTCTAGAAATAAGGTATAAAATGACATATTTGTGATGTTCAGTGAGTATATGTGATATAGAATATACATAACGCGTCCTAAGGCAACATTCATTACAGGACATACAAACTTGCAACAGCTTATGTATGTAACATAAATGATGAGGGGTCATTATTGACCAGGCCACCGTCCAAATATGTTTGCAGCAAGGCTTGAACCAAGAAGATAATTCTACAATATCTGTATCTTTATTCGATGCAGCGCTCGCCTAATTATTCAGTTACGACCATTGAAACCTTGGTTGTAGCAAGTTGATACATTTACATTTCTATCGCTACGAGATACAACTCTCCCTGAATATGGCGTCAATTCGATGTGTTCATAGAATATTATTTTCAAATCGGCCTTTTTATTAGAAGCAAATATGTGTTTTGAATTTGACGAATACAATATATGCCAACATGTTTCTGTGCTAAGTAATTCTGTTCTGTGCTATATTGTTACTGGTTTTTTTTACCATTCACTCTGCTTGAATCCAGGATAAGATATTGTGACCTCAAAGGTGTTTCTGTTTAAGATTCGTGAAATTATAAGGTTTGATGAAGTTATTCGTGATTATTAGGGTTAAACTAAATGTTAACCACAATTTATAAGGCAACGACGGGAAGTGTAGACATTATGTATAACCCTCAGCGACTTTAATTACAGACGAGACAAAAAACAATGGAAGTAAATTCTGTACAGTTAATAGAGTGGTTGACGTTACCTTTATATATCAGTGATTCAAACATATGTTCGCCTGTTCCCGTTCTGCTGATTTTGAAGAAACGCGGATCAGCCATTTCAGTTCTTCTCTCATCGAGTTCAAGTGTCCTGAAAGACTGTAAAGGTACAAAAGTATCAGTTATATAAACAATCAGGGAGCCATATACGATATCACCTAATTACAAAATATGAGATTTAATTGATTTTTAGATTTAATCACTTAATTTCTAATCTGATGTGTCTACAAATACAAATATAAAATTTATAATACAAAAGAAGTAATTATCTTTTAGTGATTTTTTTTTAAATATAACCGTTTGTTTTAAACAGCCGTTGATATTTAGATAGGACAGAAGTATTGTTATTCCGTAGCCGGCCATAATAACATTTATTGAATTCATCCATCACTATTGAAAAAATGAACCCATAATATATTAACATATGTTGCCGAAGAACTTCTATTCACTTTTCCCTGAGGCCGTCTTGGTCGTGATCGTATGGTAGGTGGATTTTCAACTACTTATGCAATCAGTGTCGATCCTGAATAAATATATGGAATCAATCAGCAGTGATGTCCTTAATTTGTCAAGAAAGAAATGAACACAAATATTACGTAAAACAAAAAGTACACAAATCCGAAGGACCGTCGTGTTCGTGATCACATGGTAGTTGGATTTACAACTACCTATGGAATTAGTGCCTATCACCACTGATGTTGTGAATTCGAATCTCGACCAGGGCGAAGTGTACACAAATTATGTGATAAAGCTTGTCAGTGACTTGCGACAGGTCCGTGGGTTTTCTCCGGGTCTTACGGTTTCCTCCACCAATAAAGCTGACCGCCACGATGTAACTGAACTATTGTTGAAAGTGGCGTTAAACACCAAACAATTCACGTTTCCAAAAATAACAGTCAAATATAATGAAAACCAGTTTCCTACTTACCGATTTGGAATATTTATTTTTATTTTCTCAAGTGTAGTTAATGACAAACGACAAAGGTTTATATTTTAATTACGATTTAATTCATTTAACAGAGTATCGAAAGTAGTTTAAAATTTTAGATTGTTGCACAATTCTAGTTTTGAAATATAAAACATTTGCATGCCATCATCTAATCAGTTTACATCCTGCTATTAGTAAGAAATGATATATATATAACTGAACATAGAAGACTATCCAATTTTACACTTTGACAAAAAAATAATGTAAAGGAACAGCGTTTTTATTGTTCTACATTTCACAATCACAGCAAAGTCTTCAATAATGAGCATAATTCATAACCAAAAATAAGTATTCACTCTTAACCTGAATGTAGGTTATACAAAATTGCTGACTGATTCACAGTTACTACTTAAACGATGTACGTAAAAACGATGGTGGGTTCGTCTTTACCCCAATTTATTTCTGAGGGGTGTTTATTTGTTATTTTATTATTTGTATTTATTTACGTATACTGGTGTCCAACAAGATTTCGCTATCACCTGATATTCATCTCGTTTAACAGTAACATGACGGGTACCACTAGTGGAGAAGGAATTGCTTACTCTTCCGGAGTTCCTCCCCAGTTTGTGTGGGGTTGTTCGTGTTGCTCAGTCTTTTGTTTTCTGGGTCGTGTTTTGTAGATCATTGTGTTCTCTTTTATTTTGTGGCCATTGCAATGTCTGTTCTACTTATGGCTTCTTATTACCTCTTTGTTATCGTCACAGTTTTCTTTTAAAAAACATAAGCATTACGGTCAACCTGGTATAATTTGCAAATATTTAAGTAGAAATTATATTAAGCTATTTGAGACTTAAAAAAAAAAAAACCTTAACATTACGGTTAACGTTACGGTATGACAAAATGATCTCCCGAAAGAGAAAATATTTTTGTTAAATTTACAAAATATTTGTACATACATGATCGAAAAATATATAATTTATTTGTATGAGCTTTAGAAACATGTAGAAAGGCGTGTCTGTGGTGAGTGTTTTCAAGTCTGTTTCGCAGTGAGTGGAAATGAATGTTATATTTGTCGACAATATTCGTGTATTGTGTTCATTTTGCAATGTAAAAATTTCTAAAACGATGGTCTCATTTCACTGAAAAGAACAGCCACGCGTCATTCAAATCGTTTTCAAATGTGTTCTCCGACACGTCCGCTTTATTGTTACTGTTATTTTACGATTCGTTCTACATGAATCCGATACCAGGAGATTGTTATTTGTATACTAGACGAATAAAGCAAACATGTATTCGAATACCTTTTTTGTACCACAAATGTAACGATTGCAGGATAAAATAGTGTGACCTTAAAGGGGTTTCTGCTCAAGATTCGTGAAATCATAATATTTGATGAAATTATTCGTGATTAATATTAGGGCTAAACTAAATGTTAACCACTATTATTAAGACGACGACTGAAAGTGTATATACTATTTATAACTCTCCGCGACATTAATTACATGCCAGACAATAAACAACAAACATGGAGTTAAAATTCAAATTATATGCACAAATATACATGCTATATGACACTTATTGATCGCCATTTGGACCTCAAACCCAAATAAATATACAGTATATGTTTTTGTTACATACCATTGTTCCAACTTTTTCACAGTTCTTTGCCATGATGTATGGTCTTTTCCCATCAAAGGAGTGACATGACCTCAGAACACATATAAAGACGTTTGTTGGTGGTTCATTTCTCGAACTACATAATTTCAGACCATGGTACACATAACAGTCAAATTTCCCTGAAAACATAATTATCATATCTAATTATAATACCTCATTCTATGTCACTTCGATTCTCTAAACTTGTGGCTTTGAAACCAATATATTTATAGATATTTATCTTTATTTCAGTAGCATTGGAATGGAGATTACAGGGGAATGTAATTTTCACCCACCGGGTTATCAGTTTATTCAAAGTACCGATTGGTAAGTTTTTATGGGGTATTATTTAACTCTGTACTGTAGTAGCGTCAATTTCTGATTTGCGAAGCTACCGATACCATGCATTAATATTTCATGTATTTTAGGATCAATGAAGTTGACCGTTTCTGATATTTTCCGAGAGGGTGATATGTCAAATTCTGTTTCGCATTAACGGTCATCTTGGACTTCACATTGACCTCAAAACGATAATTTTGCGGGTAGCCATCTAGGAAACATTTTAATTAAGCCTCCTTTCAAAATGTTCAGAGGTTTCAGCGCAGATTTATCAATCACTTACTGTAGGGTCCTATTTTAAAATTTATATGGCAGTGGTGTCCATCTTGAATTTTTTATTCGTGTACATCAAATAGCATTTGTAAAGAATCATCTAATGAATTTTCAACCACAATTGCAGTTTTGCTTTAGAAAAAGTATATTAATCCTTCATTAAACTACATTCGCCTGTGGCAGCTATCTTGAATTATACCTTGCCGTCCAACAACAATATTTGTTACAGGATAATTTAGGCAACATTACCATAATGCAACAGTTTATCATCAGATCTTTTTAATTGCAACAAATCAGAACGCATTACTGGTCCTGGAAGCCATTTTGCATTTCCGATTTTGTACAATATTTAAGTTGGTTCCAACTGACACAGTGAATAAAAGTAAAGAAAATATAATAAAGAAAAGAAAGGAACAAAAAGGAACACGGTTCACAAAACACTACGCAGAAAATTAGAATTTGAGTAACATGAACCACACCAAAAACATGAGGTGAACTCATATACATATGTACTTCGGAAGAGTAGGCAGTTTCTGTTCCACTAATCCGTCGTATAACTCGTGTTTATATCCGGTCATATTTGAGGATACATCATGAACGAGAAAAGAAGAACGACACTACAAAAATGGCACACATCTGTGGTCATCTGTGACACAGACATTCTGTAACTGTTAACCAAATATGATGGTAGCAACTGTAAACATATGACCCACTGCTGTTATATTTTGTTCTTGTATCTTGTACACGATTTCAAAATGAATATACCTAATTCTATTTCTTCCTTGGAGTGAAACTTTTTATGTGTGTGTCATTCTGAAATTTGCAATACACTCATATATGTCAATATAAAATAGTTTTGAAAATAGTCTTACAAAAATCTTCATCTTTATTAGTGAGTGTTTCCATGACCAAATTCCTCTTTTCGTCTACTTTCAAGTAGCAGTTTGTTCTAACACCATGTCTGATACGACACTGAAACAAGTTCTTGAACTTGACAGCTTTCATACGAGGTTGATATGAAATTCTTTTCAGCAGACTTTTTATTTCAGTGTAAGCATCACCTAAAATATAATGTATAACATGAATTAATGATCCTTTGGTTATTTTTGAAATTATTAGGCGGGATTTATAAATATCCCGATTATATCGTGTCGGTTACTTTGATTGATGCAGGAGACTGAAGAACATCGTGGATTACCAAAGACAAACAATTATTTGTAGATTTGACACGGCTTGTTTATTAAAACATTTATGAATTGAGATTTCTCAACAATGTTAATCAAATTGATGATTTCTTTACATTTGAATTATTACTGAAATATACGGTATATATAGATCAGATCCGGATATTAATTCCTTGTTTTGTAGATGTGCTATCGCATCCTCTTGTCGACAAGATATTAACATTGACAGGAATAAAAGAAATTATTAGCAGAGGTTTAATACAATAAGCATAATATGAATACATTTCATTTTTATCGCGACCGTTGCTTCGTCAATGATGATTTTTGTGTATATTAGTATTGGGATACATACTTTAAGACGAATATACATATTTGACAGTTCAACATTTCTATACATTATCATAATGCATTGGAAGACATACACATGTCCATACAAAATTTAAAAAACATAAGAATTTCCAACCGTATAAAGCTTCAAAAAAAAATATACTATTTTACCATTAGATATATTAAAGATGTACAACTGTCATTTGGTTGTGATAAAGTTCATCACAGTTGTTTCTGTTCTAATGAACACAAAATGGAAATTTGATTTTTTACCAGATTTCCCTCTCCCTCGAATGATGTGTTTTCAGAATTTCCGAATTTCACCGTATTTGGCCTATACACTCGTTGGTGTCCTCATCAATTATACAAAAAGTTATAAAAATGAAAGTTAAATATGTTCACATAAATATTTACTAATAACATGAGATCAAATTTAATAAATCAAGACATTGGCTAATGGGTTTAAAATTTTATTTAAATCAAAAGAATACAATGTTTATGCATTAATACAATGTTTATGCATTAAAAACAATGTTTATGCATAAAAAACAATGTTTATGCATTAAATACAATGTTTATGCATTAAATACAATGTTTATGCATTGTATCTAAATTCTCTTAAGATAACAGATTGTTTCTTCAATGACCATATGCTTAGTAATAACATGTTGCCAAAAATGAACGATATTACGTTTCGACAAACCAACCAAATATAATAATTAATAGTTTACATTTAACATTCTATATTGTATGCCTTGTTTATACTTATTGCAAGCAAAGTTTGACCATGCTAAAGGAGTAATCAAAAACCATCAATCGAAAGACAGACAATACAATAGCCAAAAGAAAATAAGACAAATAACGATATACAAAACATTACACAGAAAACAAAAGACGGAGCAACACAAACCTCACTGAAAACCGCGGGTGAACTCATGTGCTCTTGAAGGATAAGCAGTTTCCGCTCCACATGTGGCACCCATCGTAATGATTTGATTGATTTATGGTGTTTAACGCCACTTTCAGCAATATTTCAGCTATATCATGGCGACCAGTTTTAGTGGTGGACGAGTCGAGTGCACCCTTTTTGTAATTTATAGAGTCGGGCGCGAACCCACGCCATATTGGTGATAGGCTTGTATGAGTTGTTAGGTAATTCAACTACCTAACTCATTGAGCTACCCGGGTCCTCCACATCGTAATACTATTGTAATATAGGATATCACAGATACAGTTTCATATCTTGCCTACAACTCGAAATTGACAGTGAGGGTCGATTAAGAATGAAACTTTACGACAAAAGTTTCTCATTGTGAAATTTCCATTTTTATGTAGCAACATTCCAACTGCATACAGAGTATATACCTCTCAATTGATCAGATATTCCAGAATTTTTGGTTTCTATCAGGATTTCCTTGATAGAGAATTGCTGCTAACAAGGACGTTACTGAATCAATGGTTCCTATTGGCTAAATTGAAGTCATTACTTCGAAAGGTTTACGATCGCCACCATTACTTGGTTGACGGCTACGGAATATCTGTGTCACAAATGACCACTGATATGTTCCACTCGTCGTAAGCACTTCCCAGTCCGTCCTCATTCTTAGTGGGGTTCGTGCTATTCGATCTTTAGTTTTCTATGTTTTGTAGATGGTTGTTCGTCTTAGTTCTTTTGGCCATTGTGTTGTCTGCCCTTCGATGTACGGATTTTGATTACCCCTATGGTATCTTCACACTCTTCTTAAAACGACAGTTTATTTAAAACGCTTACATCACGTGGTGGGTCGGATCTTGTGGTAGGCACGTTTATTCATTTGGTAATAAAAAGTATAAATGCATTGACATTTCATATATCAATAGACTTGTGCTTCTTTAGTCTTTGTTTACCATCTATTTCAAATATTGAAGAAGAAAAGAAGTTTAAAATTACTAAAAGATCAGCTACAGAAATTTCATGAGCATTATGCATATATTTTTTAAGCTAAAGCATGTTGCTTGTCGGCAACTTAGCAGTTTAACATACCATTATCAATTTCAATATCGTTGTGTTTATCTGAAAGTTACATTTCAAATATTAAAGAACTCCATACAGATCAAATAGAGTTTAAAAGAACCAGCTTTAATTCAAATTTCCTTCCATACAAATGTTGATGAGGATAGCATTAGGATTTATAAATCCAAGATACAATATTTCACGCGACCAAATGCTGAGGTGAATATTACTTTCGTTGAACAATCGGTATTTTAACCAACAAAAGTCGGTTATTGTTTTATTAAATGACAGTATCAATAATATTTACAAACGGTTCGAAATGCTTAAATAAGGATGACATGTATCAGGCCAACCGAGGTCATAACATAATTGTGTTGTCCTATTATGTGTTTTTGCGTTCTGAGTTCCGTGTTGTTATGTCCGTTACGATTTCCGCATTAGAACGATGTTCGGTTCGTCTTTACCTCCAGTTGTTTGTAGGAGGGCGTTATTTGTGTTTGTTTACATATAGTGGTGTCCAACACATATTGTGTTGTGTCTTTGTGTAGTCTTTCTTCGTCTAGTTTCTCTGGATTGTCCTTTTTGTATTTCCCCTTCGGTATTCTCTAACGTTTATAACGGTATTCTCTAACGTCTATAAGCCTGGCACATATTTTCAGATCAATTAATTTTAAATATATACTGAATTAATTAAAACATGATCCTTTCCATATACGCCATGATCCATATCGGTCCAAGTGTCTGTCATTTGCGAGATCTTCATCACAATAATCTTCAATCTATAGTGTAATTGGTAGTTATAGATTTATAGAGGTCTTTTAAATTGTTTTATGACTTACTTCATTTCCTACCAAAGAATATACAAAATCATTGATTGTGTTCATAAAAAACATAGATTTTTCAAATTTAGTGCAAACGACGCCATTCTGGAATAACCTTAATCAGGTATGCTAAAAAACCAAGCAATTTAAAGTTTTGAGAACTATAGAACCAAAGGGCATAAACAAGATATCCAAAACTGGCTGCGGTCACCTATGCCTGAAGGAGGAGAATGTTAGTTTTATATGTTGTTAATTTGGAATAAGCCTTTTTTTTAAAGTAATATTTTAATAAGACATTAGCACAAAAAGGGAACATACCTCTACTTCTAATCACAGATACACAAATTTCATAAACAGCAATGTTACCGTCCTCACCCTGTCTATCAATTATCTAAAAAGTACAAATAAAACTCGAAGTAAAACAAAAAGTAATTTTGAAAAACAAAGACAGAATAAACAATTTGAATACTTGTAAATACTTGAATATAATATGTTAATTGCAAGACATTAAGCAACACACGGAATTGTAATGAGTAACCTCTAGTTTAAGTTTAATATTATTTTATTGCAAATAAAACAGCAATGGTATTGGACAAAAAGTTATCACAACTTATGGACTGTCCTCTCCCTCAGTAACCTCTAGATTGACAAGTATTGGTATTTTATAATGAGTAACCTCTAGATTGACAAGTATTGGTATGTGATAATGAGTAACCTCTAGATTGACAAGTATTGGTATTTTATAATGAGTAACCTCTAGATTGACAAGTATTGGTATTCTATAAGGAGCAACCTCTAGATTGACAAGTATCGATATTTTATAGTTCAATTAAATCGTGGAGGTCAGTTTTATTGGCGGAGGAAACCGGAGAAAACCACCGACCTGTCTTTCCATATATGAGTAAAATGCAGACCTCACATATAACTGAATGATCAACTGTTGTCTTCAAGAAATGTGGATAATAATTGTATAAACATAACGTAAAAGTTGTCATGTGTATAATACTACTTCTACAACAGGAAGCTGATGACCTTCACATTCATTTAAGTAGTACACAGTATACAATGCCATCGGCAAACATAATAAGGATACAATGGTCAACTCTGAGTCATAATCTAATTGCCAATACCATCTCACGTCATCTATAAACTATTTATAACAGAATGAAGACCAAGTTCACAATTTTAATATTTTTGTCCTTGCAGCATGCATAGTCGTAATCTAGATCTTACAATAGGGTTTTACTTACTAATGACAGCCTTTCACTTGGTTTAGAATAAACGAGTAGATATTTTAAACTTTCTAACACAATCCAATGGTTCCAGAATGTAACTACCTTCCCATTAATTCCAAGTAATCGGTCATTATCCCTGCATGAATAAAACATATAGTGATTTAATCTGGTAAGTAATTTCTATAGTCTAATACAAATACATGACACATGTTGTTATATAGCCCCCGTTCAATGCAGAATAAGTTAAGAAATCAGACATTCTTTCGTGTACAATTGTATTAAGGATATCTCTAATATGAAGTAAATTGGAATACAATCTATATTTAAAAAAAAATCCAATACCACCCTTTATGTACATATGACAATACAAATATCCTCCCATAGACCACTACATGTGCTACCTTCCTGATTAGATGCCCGTTTGTTTGTCAAATTGTATAATCTCAAACTCTTCTCGATATATTAAAGACTCCAAAAGATTTACAATTGTTTAAAACGATTCGAAGAACCAACATACATACATCCTCAAAACTATTTCCTTTTTTTCATAGATAGTCTTTACTTTTTTTTTGCATAAAATCGCTCTGTGTTTATTTATATGTATATTACATCATTGTAATTGTGCATGCTATATATATAGCTAGTGTGCATTGTACAATATTGTATTCGTGATAATAAGTTTGAAAAAATTGTGTCTGAACTCAATTTCTTATATTTGTTTAAATTAAACTAAGACTGTCATTAACATTTTTAGTATCCTATCATGTGCTACTTAAATAGATGTTTAGTAAGTACATGGCATCAGTTGTAAACTTGTGAGACAAGACAAACGTGCTTAATTTTTCATTTTCGTTCTGACATGTGTGAAAAACCTTTGGTTAGGTTTATGGTGTTTAACGCCACTTTCAACAATATTTCAGTTATATCGTGGCAGTCAGTTTTATTGGTGGAGGAAACCGGAGAACACCACCGACCTGCCACAAGTCACTGACAAACTTTATCAGATAATGTTGTATCGAGTACCTCGCCATGAACGGGATTCGAACTCCCAACTTTAGTGGTGATAGGCACTGATTGCATAGGTAGTTGTAAATCCAACTATCATATGACCACGACCACGACTGGACTAAGAACCTTTACTCTTGCTACAAACTCGGTTACATGCTATTAGATTGGTTCAGAAAAAAAATCTAAAGAATTTTATCCAAAAGAACCTTAACAACAGTAATTCTATGGTTGTTACTAGGACAGGAACTGCTTAACCTTCTGGAGTGGGACTCCTGTTGCTCAATCTTTAGTATTCTGTGTAGTGTTTTGTAGATCTTTGTTTGTCATTTTTCTTTTGCCCATTGTACAGTTTGTATTTCTTCAATTCACGGCTTCTTATTATCTCATTAAATTTGGTATCTTCAAACTTTTTTGTGTAAATTCAAATTAATTACTAAAAACTGTTTTGATGAAAACAAAGCAAAGATTTGCATAATTAGATATTATATACCTTAATTTAAGGTCCAGCTGATTAGAATTTAAACTGGTCGTCGTTTTGATGAAATGTCCTGTTTTTGTGGTATGTAATATAAACCCCGTGTCTTTGTCCACAGATTCTGAGAATTTCAGAATGATATTTGACATTTCTTCCTCCTGTGAACAAAATATTCAATAATTATATTTATAATATATTTCTTTCATTTATTTATAAGTGTTATTTAATGGATAGCCTAAATGCGAGGCGCATATCCCGATTTTCACATCACCGAGGTATACAATGTGACCCAAGTTTTCAATTGGTTGTGCTGGAAGTTACATTCCCTAAATGTGTGGAGAAAAACAGTACATTTCGTGATTGGAGAATGTGTCGACCCAAACACGTGAAACACACAACACGCGTCAATTCCCGACGATCATTAACATTTTAAGAACAGTCGTTATTGGTCCATCCCATGAACTAATTTTCCATTCCTATCAACAATCTTCCTCTCTACCTTTAGCAACACACCATCCGTCAATAATCATTTCACAAAGGCACTCATTTTTACATATGATTTATTGTGTGCACATAATCAATCAATCAGATTCGCAAATTTATTTCATGGAATTTCTTATCGGGACTTTAAACCTCTAATTGCAATTATAGATCGATTGATTTATTGATGTTTAACGTCAACTTTAACAAAATTCCGATTATAGTAAATTGGAATCATGTTTTGCGCTTAGATTTATTAAATTAACACATTGTGAACATCATGCACATATGAGGTTTAATATAAAGGTTATCACTTACGTGTAACCAGAATTATTTAGCATTCAAAATGATGTATGACTATAATATTCAGAAACATGGAATCGTAGAATGTAATACGCGACTAGAAAATAAATAAAAATTGGATGGAGTAACAGAATTGTCATTATTTTCCCCTCCCCTGTAAGAACACCAGGTATAGAAAAAGGACCTAATTTCTCAGCTTGGTAGATTTAAAAACTCTCGGTTCTCCGAAAGAGGAGTACGCTGCTTGTAGGAGAGTTATGCCACTTACAACAATATTTCAGTTATATCGTGGCAGTCAGTTTTATTGGTGGAGGAATCCGGATTACCCGGAGGATACCACCGACCTGCCGCAAACTTTATCACACAATGTTTTATCGGTGTACACCACCCCATGAATTGTACATAAAAGTAAGCCTAAAAGGGGTTTCTAATGTAAATCGTCTTCTTAGAAGTGGCAATTGGTGGCTCGTTGTAAAGCAAAAATATACTGAGTGGTGACTATCATATCCACCACCGTGTAACTAAACCATGCGTCAATATAGCCATAACTATATGTTATCATTTTACGATATATTGGGGGGTTTTTTTGTTTTTTTTTTGGTTCAACTTGTATCCGCCAATATAGCTTAAATACTGCTCATATGGTGTTACACAATAACCAATCAAAGCTTAACCTACTTTATATGACCTGAACTATGACGACGACATTTTGATGAATACTAAGCCCCTTACTATTTGATTTAAATCCATACCTGTTCGTCATCTTCTTCTGGTTCTATATTTGTTTCATGGTGTATATCATCTTGTACATGCAGTTGTGAAATTGCCTATTTAATCGTAAAACAAATCTATGATATAAAATATTAATTAAAATCATTACATCTGGGAATCCAAAAACTTCATGTGTACATGCGAGTTCACTTATTTCAACAGTTTATAATGTCGGTCTGTTTTATTAGTACCCAACGAAAACTACCGGACTTCCCACTAGCAACTGACAAACATCACAACATGTATTGTATATATATCTCGCCCTTGGACAGGAAGATACCTATTAATATGCATTGATTACATGATAGTATTCCCGGTATCTTGTAGTGTATATAGTAGTGAAAGTGAATTTTGGCACTGCTAATTCGTATGGTTTTTTGTTTCCATGTAGCATTGCAGTAATATGATATAGCATACATGTATTATCCTCTATCTATATAGAATCGAATGTAACTAACCCTTCACCCCCTTTATCCAATGGAGAAAAAAAACCAACGAATTATTAAGGTCTAGGTATACAGGTGGACATGTGGGTAGAAATTAAGATTGACCCAGAAAAATATTATTTTTCGAACAGTGATTAAGACTATCAAGACTTAACACCACAATAGTTCAATTATATCGTACTGGTCAGTTTTATTGGTGGAGGAACCAGAGATGTAGAAATACAACCTAGTTGTTCTACGCTGCTAAATATTATAATCCTCCAAAGGGGTCATCCACTGGTTGTTTGGACTCAATCAAATGCCCAGCTCGTCCTTAGAACTTGACGTAAATTAGCGCCCTGTGTCTGGATGATGTCATGCTCTTGCAACTTAAAAGAAATTATTAGCTCGTAAAGAGTAACATTTGTTAGGAGTTGTCATTGTTTCTCTGTTAGAAGACACATTCTGCCGACCATATACAAATTATGATACATATTGGATTTAGTCAGCAACTAGGACACCTACGACCACTACTAACTATCATTAGGAACTGATGCAAGTTTTATTTTACTTTTACAGAGCATGGGGGTTCCCTCAGGGGTTGATGGATGGTAGTTGCTGAAATTAGGATTTCACGTTAGAAATGTTTCGGTCAGCCAATTTCTTTTCCATTATAAACAGTTGGATTTCATACCGGTATATGGACACCATTAATGAAGAATATAACGTTTAAACTTAAACTTAAAAGTAAAAACATATATTCTTCTGATAATATTAGGGAGCACCCACTACGCCCAGCATGAACCAGTCTCCATATACATCCTTCATGGTGCAAGCACAAATCAGTAGACTTATGGATCGGGGAAATATATAGTGCAAACAGTATCACAACAAATCTTTTCTCAATAAGTCAGTAATATTTTAGCTACTTATATCGTGAGAACAAGAGTGTTTTACCTCGTGTAGGCAGAATGGAGGCATCGGGATGGGGCTATGAAGAAACTTACATTGCCACAGGAACACAAGGTTATAATATATTGGATATTGTTGGATAATTTTGCCTTGCAACGGGCCACTAACGACAATTAAGAACAAACTATTCTCATTTGAAGTTGCTGTATTTCAAGCACAAATAACCTGCAATAATCAAACACACAGGTGACACTCGTTCACGTCCCGCCCTTAGTTGGTTGCTCCGCACAACCAGTGAGCCCATTGAGGGGTTATACAGCGCATCGAAGCAATCGTATTGTAGTTGGCTTTCAAATATTATGGCTTTGAGCGTACCTGGTGAAGGTTGTTACAGAAACGGGTTGTGCGCACTAAATTTAATATCTACGTTTGTATTATTTCTATGCCACGGTTCGCTCGACGCTTAATCATAGCAAGTTCAATGTCTGTGTTCCTATATACGTGAATGATTTAAGACTCTATGTATTTACAGCATCTTTAAAAAATATTCAAATTCATTGGGGTTGTTGGTCAGTTTTGTTGGCTGAGAATATTTACGGTCTATCCCAGGTTACTGCCAAACTTCATCACATAAGGTAGTATCGAGTACATGGGATACATATGGCAATACATAGCAAATATATATAACTAACCGTTGATGAAGATATCGCTTTTTCTCGCTGTACTCCGTTCAGCTCGTGGTTTCCGGACGCTGTTGCCATATTAACCTGCAAAAGAATAATCTTAAATATGTCACCATCGACAGTCATGTTTATATTAGTTTTGAATGAGTGAGTGATTGTTGTTTAATGCCAATTCAGCAATTTTTCAGCTATATCATGATGAAAACAAGTTAATTTTCAATGAGATGATGATGATGTCCACTTTGTACTAGACCAACACGCTGAGTTGGATCTTTATAGTACTAGCCCACAGAAACAACAGTCCGCAGGTAGACATGTCGCTCCACTCGGACACATTATTCTAATTCCAAACAACCAGTCTTTGCTCTTTCTCCTTAATGCTGCATGCTTAGCGGAGAAGCAACAAATACCAATTTTATAGTCTTTGGTTTGACCCGACCGGGACTCGAACCTTCGATCCACCTCACTCGAGGCGAGCACGCTAACCATTACGCAACCGATGCGGTATATTAGTTTTGAAAATTCAGTAGTACATGGATATGAAATGAAAGGAGCGTATGAATCCATATAATAATTAAATATCCGATACGGATCGCTAAATAAATCTCAATGATAAAAACGTATCAAATTTATTACAGTTATTTAAAGAAATGAAAACAGATATTATGTAATAACAATGAGAACAAAGGAAAAGTTTAGATCTTTGTAAGGGCGCACTGGGTTAGAACAATTCTGTTTTCATTGGTATGTATTTCCTTATATTCCCGATTAAATATTTAAAAAATACCTTTGTATGATCTAATATATGCAACCGTGTATTAGAGGATTTTCTTACACAAGGAAGCAGTAACTAAATTATCATTAGACCCTTTTATCTACGTTTTTATTTTGGAAGGATAAAGGATAAAGGATAAATAGATATAAAGAGAAAAATCTATGTGACTAATTTAGAACACAATCACTTCTTTGATAATGTGAAAATGATTACTTGTGATTTATGTTATCCATTATTGTGTAATTTATAACTGACAATAGATCTAACCTAATTTTATTAAAAAGTCATTACATATGACACTTTAGATGCAAATCACACTTTTCGATCACGGCTCTACATTTTAAGCTTAGAATATTGGTTAACATTCCCGAGAAAGGGTATTTTTTCCAAAATGCCTCACTCCCTAGATTCACCTAGAACTTCAACAACTTTGGAATCTACGGGTAGAGGGCACCCCCAATACGCAACCCAGAACACAGAACAGAATTGTCATTGGTGTGAAATCCATATACAAAGGATTGTTACCAAAACAACGCATTAAATACAAAACAAAGAAACTGTTAAATCCAATCAAACTACATATACATGTGTAGGTGTATTACCACTAAACATTGGTACCAGTCGAAAAGAACGTATGGGAAAGTAGTACGTAAACAGAAAATGGATTCCTACATTGTTGGATAAAAAATAAACCCTATTAGATACTGCAAAATACTGAATGTCAGCAGAAACCTACATATTTTAGGATAATTTTAAGCCCATATTTGATGTCCTTGTGGTTTTAAATAAAAAATTGATTGCATTGGAAAGAAACCACCTGAATTTGTGTTAAATCGAAAGTGAAAGTAGGATTTTTGACGGTAGACATCTTCAAACTGTCTGTTTTTTCTTATATGCCATTAAATGTATGTTGATTTTCGGAGTTAAGCTTCCTATTAGGTACCTCTTCCATGAGATATGAGTGTCACTTAGATTAAACTTAAGATGAATCCTGTATGAAAGCTCAATTTTTGTTATTTAACATAGAAGGCTATGGAGAATTCTTTAGTGGTATTACACCTGTACCTATTATATCTTAAATATCTTTATTGAACATAATGTTAAAAACTATTTATGACAGAGATTTAATCAAATGAGAAAGATGAAGTGAATTCGGTATTCAATTACGTCACTCGTTGATTTTATCTATTGTAAAATTTAAACCGAGTGTGTCCTTTGTGAACTGAGCTCAGGTGTCAATGGTTGATTAGAAACGAACTTGTCAGAAGCAGAGGATTCATCAATACATATTTTAATTGTTAAAGGGGCATTATCTGCCAAAATCGTAAATTTTTGTTACCCATAAAAACTATCAGATATGATTGATGCCTTAATAATACGTGTTTATGTAACCTATAAATGTTATGAAATGTACGCGCATCGGGGAAAAAAGGTGCAACTGTTCGTGTTTTGAGATCGATCAAGAAATGGACGTTATTAATTATCGACATTGTTTACGGAGTTTGCCGAATCGTCATTAAATCAGTACAACAATGCATTTATTTCTTATTTTCTGTGAATCTGCTTTTAGTCGGCGTTAATTACGGACAAAGAACCATGCAAGTTTGCAGTTAATAAGCGACAACATACAAATTATTCGTTTTTACCTGTCACTAGTAAGGTCAGTTGCATACAAAAGCGAGGTCAAATTATTTGCTTGCAAGGAAATAATAAATCGATGTAATTTTCGTTCTCAAAAGGCAAAAAGTGGTACGATAAGCTGTTTAATGTGAACTATTTACCTTTATTTCATCATTTTAAAGCTATTTACCAATTTCCAAAAGATATAATTTTTTTCGTCAAAATCGTAGCTAATGTCTCTTTAAGCTTCTTCATTTTAAAATAAAATCAATAAACGAGAAACAAGGTTTTTCTCTCATCGTAACTTGACATAATACACAACAGTTTTATAATTATTTTAGATAAAGATAGATACAATATCTGAATTTGATCAAACAAAATGAAAAAAACCTGCTAAGAAAATGAAAAACAATTCAGCATATTTGATTAAAATATAAATGTACTAACCTTAACGTGATAATTGATACTAATGGACTATACGTTACTACATCTTGACGGTACACAATAGACACGGAAGGTATGATGGTTTAAAGAGTGGAAATTTTAATTTGTCACTACATTTTACTTCCGGTCTAGTTTCCCCATACTCTATTTATAAGTACTGAACCACTTTAGTTTCAATTGTTTGGAATTCTTAGATAAAGAATATAGGATGATATGGGATGTGTGTAATTTATTTCCGCGTGTAGAGTGTTCGATTTATAACCCAACGGAGCAAGTACATTCGTACTTAATTTGGCTCACGCTAAATCCCAAGAACGTTTTGGTAAATATGTCCGTGGTAGAAATAATATATGTGCTGAAAAAAAATCACTCTTTCAAGACCATCCTCGTGTTCATAGCGACGGGTAGTATGGAAAATGTGGGAGAAAGCATTGTTTTCATTGAACATGTTTATAGATGTATAATATAGTATTGCGGAATTTAAATGGTTTTGAGAATCATAAAGCAAACCATAATCTTATCACGATTTTAGAATGAGTGAGTGATTGTTGTTTAACGCCAAATGAACAATTTTTTCGTCTATATCGTAGCGAGAACAAGTTACATTCAAATAAATGACGATGTCCGCTTTGTACTAGTTTAAACATATTCTATTGTCCAAAAACATGACAATAGGATCAGATACAAGTTTTTCAACTTAAAACATCTTGTCCTTTATATAAACAATATACAGATACAGTTGAACATAAATACACAAAAGCTACAGTCTTTCTTAATAATTAGAAAAAAAACAACAAAAAGCAACAACATGAAATATACGAGTGCAACACAATTTGATATTTGCCAAATGACAAATCGAACAGATCTTTTCAATAATTGGACTAGTATATAGAACACACATAGAATGAAGAAAATCAATAATTGTTATACAAAGTAGTGGGATTATTAATTCGGTAAAGGTAGGATCTTTTAAAATTTAGTTTCAAAATATATAATAATATCATTATTTATTCAGTAAGAATTTTAACATAAAGTGCTCACACGTGTGTATTGCAACATTTACTAATTCACACCAGGGCCCGGTTGTTCAATTTTAACCAATGGATACAAATGATAACCTATGGTTAAAATTTAACCAAAGCACGCAATGCGATGTTCAACTTATGGTTAAATTTAGCAACTGGTTAAAGCATGGTTAAACTTATTAATATTTAACCACGGTATAGGGGCTCTGTTAAAATATTTAACCACTGGTTATCAAAAATCAATCAGAAAATACGCTGGTCGTACAATTACGTTGGAAAAACTAAATTATAAAACTTCAAAAATAGCATGAGGTACCTCTATAACATCATGGACATTCCTCGTCAATTGGAGAAATTGGATAATTTACATACATGTATTAGACACCAACCATTCATTTCATAATGAAAAGGGGGTTATATTTTTTCTTAACTATTATTCATGAAAAACATTTTGTATGTTAATTGAAATAAAAAGAAATTCATACATTAAAATCAGAGAGAGAAACAGACTTTTGACATACATGTGTATGCATGGACCCAATTTTAATGAGATGTTGGAAACTAAAGAAAATATTCTAAGCCTAACTTACATAGTGAAAATGAACAGTCCTTGAAATTATAAGACAATAAGAAGATTTAATTAAAAGTAGTTTAATGAGTTATAAGAAGTTATCGTCACCTAAATAACACACCCATAGTGTATTATATAATGCACTAAACACGTCTTATTAACATTGCTTTTAATGTTATTAAGCAACTAAGACGAGGTCCATAGACGCTTCCGTACTAAATTGTACAACATACTTTTAATATAGGACAAATAACCTTAGACAATGACATGTAAGTTATATTTCTCAAGTAAAGATTTCACTTTTTATTTTTTATTTTAATAACTTTATTATTTTATTAAGAAAATGATAACAAAACAAAACAAAAAAGAAAAGAAATTAAAAAAAAACATTCTCTGCGGTATAATGTCTTTTTTTTTCATTTTCATTTAAAAATAAAACCATTTACACAAATGTTCTTTTGTTCCTTTTTTCTTTGATTTCATTTGGGGTCCTAATGGCATCTCCTAGTTAGCTGGTCTTCTCAGCTATCTCAGTCCATACTCTTTTCTTTTGATTTGTGATTATATTTGAGTGCTTTGAATTTATGATGGTATATTTTTCCCCACTTCCCTCTGTATTAAGACAATCTCCTCTCTACTAAAATTGCATTTCTTCAGTCTCTTTTTGTCCTGTGAAGGGGGGATTGAGACAGTCATATTTATTTTTTTATTTATCTGCTGCTAGGATAAAACAAGGAATTGTGGGATACATTGGTCTTGGTTAAATATTAACCTGCAGTTATTGGTTGGTTAAATTTTAACCAAATGGTTAGTAAACCAAATGATTAAATGAAGTTGAAAAACTCATTTTTAACCCTTGGTTTACTAACCCATGGTTAAATCTTTAAAAAATGGTTAAATATAACCATATGGTTAATTTAACAACAAGTTGAACAACCGGGCCCTGGTCAGCCACAAACCAACTGTTACCTGATTACATTCACGATAATCAGCGGAAAGAAAAGCGACATGTTTCCTTAATATATGTCTGTACAGTAATGAATACATGCCTATTTGTGTCAATATTATAAATTTGACTTCCAAACAGCAAAGTGTTTAAGTCAATGTGTACATTTGCAGCTAATAAAGAACGGTACAAAATATTTCTTTGTGCATCAAACCTCTTGCAGTATAATAAAAAACGTTCAGCATTCTCTGTGGAATATCCACAAGAACAAGATGGATTATGAATCAAATTAGCATGAAATAAATCATTACGTAATGCACTACAATTATTCCTTATTCTAGTATGCAGTATATTTAAATATCTGTTGCCAATATTATAATAGGAGGGGGGGGTTAGCATTTTTAAAGTAGTGTTGTTTCAATTTGTATTTGAAGGATTCAAAAGTTGAAAGTTGACGTATTCTCAGGTCCAATAAATTCCATAACTTGGTCGTCGACGGAAAAAAAGATTGTTGGGATATTGATAATCTGTTTGTAGGTGTGAAACCTATAATTAATTTCTTTAAGGTTTCTACTAAATTTGTGTTTTTTCGAGCCTACCTGGCCATTTTATCTTAAGTTTAACCTTTCGAAGACCATACATTTTCTGAAACGTCCATGATTCCTCTACGTTCTGTCAAAATATCAGGCCATGTTTAAAGTCTTGCAGTGAAATGCCAGGCTATGGAAAATACCTACTCTAAAAATAGCTCTGTCATCCCCCAGAAATTCCCTATTTATAGGTCATGCATCAAATCCTCCATATCCATATTAAAATACAACTAAATCAATCAAATTTGGGCTCAAAATAATCCTTATACATTTAACTTCAATTATCAATTTAATTATTCCATTCCATTCAGTATTTGTCACAATACAACAAAGTGAAAGGAACTTTTTTCTTTAAAAGGGACTACTTTTGTTCTTAGCTCTGATTGGTTGAATTACTGGTTTGACACCTGTAGTTTGACTAATATTATGGCTATTTCGTAAATTATAGTTATTAGTGTCTCCAACACTTGGAGGAATCAAATCACATAAAAACGCAGGAGAATTACCAACATTTAATTTATAAAACATACATAATTTTTTAACCTCTCGCCTAGTGCTAAGTTTCTCCCAACCCGTCTCCCTGTATATTGAATCCAAACTTGTGTAGCATGTCAGCTCTGTAACAATACGTAGTTTTTTCTAGTCTATCAGAATTGACTTGCTCGCAGTTATCCCATACCTCAGATGAATATTCCAAAATTGGTCTAATGAAAGTAAAATAAATATTTTCCAGATATTCCCTCTTTAATCTAAATTTAAGTGTCCTCAAGACATTAAGTTGCTTTGAAGTTCTCTGAATTAAGCTGTCTATATGTTTTGTCCATTTACAATCACTACTGAAAATTATGCCTAAATGTTTGTGCTTATTAACAGAATTAAGGACGATTCCGTCGAAATCAAAGCTGAGTTCATCTTGTTGGTTTCTAATATTGAATATCATTATCTCAGTTTTATTAGGATTAAATTTTACAAACCAAGTATCCCCCCACTTTTTTATATTGTTTGGGGAACCCCAGCTTTTAAATCATCTAACTCAGATAATGCTTCTTTGATAGCAACTTTTTGTGATCTGTTAGTAAGATAGCTTTTAAGCCACATGAATAAATCTCCCTTAATGCCATATCTTTCTAATTTTAATAGTAGCCCCCCCCCCCCCCCCCAATCTAAACACGATCAAACGCTTTTCTTACATCAGCAAAAGTGATACTTGTAAAAAAATTTGCTATCAAGTGCAGTCAAGATAGTGTGATATATCTCAAGTAATTGGTGAGTAGTCGAAAGGCCAGGGATAAAACCTGATTGGAATTTGTATAGAAGTTTATTTTTATGTAAATGGTTAAAGATGTTTTTAAATACATTTTTTCAAATATTTTACTTACACAAGATAATAATGAAACTGGTCTATAATTTGAAGGTAAGGATTTGTCGCCGTATTTTAATAAAGGAATCACATGAGCAATTTTCCAAGACCGTGGGTATTTTTTTAGGCGTAAAGATTTGTTAAAAAGTAAACATAGGGGTTTGGCTATTTCGTTTTTTATAGATATAATCATTTTGTTGCTAATTTTATCAGTACCAGTAGCCTTATTACTATCTAAAATAGAAATTATATCAATGATTTCTTCTTCTCTCACCCAAATATTTTCAAGCACATTACCTCCC
Organism: Bathymodiolus septemdierum; assembly: GCA_963383655.1. Lineage (NCBI taxonomy): Eukaryota > Metazoa > Mollusca > Bivalvia > Mytilida > Modiolidae > Bathymodiolus > Bathymodiolus septemdierum. The sequence goes on from OY726519.1 coordinate 36,037,965, forward strand.
CTTTCATCAAAATCTGGTAAAGTTTTGTTTTCGTCGACTAAATTAGTGATCGAACAAAAATATTGATTTAAAACATCTGCCTTTTCTTTACCCTCATAAGACAAGCAATAATTATTTTTGTGGTCTTGAATAGGAGGAATATCGTTCAATGGAGACTCTCCCTTCAGAAGTGTTTTGATGGTCTTCCAATAAGTTTTACTATTTATAGTTTTAAGTTCGTTCAAATTTTCATTTATATTAGTATAACATTTTGCTTTTTATTGTTTCTTTAAATTATTAACCCGGTTTCTTTGTTGTTTGAAAATAGTTTGAGATAATGCAGTCTTGAGTTTTAAGTATTTTCTGTGGAATCGGTCTCGTTTACGTATCTCCCTCCGAATATTTGAATCGAACAATATTTAATCATTACATCTAATAGTAACCTCTCGTCTAGGAATACACTCTTCTGACACAGAAAGAATTGCAATGGTAAAATTAACGCATGCTTTGTCAATATCAGGTTCTCTTTTAATTAAGGCATCCCAATCAAATTCCAAATTTTTTTTTGTACTAGACAAACAGGCTTAATTGAATCTTTATATCGCCAGCTTATTGAAACAACAGTCCCACGAGTAGAAATGTCGCTCCACTCGGACACATCATCCTGATTGCGAAGCTAAATAGTCTTTGCAGAAGTCCTCAATATTATTCTGTAGATGACATCTCTCAGTGTATTACACTCTAGAATGCGACATAAATTCAGTGCAGATTTAATTTATACCAATTTAATTGTAAATGTTAATTGTTAATGTGGACCAGTTAATGAAAATACAGAGCATTACTTGTTGTTGCACAGTAACATATTTGAGTTGACGTATTATTATCTTATTTGAAATAAATAAGTTGAATTCTAATGTAGTTGTTTAATATTCCTGGTTTGTGATTGGACAATGCTGTAATTTTCATGGTATCAATTCCACGGTTGAAATAGCATGAGATATTTTTTTTAGAATTTTAGCCGCTTACGTCATCTTGTCAATAATGTGGCAATACACATCTATACACATGATTACATTAGAACGGAGATAACTGTATTGTATTTGAAAATTTCACGGCATCAATTGGAGATTTGATGATCGCAAATTGAGTTTACTGGCGACGTGTCAGCGAAGCCAGTAAACGGATATTTGCGACCATTAAATCGATAATTGATGCCGTGAAATTTTCAAATACAATAAGTTATCTCCTAATTTGAATGATATTCCGCTAACTGTCAACTTATTATTACTTGGGAATGAAACATTTCACTGTGATGTAAATTGTTCCATATTTTTGGCTGTACAAAAATACATTAAATACACTCGTCCTTTTTCTATGATATGATCATATATATTTGTAACTTAGTCATCATCATTTAATGAAACAGATTAAAAGGGGATTTATGTTTTAATTTATTGATCAAGATCATATGAACTAGTTTCGAGACAGTCTCATGCAACTGGATTAAAGAGTGGTCAAATCATGAATAATCAGTTCCGAACGAAATAAATTGTTAATAAAATCAATGCACTTACCGAACGTGAATGAAGAATGCTTATTCCCTATATGTTCACAATGTTGACTACTAAAATAAGCATACACTTTAAAATATACATCTCTCGTTCATGCGAGGTGTACTCGATACTACATTACGTGATCTGTGGCTTGCAAGCAGGTCGGTGGTTTTCTCCGGGGACTCCGGTTTCTCCGCCAATAGAATTGACTTCCGTGATATAACTGAAATATTGTTGAAAGTGGCGTTAAACACCGTAACCCTAAAGTCCTTAAATATACATCCATAAGAAGGATAAATGAAAATTGAATGTTCGGTGTGTTCGTTTAAGATAAAAAAAAAAGGGTGTGTTTGATTAAGTAAACTTTAATCCATTTCCATGGCACTTTTTTTCATGTTTTCATTGAATATAAATTAAGTATATAATAAAGGATGAAGTCCTTCTAACGGTAAGCTGTCCGATTTTTCCATCTATATTGATAGCCAAAAATCTGCTCACCGAAAGTTTAAAAAATAGATCAATTGATAATTTAGAAACGCAAAAGAAATCTATTTCAATGAAAAATTCCCAATTCTTTGATTATTTACTCTATGCAAAATCGAAATAAACATTTAATAAAATTCTAATAAAAAAAAATCTCTTTCTACGAAACTCCCGATGGAAGAGCGGCGTAGGTAAAATGAACGCCATAACAAATCGGCTACACAATTCATTCAAAATAAAAGATAATAGCCTCACCGGACGCAATTACGAACGAAATAAAAAGTATGTCCCCTAATTGTTCGTTCAAAATAAGAATTAAACAAATGCTTTTATAAATAGATAACCCGCTAAATTACTCGTGTTTTGGGAGAAAATTATTCATGCGCAGTTGTTAAATGTTGCAGACGACGGGTTTTCATATTTGTAAACAGAAAACGATCGACAATTGCACTTGGAATCTATCGCGCTAAAATTCATTGAGGTACGCATATTTTGTTATCTTATGCCTGTAATTGGAAAGAATATGATCTCCTGGTTCTATGCATATGTAAAACACATTGAAATTAAAACAAAAGCAGTCAATATAATACATTTTCCTTACCTTGATCTATCCCAAAATGTCAAAACCCGTGATGTACCTTATTCATTGAAGAGTCCAAGGAATTCCGAATGCAAACTGGCACACATTTATGGTATGAATAAAGGAAATGTTTTTATGTCATTTGTATTATAAACAAATAGGTATGTGAACGTAAATGAATGAATGCTCTTTCAATTTTAACAGTTGTCATTAAATAATTTACACTAGAAAGGTTATTATGATGTCGTTCGAAATTGTGTCCGGATCTAGGTCACAGAGTGACTAGAACGGGGTCATGCAAATCTGTTCTAAGTTAAAACCCGTAACAATGCATTGAATAATATATGGGCTATGATTCAAAAGGAATATTGGTGTTTAATCTGAAATATGAACATGCAATCAGCTTCATCAATTTGGTCAAATTTATTAAATTATTATCAAATGACACGGTCAATATCATCGAAATTGTTCGTAATTGCGTCCGGTGAGGCTAACGTGTACGGATCATCGTATAATTGAAATTTTAGGACTTCGTCCTTCAAACAGGTTGCCTGTCTCATATTATATATAAGTTCATGTTGTCTTAGTTCCTGTATGTATTGGAGAAGACGTTTCTAAGTTGTAAAAATTGTGTCCTATCCAGTTAATTATTTAACAATAAAACTATGTCCATCCCCTCCTTTCCTTACACCACGCCACAGGTTTTATGTCGGTTGACCTCCCGCACAACAACATGTTATTTTCACAACCCGACGAAAGTAGCCTTGCATATGTAATTCCCCGACAATGTATGGATATTGTATATTTATCCGACTAGCCGGAACGAATAACAACTACTTACAAATAAATATACGTTCCAGTTGACAATCTTCGTGACACAAATGATAACAAACGCGTGCATATGACGTATACCGGTATTACAACTACCATGACGTCACTCCGACTTATTTTTGTTATTACTTCATTTTAAATCAGCTGTGTACAAGAATGGTCTCGTTGAATGGTTCTTTGATTATTAAGACTTAAATAAATGGAATATGTTAATTACCGTAGATGGTTCAGTTCCGAAATATAAAAATAGGACCTAGATTCTCCGGAACGGGGGGATACTAATAAAATTTACAGTTCGTCCTTGAGACCGGACGGAAATGACTGTCTCGTATTTGGAGAATGTCATGCTCATTGCACGTAAATAACAACTAGCAGCAGTACCCACTGAACAACATTTTCTAGGAGTTTTGATTGGTGGCCCGCTACAAGCAAACGTTACGGACCTCATCCTCCTGTCCTTTGCCTATTAAAACATCTGTCCACCGACTTCATAGATCCATCTTTGGACCTAAATGGTTTATGGCTTGTAAACATGTTCTAGTCATGAATATAACTTACTCTTCTTACAGAGTTTAGGGAATTGTCGTTTTTCAGATATTCGTAGAAACAGAGTCAATGTGGACCCATGATAAACAGATACATTACCGATCACCTTCCTGTCAATGTGGATACCCATGATAAACAGATACATGACCGATCACCCTCCTGTCTTGGTGGGATACCCATGATAAACAGATACATGACCGATCACCTCCCTGTCTTGGTAGGATACCCATGATAAACAGATACATGACCGATCAGATCACCTGCCTGTCTTGGTAGGATACCCATGATAAACAGATACATGACCGATCACCTTCCTGTCAATGTGGATACCCATGATAAACAGATACATGACCGATCACCTTTCTGTCTTGGTAGGATACCCATGATAAACAGATACATGACCGATCACCTTCCTGTCTTGGTAGGATACCCATGATAAACAGATACATGACCGATCAGATCACCTTCCTGTCTTGGTAGGATACCCATGATAAACAGATACATGACCGATCACCTTCCTGTCTTGGTAGGATACCCATGATAAACAGATACATGACCGATCACTTTCCTGTCTTGGTAGGATACCCATGATAAACAGATACATGACCGATCACTTTCCTGTCTTGGTAGGATACCCATGATAAACAGATACATGACCGATCAGATCACCTGCCTGTCTTGGTAGGATACCCATGATAAACAGATACATGACCGATCACCTTCCTGTCTTGGTAGGATACCCATGATAAACAGATACATGACCGATCACTTTCCTGTCTTGGTAGGATACCCATGATAAACAGATACATGACCGATCACTTTCCTGTCTTGGTAGGATACCCATGATAAACAGATACATGACCGATCAGATCACCGTCCTGTCTTGGTAGGGTACCCATGATAAACAGATACATGATCGATCACCTTCCTGTCTTGGTAGGATACCCATGATAAACAGATAAATGATCGATCACCTTCCTGTCTTGGTAGGATACCCATGATAAACAGATACATGATCGATCACCTTCCTGTCTTGGTAGGATACCCATGATAAACAGATACATGACCGATCACCTTCCTGTCAATGTGGATACCCATGATAAACAGATACATGACCGATCACCTTCCTGTCTTGGTAGGACACCCATGATAAACAGATACATGACCGATCACCTTCCTGTCAATGTGGATACCCATGATAAACAGATACATGACCGATCACCTTCCTATCAATGTGGATACCCATGATAAACAGATACATGACCGATCACCTTCCCGTCTTGGTACATGCACTTAAATAAAAAGTGGTACTAGTTGTATGGGTCTCAAATCCCCCACTAGTGAAATGATGCTGTGATGCAGGAGTCTTCCACATGAGTAAAATGCAAACATATAATTGGATATATTATTATGTATAATATTAGTTCTATTAAAGAAAGCCGATATATTCAACCATCATTAAATATTAGATAGTACAAATGGGTTAGGTAGTTATGGTGTTTAATACCACTTTCAACAATATTTCAGCTATATCGTGGCGGTCTGTTTTATTGGTGAAGGAAACCGGAGTACCCGGAGAAAACCATCGACCTGTCGCAAGTCATTGACAAACTTTATCACATAAAGTTGTATTGAGTTCACCTCGCCATGAGTGGGATTCGAACTCACAACTTTAGGGGTAATAGGTACTGATTGCATAGGTAGTTGTAAATCCAACTTCCATACGATCACACCACGACGACCCCTATTGACCGTCGGAAGTCATTATAGGGAAACAATAGTCAACACATGTTGATATATATTTAACGTATTATCGTAACGCTTAAAACGCATCTCCAAAATCCAAACTGAAATATTTCCCTATTTACATTTTTTTCAAAATGCGGGAAACGGAATGTGTGTGCGTGATAAATTTTGACAGCTGATGCACGCCTATATAGTACACGGCTATATAAATACAATGTAAGATTTTAGATAAAGTTAGTATTCAACTATACTGACATTAGAACAAAGTGACTAGAATGCTTTGTTTTCTCTATGTATTGACTATCACAACTTGTAAGTATACATAGACTACGGCATCATTTACTATTGTTATCTTACATATTTCTTTATCATATACAGGGGCGGTTCCAGGATTTGTGGTTAGGGGGGCGTGAGTAGGCGGGGGGTCTGGGATCCGCATAAGGTCCCCAGCGGGTCCAGGGCAGAGCCCTGTTGGGAGGCCCAGGGGGCGAAGCCCCCCTGAACATCTGGGGGTTTAAGGAATTACAGACATTTATTTGAACGACAATTTTGAACCAACCACACCATTTTTATCAGACCAAAACAACTTGATTTGAGTTTTAATTTTGTCGGAAAATTGATAACAGTATGTTTTTGTCAGATTATAAGAACCTAAAGTAAAACTTTTTTTGAACAACCGTGATGCGAATTGTTCAACTCGTGACTGGTCGATCACGATATTTTAACCCTTCAAAGAACTATTGGTTTAGTTTTAACGCATTCCTCATTTCATTAATTGGTCTGTACTTTCGGTGCTTGTCCTTTTGGGTGGTTCTAGTTAATACTGCCCGTCTGGATGGAGCTTTTCTCTTCGTCGTTTGATTCATTCATTGAAAACGTATGATTCGACCGTTCTTGTTTATAGACAAACAAAAGCGGAAATTGTCAATACACTTGTTGTTGATTCCTGATTAGCTAACGTAGCTAAATTAGATGATCAGAATCGTTTCATGCAGCATTAATGTTAACATATTCGCCTTTGCTTGTCTATAAACAAGAACGAATCATACGTTTTCAATGAATGAACCAACGGCGAAACGAAAAGCTTCATCCGGACGGACAGTATACTGATCATTTATCAATGGGTAGAACTTTTTAGAATGATATCCCAAATTTACTCCTAATATCATTACTAGTCATTTTGACTTACAGGTCACGAGTTAACCATTCATGAAAAAGTTGTTTGTTGAACTGCTTAATTAACGTTGTATAACATATGCTTTGCGAATTTTAGGGGAGGGGGGGGGGGGGGGGGGGGGGGGGTGCGCACGCCCCGCACGCCCCATCTAAATCCGCCTCTGATATAGATAACAAAATGCCTATTGAATAACGGTTATGTAAATATAGCTTTGACGTTTGTTGTATATAGCGATGATTTGATAAAGACTTCATTATTTGATTTAAAAATAATGAAGTTTTTATCAAATCATATATTTGTTGTATTGTACGAAACTACAAAATCTTCAATTTCATTTTCAATGTTTTTGTTCGTTTTTTTACATTTAGTTATTGATCGCCGAGATGCAAGGTTTGTCCTTAACAGCCACTTTCTGTTAGCAAGTTCCCCAAGATTGTACTCGTGCAACTTTTGCTATGTGTTTTTGTGGCCATAAATAAAACCTCGGGTTCGACAATCAGTACATTTTTTTAATCCAACTAAAAAATGATTGTGAACATGAACGCGAGGTTTTATGCTTTAGAACTAGTATTCTTCATAACATAAGACACGTGAAAAGTTACATATATACAATATATTAATACCATGTCTTTAAATATAAAGGTTATGTGTATGAGGTTTAGAAACTGGAACGAAGGCGAGGCTTACCGGCCATTTCTCTATTTTTGCGCCGAAGACATAATGAACTTTAAAACTGTGAGTGCATGAGTAACTTTTGTCTCTCAACAATAAAGCATGTTCAGCTATATCATGGCGAAAACAAATTACGTAGTAATGAGATGTTAGTGATTTCCGCTTTGATGATTTCCGCTTCGATGATTTCCGCTTTGTACCTAGACCAACATGCGAAGTTGGAATTTTCATAGTACCAGCTGACCGAACTTTAGCCAGGACAAATGGCCGAACGATTTATTGATGACATTTTAAACTAACTGCTTCTTTTTTTGGTACGTATAAGGTTTAAGCAAGTGTAACAGTCATGTGATACAAAAGTAAATATACAACCATATACATATGTTATCTCTGGTTGTATGAGTAATTTATCTTTTAGCGACATTCTAGACCGGTTTACTGTTGAGAAACATTAGCACATATTAGCTATTCACTTAGTACTTATATACCCCCATCCTTTTGTACCGCACCATATACCCATTGAGTGCTTTTGTCAACTTAATTTAGCAGCCATTTTTATAGTTTTACTTGCACGGTACTATAGGACACCATGCTACTCAATGAAGATTATGTATTATACAGAAATGAAATAATAATTAAATCGTCAAATAATATTATTTCAGCGTTCACAAGTATGGCGTGCTAGCAGCGTCAACATCAGTATTTATGAATGTCCATAATTAGGTATTTATTCTTGACGGCTATAATACGCATTGCACCATGTTCATCCTTAAAATCATATACCGAAATTTTTGTGTGGATATTTACAAATGCAACATATCAAGAAAGTATAGAGGCAATGGATTCCGGTTGTTGAACAGGGAAGAGTAACAGATATCATTATTAAACTTCTCATACTTTTTTCTATATAAATTTTATTGCAATAAAAATACTATTTCCATAGTTTCATTCAATTTGTCTGAAAAGTACTATTTACCAGTGAATAACACAAATGACTATTTAAATTGAGAGTCGTAAGTCACAGATAAATGATTACCACATTTGTAATTAGTTTTGGTGCATTTTGTAAGGTAAAACACACCCGGAAGAAGATTATCTAGGTTTTTGTTATCGGGAAATTAATTCATAATTTTCAGAAGAAAGCTTTTTTAAACAAAGCGGATATTTAATCAATGGAACGTCTTGCATTCTGGATTGTTATTGTACAGTGTATAGTAGAAGTCGCTACAGGTAGGTGCAACAATATACAATTATTGTAGTCATACGAGGTTGGAAAATAACCTCTCGAGGGTTGACAACTTGATCTTCACTTTATAAAAGTTGTATTATACCGAAAATATCATTAAAGGTGTTTAAAAACTTGAATGTTTTGTTTTGTAGACGACAACACAATTATATATATACATGTAGTAATAGCAAATTCAATTATGGATCAAGACGGATTTTCAAAGATCTTCCGGTTGTCATGGGTTGTAGACCAGGTGAAAACATTTAAGCTTCCTGTACATTATATACGTTTGGGTTGTCTCCCTCGTCGATATTTCAACCTATTTTTTAATGTTTTAAAAAGTTAAATCCTTTATGAGTGTAAGATAAGTTAATAAATAAAAGCCACATATGCCTTGAAGAGCAGAATATTTGTGAAAATACAATTTTTATTAAGAATAGTAATGGGTTGTGCGAGGGTTGATTGATTAAATAAACGTAGAGAATATCGAAGGGGAAATCAAACATGGACAAGTCAGAGAAACTGGCAACATTGGGTACACAAGACGAAGAAAAAAAACAAAAACACAACAGAATATGTGTTGAACACCACTATGCGCAAACAAACTCAAATACCGTAAATAAGACATGAGCCCTCCTGTAAACAACTTAAGGTAAAGACGAAAATCAGTACAATTACATTCAAAAATTAGGAACTTTATGAACAAGAATCTCAAATATATCAACCAGAATCACAATTTGTACTTCTAATTTTTCCATTGAATTAATGTGAGTGTAACTAGGATAAATTATCTCTGCTCCATGTATAACACCGTCATGACATCACTCTGTGTGCATAGGACCAATGGTTTGAGCTGGGGGCGGATAACAACTACAGAGTATATATTGTTTACCGGTGAGAGACGCACGGCAATGTCTCGTGTATGGGAGATGCCATGTTCCATGAAAGTTAAAGACAACAACAAATCTTAATCGGTTTTCTCCTATTATGATTTTAGCAATAAAAACATGCCACTTTCTATGCATACATGATTAAATTTTATAAATTTAATGTATTGCTTGTAAGCGTAAATAGCTGAAATACTGCTCATTTGATGTTAAGCATCAATCAATAGTAGTTTATTTGTATAAGATATAAATAAAACCCATGAATATTTAGTTCATATGTGAGAGTGTTTAAGAAGTATCTCGGAATGTAGCCTTCTCTGAGAGATGTCAACTGATACACTGGTTGTTGTTGTTGGTCTGTTCGTCCCTTCTACGTATTGTTTTGTAATGTACCTCTACGGCTATTGTCTAACCTGATAATGTTCCCTGGTTGTTGTTGGTCTGTTTGTCCCTTCTACGTATTGTTTTGTAATGTACCTCTACGGCTATTGTCTAAGCTGATAATGTTCCAAAATTCAATATCAGAAAAGTAGAAATCGATTCCACTAACACACAAATAAACGACCGCTCACTTTCCTGGCTTGGAACAGACACTGAAATAAAAATGGCATGTGCCCAAATAATCAATATAGTAGAATATATTGCAAGATCATACATGCATCATAAAAACCAGGGGGAATAATGTCCTCGTAACTTCAGCATGATATATTTCCTGATTATAACACATACATGAACATATTTCCTTTTAAATCGCACAACTGCACATACTTTCCGTAATGGTCGATCAGCTAAAACATAATTTTGAGATATTAATTCTTTAACAAGACATATACTAAATAATGTTCAGTAGATTGATGTTCAACGCCAACTTAAGCAGTATTTCAGCTATATTATGGCGTAAATAATTTTCAGACCTATTTGAAAAAAATATTAACTTTAATTATGTGAACCTACATAATTGCTAAGCTTTTTATAATCTATTGATATTTAGGTTTTACAGAACGACTTGATTTCTGTTATATAAGCCCTAGTAGTCAAACCCGATGTAGTGACAATAAGTGGTGCTGTCCTGATGGGTATATGTGTACTGGTACCTCAACGTGCCTGTCGATAGGGTAAGTGCTCAATTTAACCTCGAGGTACAGAAAAAAAAGTAGTTAGTTATGCCTTCTCTTTTTGGATTCAATCTTTACGAAATAGGTGTCTTGTGGTTGACAATGCATATAATGGATCGTGGTCATTGGTGACTTGCCCGCATCAGTGGTGTAATGGTTAGCATTCTCACCTCAGATGCTGTAGATCATGGGTTTGAACCAGCATTCTCACCTCAGATGCGGTAGATCATGGGTTTGAACCAGCATTCTCACCTCAGATGCGGTAGATCATGGGTTTGAACCAGCATTCTCACCTCAGATGCTGTAGATCATGGGTTTGAAACAGCATTCTCACCTCAGATGCTGTAGATCATGGGTTTGAACCAGCATTCTCACCTCAGATGCGATAGATCATGGGTTTGAACCAGCATTCTCACCTCAGATGCGGTAGATCATGGGTTTGAACCAGCATGCTCACCTCAGATGCGGTAGATCATGGGTTTGAACCAGCATTCTCACCTCAGATGCGATAGATCATGGGTTTGAACCAGCATTCTCTCCTCAGATGCGGTAGATCATGGGTTTGAACCAGCATGCTCACCTCAGATGCGGTAGATCATGGGTTTGAACCAGCATTCTCTCCTCAGATGCGGTAGATCATGGGTTTGAACCAGCATTCTCACCTCAGATGCGGTAGATCATGGGTTTGAACCAGCATTCTCACCTCAGATGCGATAGATCATGGGTTTGAACCAGCATTCTCACCTCAGATGCGGTAGATCATGGGTTTGAACCAGCATGCTCACCTCAGATGCGGTAGATCATGGGTTTGAACCAGCATTCTCACCTCAGATGCGATAGATCATGGGTTTGAACCAGCATTCTCTCCTCAGATGCGGTAGATCATGGGTTTGAACCAGCATGCTCACCTCAGATGCGGTAGATCATGGGTTTGAACCAGCATTCTCTCCTCAGATGCGGTAGATCATGGGTTTGAACCAGCATTCTCACCTCAGATGTGGTAGATCATGGGTTTGAACCAGCATTCTCACCTCAGATGCTGTAGATCATGGGCTTGAACTCGGCTCGAGTGAAACCAAAGACTATGAAATTGGTATTTGCTACTTCTCCGCTGCGCACGCAGAATAAGGAATAAGATCTTGTTTGCTCGGAAATAATATCATGTACTGAGTGGAGCGACACGTCTACCCGCGGACTGTTGTTTCAGTGAGCGAGCACTATAAAATCCTATTCAGCGTGTTGGTCTAGTACAAATCCGACCTCATCATGTCATTGAACGTCTTTACGCCATGATATCGCTGAACCATTGCTCATTTGCATAACACAACAATCATTAACTCGTTAGTGACTCATTGCAAGTCAACTATTTCCAACCCTTTATCTATAACAATCAAAGCATTCATTTATTCTTCAGCTTAAGCACCCGCTACTTCATTGTTTGCAAATTTACTTATTCTCCTGAGGAATATAATTGACGAACACAAAGTGCCCAAATTGAAAGTAAAAATAAATTGAAACAAAAGAATAAAACTCTGGTCGACATGAACTCACATGCAAATCGATGGTGTGACCAGGTGTTCCGGCAGGGTTGGTATATCCTCTATTAACGGCACACATTGTGAAATCCTATAGAGTCTTGTAAAACCCATTGTAACTTTCTATTCAATTCTAAATTTTACAATAGTTTTTGTTTTTATTTCAGTGGTATAGCTGGTATTGCAGTAGGGTGTTTTATTTTAATATGTATTTTATGTGTGATTATCATTATTCTATGGCGCAGAGGTACGTATTAAAATTAAGGAATGACAGTACTGTATTTGAAGAGTTGGAGGTGTCAATTGTGAATTTGACGGTCGCAAATGCCGTTTTACTGGCGACACGAAGCGGAGCCAGTAAAACAGATATTTGTGATCGTCAAATCCACAATTGACACCGACAACTCTTCAAATACAGTACTGTTATTACTATTCTTATGAAATTCTCCCAACTTGTACACACTAGTTTGAAAACATACAAATAGATGACGAAATATATGCACTTTTCAAATTCCTTCCGCTAAAAGAATAGTAATGTAGTTGTTTAAGGATCCACCATCTTGAAAACGTGAAATCCTACATGTCACATGTACAACAATACACAAAAATAATTAAAATGCCTACCTTGAAAACTTATTTTAGTGCCAAAGTCGTTCAACAATATTTCTCGGAATTTTAATTTTTGTGATTTTTAGACCCAAAGATATGCAAGAATACATGTTTATGTTCAGTATTGCATTAGAATGGATAGTAAACTCGATTTGCGACCATCAAATCTCCAATTCATGCCGTGAAATTTTCAAATGCAATACAGTTATCTCCTAAATAGGTCGTCAGCGTCAAATTCATAGTCAGAAAGATCTGGGTCAGCCATATTGTTTACAAACAAGTGCATTCGGCGTAGGAATATAGCATTCCTTCAGGCCTGTCAACTACAGATTTGACGACTCTCAATAGCCAATGAAAATACGCGTTACATTATAATTGCATTAAAATCATGATTTTACTAATGTTTGTCCATTGTCCATATAGATATACAAGTTCAAAATATAAAAATACAGAAAACTCATACAGAACAGAATGGTATAGAACTGACATACTTGTTTCACAAGAGGCATACCCCGGAAATGGGCAGGGGCAGTTGTGGTCGTGATTGTATGGTGGTTGGATTTACAACTATCTATGCAATCAGTGCCTATCACCACTAAAGTTGTGATTTCGAACCCCGTTCATGTCGATGCGTACTCGATACATCATTTTGTGATTAAGTTTGTCAGTGACATGCGGCAGGTCGGTGGATTTCTCCGTGTACTCCGGTTTCCTTCACCAATAAAACGGACAGCCATAATATAACTGAAATATTGTTGAAAGAGGCGCTAAGCACCATAACACGAACTAATGATTCTGTTCATTATTCACGGCTAATCATATACGCTACTCTCCCTTTGGACTGAAAGTTAACGAGTGTGTCATGTATCACGTAAATCATGCTTCTTGCACCCAAAAGACAACTTACATCAGCTTTTCTAATTAATAATAATTTTTAGAAGTGGTTCATTCGGTTTTATTACTTGTAACATATATCCATTTATTTAATAAACTATATAAAACAAATATAAACATACCTACTGTAGGATTCGGAAACCATATTTTACTAAATATATTAAAACATTATTATTTGATTTGTGTTTTAGGGCGACCTCGAACAGTTGTTTGACAACCAATCGTTGGTGATGACAACCACACTATGGCCATGCAATAACCAACAAACTTATCTCAAACAAAGGAACTCTTATTTGTTTGTCCCGAAACATGCGTAACTGAAGGGCTTAATAAACATTATTCGGCAATGTGCAATACTTGAAACTATTTATTATTATTATTGTTTCTTTGTTTAATTTATATCTGACATAACGTACTGCTTTGCCAGTCATAACTTGTGTTTCAACGTTTTCATTCATGAAATTATTTTGAAATATGAACGTTCCAGAACAGACTAGTTTTTGACATGAACAGAAATATGCAGTAAAATGAAAAAAATGTCAAAAACATTTGTTTCAAGTTTGTTACCCTTAGATTAACCTTTTTGACAACTGATACATATTTAAAAATAACATCAACTTAATTTTTTTTTTCTGATTCTATGCAGAATTGTTCGGAAAAAAAGGATCTTATAGAAATATATTTTTTTGTTCTTCCGAAAACGAGATGAATAATTATCACGCTGTATGTGCTCAAATGCAGTCGAATTATATTGTAAATAGCTAGGGAGCTTTACAGTGTAGTTCATATCTCTATTTACTAATATGTTCTGTGTATTTGGTTCCATGCACATTAAAGAGTTAACATGGACATTCTACTCTTTACTCCCATATGTTGTATAGGGGGTTCATATCTTATGCATGTTATTTAAGTACTATTAGTGGTGTCCAACACCATTTTATTCGATGTTTATCCCAGTTTTTAATGGGGTAAATGTATTAGTGGTATTCTATATACACTCAATCAAAATTGTTTACAGCAGCCATATTCTTTGTGTCTGATCGCATTGATGACAGAGATAATAATCAGCTGTTGCCATTGTTGTCTTTGAGCCTTTATATGGGTAGAAGACAGACGATCATCTCAACTTGATCTGCAGTTCTTGATTCAAAGACACATACATGGTTTATATCGTTGTATTCCGTTGTTAGTGCATATACGTCATATGAGGTCTTTCAATTCAGCTTCCGTTGAAGGCAAAGCATGACGATTGTTGCAATTGCCACATGCAAATGAGTAGATATCAGAGAATCGGATCGGAAATTCGTTCCCAAGATGTGTCTTATGTGCAAGAGATTGATATTATCCAGAAAAGAGGAGAGCTATTGCGACATCAAATAAACTATAGCATATCAACATATCTCCAAGGCTCTCATAAGATGGCAGGAATATTTGAAACATGTTTTTCCATTTACGGTATCTTCACAATTGTCAAGGGAATTGTCCTGAAATTTGTGTAGTACTTAATAAACGTTGGTGAAAACTGACGGAGCAATCGAGAATGAACAATCCAGAGACACTGGCAACATTGGGTACACGAAGACATACAAACACAACTTGGAGATCTAACTTAGTGTACACGACAGGTTTCTGAAATACCTTTCATCCGGGACGCTCGTAGACAAAAGATTGGAAAGTCATATATTTTTAAAAGTCTTCAGGAGCAATTAAACCAAATGGACTAAACAGGAGAGCCCAAATTGGCTAAGGTCTCATAATGCATGAGGGAGGAGAACCTCATTTTTTTTTATAATAAATGACATGTAGTAATATTTGTAGCCGAAATGTATTTTATATAAAATATTTCATTACCAGGGTCTTAATATATTCGATATTTGTTCTGATATTTTAGTCACGACTACTAACATGAAACTTAAAACTACACATGCTCGAATAATCAACATTTTTTGTGGGTGGTCTCTAAGTATATATGTATTTTAAAAATTAGGTTATGTTATTGTTCGTAGAATTCAATATCAGTCGACATTAGGATCTACATAGCAGTCAGGATTATTACAGGAAGTGTCGAGTTTAAATCTAACTAATAACTTCGTGGTGCTATTTGCTTACATTTTCTATATGTTTATATAATGAATTCTGTATATTAAATTTAACATTAACAAAGCTGTACGAATATTATTATCATAATCTTTCCATGTTGACAGAAACATTCAGTAGGTACATATGTTGTTTTAATTAACACTAAAATATATTGCTCTATTCCTTTTCTGGTAAATTTTTCTGCTGTTAATTACATTTTTGTAATATTACCATCAATGTCGTAGTTTATTAATCAAATAAATATCTGCAATGATATTGAAAACAGTAGTTAGATCTTTATAAGATGTCTGGCCTAATACAGTTATCGTTAGTCTTAACCTGCGTGTGTATTTGCCAGATATTTTCAATAGGTAAGTTACTTATGAGATACGTTTCCTTATTTAACGGGTTTGGTTTATGGTGTTAAACGCCACCTTCAACAATATTTCAGTTATATCGTGGCGGTCACTTCTATTGGTGGAGGAAACAGAAGTTCCCGGAGAAACCACCGACCTGTCGCAAGTTACCGTCAAACATTATCACATATTGTTGTATCTAGTACACCTCGCCTGAACGGGATTCGAACTCATAACTTCAGTGGTGATAGACACTGATTGCACAGGTAATTGTAAATCCAACTATCATACGATCACAACGGCCCCTTTTTTAACGGTATTGTTATATGCCCCTAATACATATAAAAGGAACGGTAGACGTCGTACATAAAATACAATGTATTGTATGTCACCAACTATTTTCAGTGAGATATTGTTGCTTAACGCCTAATGAGCAATTTTGCAGCTATATCATGGCGAGAACAAGTTAAGATTTCAATGAGATAATGCCTACTTTGTACTAGCCAATATATTTAGTAGGATTGTATAGTGCTAGTTTGTTTGTTCGAACCCGCACTCGAGGCGAACACGCCAACCATTACTCCACCAATGCGGCTCGAATTATTTTAAAAGAATCCAGGTGGGACAGACATACATGGAAAAATACGGAAATTGTTTACACACCCTTTATTAATCTAGGTGGGACAGATACACATGGAAAATACGAAACAAATTTGACACATTCTTTATTTATCTAGGTGGGACAGATACACATGGAAAATACGAAACAAATTTGACACATTCTTTATTTATCTAACAGATTAATTTTAATTTCACTTTTCATTTACCGAGTGACGTTTGACAACCAGTTATATGTATGATTTACATCATACATACCAATCCTTTTGCAAAAGGTCCTGTTAAACTTATTTCCAGCACATGACGGCATTGGACAACTAAGTGTTAAACATGAAAAATGCTTTAAATTTGTGTATTGTGTTTGGTAATGTGTTATAGATATTTATCGTCGTTTTCTGTAATTACTAGGATATTCTAATGACGGCTTCTGATGACTCCGTTGGTAACTTAAAACTCGTCTTCACTTCTGCAATTTGTTCATCTATATACTAGCTGTGATATTCTAATGACGGCTTCTGATGACTCCGTTGGTAACTTAAAACTCGTCTTCACTTGTGCAATTTGTTCATCTATATACTAGCTGTGATATTCTAATGACGGCTTCTGATGACTCCGTTGGTAACTTAAAACTCGTCTTCACTTCTGCAATTTGTTCATCTATATACTAGCTGTGATATTCTAATGACGGCTTCTGATGACTCCGTTGGTAACTTAAAACTCGTCTTCACTTCTGCAATTTGTTCATCTATATACTAGCTGTGATATTCTAATGACGGCTCCTGATGACTCCGTTGGTAACTTAAAACTCGTCTTCACTTCTGCAATTTGTTCATCTATATACTAGCTGTGATATTCTAATGACGGCTTCTGATGACTCCGTTGGTAACTTAAAACTCGTCTTCACTTCTGCAATTTGTTCATCTATATACTAGCTGTGATATTCTAATGACGGCTTCTGATGACTCCGTTGGTAACTTAAAACTCGTCTTCACTTCTGCAATTTGTTCATCTATATACTAGCTGTGATATTCTAATGACGGCTTCTGATGGCTCCGTTGGTAACTTAAAACTCGTCTTCACTTCTGCAATTTGTTCATCTATATACTAGCTGTGATATTCTAATGACGGCTCCTGATGACTCCGTTGGTAACTTAAAACTCGTCTTCACTTCTGCAATTTGTTCATCTATATACTAGCTGTGATATTCCAATGACGGCTTCTGATGACTCCGTTGGTAACTTAAAACTCGTCTTCACTTCTGCAATTTGTTCATCTATATACTAGCTGTGATATTCTAATGACGGCTTCTGATGACTCCGTTGGTAACTTAAAACTCGTCTTCATTTCTGCAATTTGTTCATCTATATACTAGCTGTGATATTCTAATGACGGCTTCTGATGACTCCGTTGGTAACTTAAAACTCGTCTTCACTTCTGCAATTTGTTCATCTATATACTAGCTGTGATATTCTAATGACGGCTCCTGATGACTCCGTTGGTAACTTAAAACTCGTCTTCACTTCTGCAATTTGTTCATCTATATACTAGCGGTGATATTCTAATGACGGCTTCTGATGACTCCGTTGGTAACTTAAAACTCGTCTTCACTTCTGCAATTTGTTCATCTATATACTAGCTGTGATATTCTAATGACGGCTTCTGATGACTCCGTTGGTAACTTAAAACTCGTCTTCACTTCTGCAATTTGTTCATCTATATACTAGCTGTGATATTCTAATGACGGCTCCTGATGACTCCGTTGGTAACTTAAAACTCGTCTTCACTTCTGCAATTTGTTCATCTATATACTAGCTGTGATATTCCAATGACGGCTTCTGATGACTCCGTTGGTAACTTAAAACTCGTCTTCACTTCTGCAATTTGTTCATCTATATACTAGCTGTGATATTCTAATGACGGCTTCTGATGACTCCGTTGGTAACTTAAAACTCGTCTTCATTTCTGCAATTTGTTCATCTATATACTAGCTGTGATATTCTAATGACGGCTTCTGATGACTCCGTTGGTAACTTAAAACTCGTCTTCACTTCTGCAATTTGTTCATCTATATACTAGCTGTGATATTCTAATGACGGCTTCTGATGACTCCGTTGGTAACTTAAAACTCGTCTTCACTTCTGCAATTTGTTCATCTATATACTAGCTGTGATATTCTAATGACGGCTCCTGATGACTCCGTTGGTAACTTAAAACTCGTCTTCACTTCTGCAATTTGTTCATCTATATACTAGCTGTGATATTCTAATGACGGCTTCTGATGACTCCGTTGGTAACTTAAAACTCGTCTTCACTTCTGCAATTTGTTCATCTATATACTAGCTGTGATATTCTAATGACGGCTTCTGATGACTCCGTTGGTAACTTAAAACTCGTCTTCACTTCTGCAATTTGTTCATCTATATACTAGCTGTGATATTCTAATGACGGCTTCTGATGGCTCCGTTGGTAACTTAAAACTCGTCTTCACTTCTGCAATTTGTTCATCTATATACTAGCTGTGATATTCTAATGACGGCTCCTGATGACTCCGTTGGTAACTTAAAACTCGTCTTCACTTCTGCAATTTGTTCATCTATATACTAGCTGTGATATTCCAATGACGGCTTCTGATGACTCCGTTGGTAACTTAAAACTCGTCTTCACTTCTGCAATTTGTTCATCTATATACTAGCTGTGATATTCTAATGACGGCTTCTGATGACTCCGTTGGTAACTTAAAACTCGTCTTCATTTCTGCAATTTGTTCATCTATATACTAGCTGTGATATTCTAATGACGGCTTCTGATGACTCCGTTGGTAACTTAAAACTCGTCTTCACTTCTGCAATTTGTTCATCTATATACTAGCTGTGATATTCTAATGACGGCTCCTGATGACTCCGTTGGTAACTTAAAACTCGTCTTCACTTCTGCAATTTGTTCATCTATATACTAGCTGTGATATTCTAATGACGGCTTCTGATGACTCCGTTGGTAACTTAAAACTCGTCTTCACTTCTGCAATTTGTTCATCTATATACTAGCTGTGATATTCTAATGACGGCTTCTGATGACTCCGTTGGTAACTTAAAACTCGTCTTCACTTCTGCAATTTGTTCATCTATATACTAGCTGTGATATTCTAATGACGGCTTCTGATGGCTCCGTTGGTAACTTAAAACTCGTCTTCACTTCTGCAATTTGTTCATCTATATACTAGCTGTGATATTCTAATGACGGCTCCTGATGACTCCGTTGGTAACTTAAAACTCGTCTTCACTTCTGCAATTTGTTCATCTATATACTAGCTGTGATATTCCAATGACGGCTTCTGATGACTCCGTTGGTAACTTAAAACTCGTCTTCACTTCTGCAATTTGTTCATCTATATACTAGCTGTGATATTCTAATGACGGCTTCTGATGACTCCGTTGGTAACTTAAAACTCGTCTTCATTTCTGCAATTTGTTCATCTATATACTAGCTGTGATATTCTAATGACGGCTTCTGATGACTCCGTTGGTAACTTAAAACTCGTCTTCACTTCTGCAATTTGTTCATCTATATACTAGCTGGGGTATTCTAATGACGGCTTCTGATTACCCCTTTGGTAACTTCAAACTGGTTTTCATTTTCTGCAATTTATTAACCAAATTATCAGATATTTCAAAGCCAAACATCTTTGCAGATTTTTCGTCATCTGTATGTCTGTGGGTTATGGGAGTAAGATGAAAATATGTGTATTGGGAGCTATTGGACAAAAATATGATATCATATTTTCTTGTGATCTTAAAGGTGTGCATAGATTGAAAACGAAATGTTTTTACGTGAACGATGTAATATTTAATATGGTTAATTTTAATGGAATGATAACGAAAAATTCAAATTTCTCTTACTCTCATTCATTATGCTTTTGGAGGAATTCCTGAATATCTAAAAGTGAGATATGGATATTGTAAGATTGTGTATTAAGTCAATACGGTTAATAAATAAATATGTTAATGTTATTATATCAAATATTTACATATGACAATAGTGTAAGGCCGACATACTGCAACAAATATCATGGTTTCTTAGCGAAACACGCCACCACCCACACACAGAAATCTACCTCTCACGCAGAAGAGCGGGCATACCGTAAATGCTCAAATTAAATGTTCTCAATATTCTGATCTATTTCTCGGTTTTTAGAAGGGTTCGTGTTACTCAATCTTTAGTTTTATATGTAAGTTTTGTAGATCATTCTTTGTCCTTTTGTGCTTTTTCATTTGGTCATTGTGTTGTCTGTTCTTCTTCGATATACGGATTCTGATTGCCCCTTTGGTATCTTCAAGCTCTTCTATATATACTTCCAATGCTAAAAATGAGCGAAAAACATGTCACAAAGATTTCATTTCCTGCAATATATAGTTCATTTCTGTTTGTGGCATACACTCGTGTTGCTCATCATATTAGTTTTCTGTCTTAAGCTCTTAAGCTTTTTTGTTTTCGTCCTGTGTCTTGTGTGCACAATGTTATCAGTTTCTTTGGATTGTTCATTCTTTGTTGGTCTTTGTTTCATTATGAGGACACCATTTATTGCTCAATAATTTGAGCGCATTATTAAAGATAATGTATATAGCCTTATCATTTATTGTATCAGAAAACAACATACATGTACCTTGGAACCAGCAATTTCCTATTTCTGTATCATCTCTCTCTATATATATATTTAAGTAGAACTTTATTATACGCGTATTATTAAATGCAATACATTGCGTTCCCTGCATTTGTTTTAATATAAAACAATAAAATTGACTGTTGAAAAGAAAAACAAAGAAAACTCATTCCTGTAGCTGAAATGTTATCATCAATAGTAAGACCATTATACTCGTTTCCAGACAGTTGTTTATATAAAATATTTGAGAACATTATTCATCCAGTAAGCGACTGTTTTAATTTGCCTTTCAGAATACACATATTTGGGTTGTTACAAGAACCCAATCAACTTACTTCCTACTGCTGACAGTCATGAGGACAAACGTTTCATGTCTGCTACAAAGTGTGTTCGTCTTTGTGGACATAAGTATGAATATGCAGGAACAGTGGTATGTGGGTGAAAACTTTTCTTATTTATACAGTATGGAGTAATTGTACACTTCTTTAGATGTTATTTTCTAAAACATGTATACAGTCCATTCAATAAGTCAACCATCTGTAACCTATATTAAACTGTCTAGTATTCTTACTATACCTGATGAGGGGCTTGATGTTGTATTTTGTCTGTATTTGTAACTTCGTAAAATGTTG
Source organism: Bathymodiolus septemdierum (assembly GCA_963383655.1). Classification (NCBI taxonomy): domain Eukaryota; kingdom Metazoa; phylum Mollusca; class Bivalvia; order Mytilida; family Modiolidae; genus Bathymodiolus; species Bathymodiolus septemdierum. The sequence continues at coordinate 36,060,142 of OY726519.1, forward strand.
TTGGGTACAATGGTGCTGGTTTTGGTAAAATTAATTTACCCCTATTGTGTTTTCTTGTTGGTATTCCCACATCTGTGAAATACACTTATATACACCAAATAACATCTGACCGATAAAGATGTACAGATGTAGCATTTATCAGCAGACGTAAAAAGAATCATGACAGCCGCGGTGTCGTGTCACAGTCATTTTGGGATATGAGTTGTTGAAGACCCTACTGTGAGTGTGATATAAGAGCAATAAAAGTACTGTTCATTTACTTTAATTTGAGACTAATTGTAATGTCATATTGGATAATCCCTCATATTCAATTACATACATATCCTTTCTTACTACATTTTTATATTTTTCGTTTACTATTTATAAATATTCACTTTCCACGGTTATTGCCTTCGTTAGTATAAACATAACGGTCAACCAAGTCATGCCGGCGACCGTAAAACATTCGAAGTGATGACCTTAACTTAACCAATAGAAACCTTTGGTTCAGTAGCTGCATTGTTTGCAGCAACCCTCTTTCAAGGAAATCATGACAGGAACCACAAGCTCTGGAACCTCATATCACCTGAGAGATATATACTCCATATGCAGGTGCTGCTGAAATGTTGCTATATCTGAATGGAATGTTCACAATGAGAAAATTAAAATCATCTTTTTTGTCGTAAAGTTCTGTTCGCTATGCACTATCCGTGTTACAATGACCGCGGATATATTCCACTCCTCGTAAACACTTCCCGGTTCTTTCTACATTCGGAGCAAGATTAACACGACCGGTGCCACTAGTGGAGCAGGAACTACTTACCCTTCCGGAGCACCTGAGTTCACTCCCGGTTTTTAGTGGGGCTCGTGTTACTTTGGGGATCTTTAGTTTTATGTGTAATGTTTTGTCGATCGTTGTTTGTGTTGTCTCTCCTACGAGTTACCAATTCTGATTACCCTTTTGGTATCTTGAAGCTCTTATTAACCAATATATCATGATGAAATGGAAGAGAAATATCAAATATATTCTTTAAAATTCCGAAATAGAAATGTAATATTGCCAAACTTATTACTTTAGAACATTCCTTTATGTATTCCTAAAAAAATTACATTTTTCCAAAGGACGAGAATAGTCTACATATATGTTAAGCAAGCCTTGTATTTCTATGATAGAATGTCTAGGCAATGCTTATGGTTCAAGGTAGCTCTGCTTTATGTCTGATACTTAAGGTCTGAAAAGTCCTGAGCAGATGTTCACAAATCGAGCTGTCCCCTATTCACATACTTGTATTAATTTTGTCATGAACAAATTCATTAACTACCCGGAAGTTAAAATGCGGGTAAGAAAAATATCCACATCAAACATCTTATTTACGCTCGATTCTTTATTGTACAACCGGACGTTTGATATTAAGAAATATAATATTATGTCATTTTTAATTTTTTGGGAATTCCGAAATTATATGACACATTGTAACTAATCTAACACTGCTTAACGTTCTAATACGCAATACGTAACCAAGACAAAAATATATATTATGATAAAGAAAAAGTTCAAGATAACTAGAAAGGAATTTATTTACCAAGGAATTCTCGACTTGAAAAGAAATAAGCATACAATTTGTGAAAAATTATTGTGTTGACATTTTCATGATTTTAATAATTACAATCTTGAAATTCCCTTTTACACCACTGGGTCGTGACATGCTTGGTTATTACCATATATTATTTTTATATTTGGTACAAAGACCGATAATAAAGGTCTAATTCCTACTTTGAGGCAGACAAAATAAATGGTTAAATTAATCACCGATTAATGGAGTCTCGTTGATACATTTTACACTGTTGTTATTTACTGTATATATGTCTTGTCCTGTTCACCTATTGACATGTTTTTTCCTGTTATTTTTTGCAGATGGGATATAAATGTCTATGTAGCAACATAGTCAAGTTATTATCAAGACGCAGAGTGACAGACTCCCGCTGTCAGACAGGGTGTGCTGGCAACGCCAATGAAATATGTGGAGACGTGTGGATGATTTCACTTTATAAAATAAAGCACGGTACATTAACTTGAGTATCTTTATGCATATTAGTCAAATTATAAACATAGTCATAATTCAAACAGTTTGCAAACTATTTAGTATTATGTTTCATTCAAAGATATATCGTTAATCTAAATGTGAAAAAAAAATGGATTACTTACTTTGTGAGGTCCACAGTGGAAAATGTTGATGAAGCTGTTAACATTTCCATTTCACAAAACAAATTAATAATGCGCATGAGAAATATATTTCCAAATTCTATAAACTACTATCATATTTGTCATTTTAGGGCATAAACCTCATCATGCGAACACTTCATGTCCGGACGGAACATTCATGAAAATCTCCAACTTAAGAGTAACAAGATATGTTATCCAGTCATTCAATGTAGATACCCCTGTTTTGTGTGCAGTCACATGTAAACAGACAAGCAACTGCCAGAGGTTCAATGTTAACCAAAAGACAGGAGAGTGTAAACTGCTGACACATTCCTTGTCGGGAGATAAAGCCAAATACGTAGAACACAACGCTGAATGGGATTTATTTCTGACATGTTGACATGATTCGTGATATCTGTAAGCTTTAAAACTTACACCGGCTATACTACTTTCCAATATTGTATTAAAGAGATAACGTTTCCATGCCTCTGACAACATCTAAGCTAACCATAATACTGATTATAATATGAATGATGAAATACTTTAATTTAATTGGCTAATGCCTCAAGACCTACCTTTGACAAAGTTTTATAATCACTTTCCGTATTTGGCACAGAGCTAAACATGTGCAGATCATGTCAATATAAGATTCCAACACATATTCGTGGAAAGAAGCGATCGTAATGGTTTTCTTTTCAAATGAATAATCTGGTATAAAGAAAATTACGTAATTCATTGACTGTTTGCCAATAACATTTCTACTTTCTGCATTCATAGAATGATACAAGGCGACTGTTGGCTAATCGAAAGTCTTCTTTCCGTGAGAAAATCAGATGATATATATCTGCAAAAAGATGAAAGCAATAAAAATGCACACCGTGAGACCAGTTCCGACATTCAATAAGACAATCATAAAAATAGCCAGGCCGACAGCCTGGACACAAAAACTCACCCTCTGATTTCTTTTCTTACTGAATGGACGCTCACTCTCTTTTGTGCTTGGTACATGCACTTCCGTAAAATATGACAGGGGTAAGCTAGTTGTATAGGCCCACTCGCCCCACTTCGTGAAATGACATTGTCACTTTTCTTTCTGCTTCATTGCTAAACATTGAATACCGCTCAACTGCAAGCTATGGGCGATTCAGACTCAAATGTTTCCATATTATGTCCCACGAGTATAAACATAGATTTAATGTGAAAAAAAGTTGTATACGACAAGGTACAAGATAATGTCCAATTTCCAAACGAATCAATATCTTAATAGACCAGTTCATTACATGTTTGATATACTTTTCTAATCATTTATATAATATCAAACATTCTGATGGAGAGATAAAATGATTCCTTTTGTTGAATATATAATATATAATAGGAAAAACACCATATTATCTTATAAGACAAGCTTGAGGACATCAAAGGGGTAATCAACTTTGCTACCTTCGAGTCGCATGCGTTAGCTTTTGATTGCCCAGATGGGAATTATTCTCGAAATGTTCTCCAGTCATTTCTTGTAGAGAGTCGTACGTTGTGTGCAGTTATTTGTGAACAAGCTGGTGTAGAAGATTAAATAGAAATACGGACAAATGTATGTACTCTCTTATCAACTTCATCGACAGAGGATATCACTGGAGACATAAAATACGACAATAAGTATTTTTATGGGTGTTTTCTATTGAAAAAATAAAATATGGTGTCATTGTGAAATTGATATTCTTTAAAACATTAACGCATAATATAATAGGAGGATTTTATTTGATCCATTATCTAGCAACAAACAGAACGATTTAACAACCATGTATATGTTGTTCGTAAAAGTTATTGCAGATTACATGATTATTATTTTCCCAATTAATGCAAAAATTGCAATCATTGAAAAAAGAGACAAGCTTTTATTCTCAAGTTCATTATTCTGGCATACAAGTCTCAATCAAATGAAAATGAGTCTCGAGTTACGTCCTTTTGTACATAATATCTACTGATATATGTAGAAGAAGTAAATTGATGTCTTATTTTATATCCTCACTTTTTCCTTCTTTTTTCATTTATTTCATTTCCTACAGAGTGATTTGTTATTTAGAAAAGTTGTTTCATTTTATTTTGGTAAGTTGTTATGGTGTTTATTATTTCGTAAGTCGGAGTCATTTCCATAAACGATGTGTTAGTTCTCCCCGGAGCACGGAGGAACATTTTCAAGAAGATAATATATTCTGGTATTCTCGGTAATTTTACGGGGTAATACTGACTCGTGTTACTCATTACACCTATACTTATTATATCATTGCTTATATAAAGGGTTTATCCACCATGTTAAATTGGTAGAAACGTCCATGACTATTCAACAGTTCGTGGAGGAGGAACTGCCTACCCTGCCGGAGTACCTGGAGTTCGTGTTGCTCAATCTTGAGATACATACATGTAATATATTTCATCTTCGTGAAACAGATAGTTGTCATATGAATAAGACAAGTTTGAAGATGCCGAAGGGGTAATCTAAATCCGTAAATCGAAGAACAGACAACACAATGGCCAACAGAAAAAGGACAAACAACGGTCTACAAAACATACACATACAACTAAAGATCGAGTAACACGAACCCTACTATAAACCGGGGGTGAATAATATTATTTCTATTTAAAAGAGCCGATGAACTCAACCATCATTTAGATGTTAAATAGTACACAAGGCAATCATAAGACACCATGGCGAGACAATAGCCATTTATTTGTCAATACAATCTTTCTTGATCTGTACACAAGTGTCAGAATTCTTGGATGATAAAAAAAATTTCTATAAAAGACGGTACGGAGTGGAAAACAATGGTGTGGTTATATACATTGACATGGTTTATTACATATATTTGAGTTTAGAATTTACAATTCCATTATATGTATTTATTAAAAACTAACCAGGTATATGCTAACATATATCACGTTTGGTCCTTTGGTTAATTGCTCCCAAAGATCTTAAAAAATATTTGGCTTTCCAATTTTTTCTCTACATGAGTAGATGATGACGTCATTGCAGAAACGCGTAATGTGCATACATTACAGAACTACGTTTAATATTTGCTCATATGCAAATATGTAAGTCAATTGTTACCATTACACATTGTTCAACAATTTCTCTTTCATAATATAGTGGATTCCTACTACAAAAGTAGATCAACTGATCAACTGGAATTGAAATGTATCCTGCTGATATGATTTGGAATATCTAAGTGCTTGAATACAATTGGCGTGAATTGCACATAGAAGATACTTTACATGAAGAAACAACTTATTCATGACAATAACCATGTGTGTGCTATATTACGTAGTATCTGTCACAAATGATCACGAATATGTTCCGTTTGTCGAAATCACAATCCGGTTCTTTCCCCATTCGTGACTTAACACCGGGTTTGTAACAAGAGTAACATGGCTCTGCCACATGTGGAACAGGAACTGCTTACCTTTCCGGAGCACCCGAGTTCACACCCGGTATTTAATGGGATTCGTATTGCTTGATCTTTAATTTTCTGTGTGATGTTTTGTTGATCGTTGTTTGTCCTATTTCTTTTGGCCATTGAATTGTCTGTCCTTCGATTTACGGCTGATGGTTAGCTCTTTGGTATCTTCTAACTCTTCGTAACTCACAAACACTCACCACTATGCCGTAAATCTTGTTAAAGAAATAAGAAGCATTGGAAGACTATGGACACATATCTTTGACAGGCTGTAGAAATCAACGTTTTATCACAAACACTCAATAGTCAAATATATGCCATACAAGCACATTTTTGTGAAATGTAATTTGTAATATTTCTATATCCTATTTCACGACTTAAGGTTTGAACAAGGTTTTGAATGGTACGTGACACCATTCATGTAAAAGGCGTTTTTATTGAATTGCTGCATATGTATTCATATTCGCATATGGTAATATGCTAAACTGTTACCCAATGAAATAGAACTTAAAATTAAAAACAAAAGGGGCATTGGTCAACCTTTGACCATCCTTGAAACGGTAAAAGCTACATCAAATCGGTTAGAAAAACTCGACAATAATTTTAAGGAATTCCATTGAAAAACGCCTTTGGTGCTTCTTTTTTCAGTTAAGCGCTAGATCAATTCTGTAAGAAAAACGCAACAGTTGTCCATCTGAGTTCACCGGTTTTTGATTGATTGATTGATTGATTGGTGTTTAACGTCCAGCGAGCAATTTTTCAGCTATATTCAGGACGAGAACATTTAAAAATATAAACGCCACAGGACTCGAAACAAGGGAAGGTGATGGGTAGGGACGGATAATTTAGCCAGTGCAACAGGTCTCCTATGGACCACTTATCATGAGCATAATGCTCATATTGAGCTGTTACACTGGCTTCTTTAACGTGCAAAGAGGGTGGTAACCTCTCAACACGGTACCTCGGTTTTATTTACGTCTCATCCGAAGGACGGGCTGGTTGTGAATTTATACATCCCGCACAACCAACGGACGCCCCTTCAAGCCGAAGAAGCTCTCGGTCCCATTTTTTATACCCCGGGATTCCCGTGGGGTTGACCCTTTTTAGAGGACTAGTGCCTCTAGGGTGGAGAAACCTGGTGTCTATTCTACCCCCGGCACACCCTCTGGGAGGGGGGTGAATTCACCGGTGTGTAGTGGAATTTGTATCTTTGTTGCTCAATCTTTGGTTTTCTGTTTATTAGTTTGTGGGCTTCTGATTACTCTGTCGTTTACGGCTTCTGATTACCCTTTCGTATCTCCGGCTTCTGATTACCCTGTCGTTTACGGCTTCCGATTACCCTGTCGTATCTCCGGCTTCTGATTACCCTGTCGTATCTCCAGATAAGTGGCATTAGTTGCTTTACTGATTACCCCTTTAGTATCTTCAAACTCTTCTTGAGCTACATTAACATTAAGTCACAAAATTGAAATCGTGTTGGGCATCAGTATTCGTAAATAAATGCAAACGCCACTAACATAACATGAACCATCATGACACCGTGGGTTGAAGAACGATCTTAGAATTCTTGGGGATCAAGAGTTTTAAACAAATGAACACTTTCTGTATATACCTTCTATTCCGTCATTTTTTACATGGAACTTTGAACATTTCCTCGATGTGATTGTACTATGCAATGCCATCGATTTCAAACAACATAATCATATTCTATAGAAATATACTTGTATTCCTAAACGGAAAATGTGCGAACGTTCATGCTTTTATACGCGTGCTTGTTCAAGTTTTCATGCACGTACTTGTAAACCTGCTCATCCATATTACGTCAATAATATTTATATGTTTGAGTACCAATGTAGCTTATGACGAACTGAACACACACACACAAAACCAGCGAAAATAGCACGATGTTTACGTCATAAAACTTTTTTTGTGAACTAAAGTGCATACGACAAATATATCTTTTATTTCATGCTCATATCCTAACAGGTAAATCACGCCGATGGTGTAATGGTTAGAGTGATCACCTCTAGTGTTGTATATCGTAGGTTCTACCGCTGGTTGTGTCAAACCAGACTATACAATTTGTATGTGTTGCTTCTCCGCTAAGCACAAAGCATTAAGGAGTAAGAACAATGACTGTTTGGCTCGGATTCAGCATAATGTGTCCGAGTAGAGCAACTTGTCTACCCATGCACGGTTAGCTAGTTAGCTAGCAATATAAAAATTCAAATACTCGTTTTGTTCTAGTGCAAAGCTAATATCATCATCGTCTCCTTGGAATGTAACGTGCCCTCGCCATGATATAGCTGTAAAAGTGTTGAGTTTGCGTTGAACAGAAAACCTTCAACCCTGACATGTAAAAAAACGAGTGTTCGTTCGATCTTATAATACATATCGAGTATAAGTGTTGATATACACTGTGTGTTTCACTACGACATTTTTTAAATGTATAGGTTACAAATAATTGCAAGTGAATTTTATCTCAGATGTGAAGTAATTCAATTGTTGTACAATTTATATTCCAAATAAAAAAGTGTAAAGTCTACAAAATGGTAAGAAATTTAGAATGAGCAACAGCTTTACATGGCGATTATTGTTTTAATTTGAAATACTGACCGATTGTAGACCGAATGATACAGAAACTGGGGTTTCTTTTCACAGCAGCTATTATTTTGGAACCAGTATTTTTCATGCATAACCCCGGTTTTCTAGGTGGGTTCCGTGTTCATCATATTTTTAGAGTTGTCCTATTATGTGTCTTTACGTTTGAGTTCTGTGTTGTGATGTCCGTTACGATTTCCGCATAAAAACGATGTTCGGTTCGTCTTTACTTGCAGTTATTTGTAGAAGGGCTCATATATTATTGACGTTATTTTTGTTTGTTTGTGTATCCTTGTATTCTTACACAGAAAATGTGTGAAAGTTCATGTCTTTATCAATAAACACGTGCTTGTATACCTGCCCATCCATATTACGTCAATAATACTTATATGTGCGCGTACCAATGTAGATTATGACGAACTGAATACACACACACACACACAAACCCAGCGAAAATAGCACGATTTTTACGTCATAAAACCTTTTTTGTGTGAACTACATATATACGACAAATGTATCTTTTATTTCATACTCAACCACGCCGGTGGTGTAATGGTTCTCGTATTCGCCTGTGGTGCGGTATATCGTGGATTCGACCGATGGTTGGGTCAAACTAGATTATAAAATGTGTTTCTATTGCTTCTCCGCTACGCATGCAACATTAATGAGTAAGAACAATCATTGTTTTGCTGGGAATCAGGATAATGTGTTCAAGTGGAGAAACATGTCTACCCACGGACTATTGTTTCAGCTAGCAATCAATATAAAAATTCATTTTGTTTTAGTACAAAGCGAATATCATCATCGTCTCCTTGGAATGTAACTGGTTCTCGGCATGATATAGCTGTAACATTGCTAACTTGAACTAACACGTAAACAACGAATGTTGGTTCGATCTGATGATAAATATAGGTTATTAGTGTTGATATACTTTGTGTATTTGAAGACACCAAAGGGGTAATCAGAACCCGTAAATGGAAGAAGAACAGACAACACAATGGCCAAAAGAAAAAGGACAAACAACGCTCAACAAAACATGCACATAAAACTAAAGATCGAGTAAAATGAATCCCGTTAAAAATCGACACTTTTCACCCTTTTCGAATGTTAGTACATATAAGTTCCATATTTGCCGACAACAAACATATAATGTTTATCTATGCCACAGTAAGAGCTGCATTTGAATTAATAAATAACTGTGTTATAATTGTAAGTTAGTATTTTGGTAAATTATACCAAAGTAATATCTCGATTCATTACTTTTTTCCACTTGGAAACAAAAGTTCATACAAGTAAAAACCAAATTTGTGAGTTGCCCAAGCAAACCAAGAATACTGTGTACGTACGCCGTCCATGGCGACGAATTGTTTTGCAGAAGAAATATACAATGCTGTGTTCATGACTTATCACCGGGTTTGTAACTATATTAACACGACGGGTGTCACTAGTGGAACAGAAACTGCATACCCTTCCGGGTTTTAGTGGGGTTCTTGTTACTCGATCTTTAGTTTTATATGTATGTTTTGTTGATCGTTGTTTGTCCTTTTGTACTTTTTCTTTTGGCCATTGTGTTGTCTGTTCTTCTTCGATATACGGATTCTGACTGCCCCTTTGGTATCTTCAAACTCTTCTTACAAATAAGTAGTTCCGGCTTGAACATAGAACAACCTCAAAGCATGACGTTCTTGTCTTTACTCGGTTGTGGGGAACTAATCAAAAATGTGCAGTGTAATTTATTTAACCAATATGATACAGTTATTTGCTTTATTCGATGTTGAATAAATCAAAAGTATGGTATGAAAACATGAGATAAATCAAAAGTATGGTATGAAAACATGAGATAAAGCTGTATATGAGAATTTAATTCAGAAAATGTGAGATGTTGATAAGAAAGCCAAATCATAGCATTTTCTGGTTGATAGGTCTCTGATAAACAGATACCAAGCACAATAGTTAACTGCTTGTAGAGTATGAATAGTCGTTTTTCCCCGCTGTAAGTTAAATAAGATATACCACAGATATGAATTCTTCTAAATATTGAGTGCTTTGTGAGTTTGCCATACAATATCTTCCTTGCTTTTATCGGATCAAGTGGGAAGCAATCGGGTCCAAAATATCTGCTTGTGGAACTTTTGAAGTTATGAAATGAAAACGAGGTTTCCTTAGCCTCGGACGTACTCCTTGACTTTGAAGTTTTCCAAATAATAAACGCTTCAGATCAACTACATTCATAATTTTAGATAACCTATGTGTGTAGTATATAAACCCATTCAAAGACCTTCGTTGTCTAGACAAGGAACTATTATCAAACATTTCACCATTTCCAGAAACATTTATACCCAACTTTTCTGCCTTTCTTGGAATAACATTGTCTACAGCATGATTATCTTCTTCTGTGTCCTTTATTAGATATTCCTCAAATCCTTGTGTCCCTTCATTTAAATAGCCACCATTATTTTCCTTGATAATGCCCTTTTCCCTTTTCATTTTGTAATTGCCGACTGCTGCCATGTCTTTGAATGGATAACACAATAATGCTATTTTCCGCAAATCTTCCTTTTTCAACAATTTGTGGTTGACTGTCACAAAGTGTTGAAACATATAATCGTTGTTTGAATCGATACATATAACAAATGGAGCTTTCATTACATCTTCAGATCCTGTTAGATGGCCTCCCTGTTGGTTAGAATCCTCGTATTTATGAAGGACTGTTGGTCTTTGGTCGTTATTTACTTGAAGTCCTTTGTCGCCAAATACACTATAAAAAAAAGATTTACAATGAACAAGGAACACATACCTTGTTTTAACTTTGATTTAGGTCTGCCTAACGTTCATTCGTCTGATTTGGTTGACCTTCCTCCCATAATATCTAATGACATCACACGTTATTGTTCTTGGAGTCAACGATTAACATAGGCGACAATGTTTGTTATAGCATGCATCTACACAATGGATCAGGTGAGCTTATAAAGTATATAAGGTATAAGGAAAAACATGTTGCCTTGCAATTGACCACTAGCGTGGGCTTCTCTTTATACCAGACACGCATTTCCGTTCATTTTGGATGAATTATACTTCACAGCCAGGAAAACTATCCACGTAGTTCCCTCGGTTGGTGATAATTATTTGGCTTTTTAAATGGTTTGATTATGAGCGTACCTGATAAAAGTCATTTCAGAAACGTATAGTAATCACTAAATTAAATATCTACGTTTTTATCACTATCACTGGGTCGATACATTAAATATCTAGGTTGTTATCACTATCACTGGGTCAATACCTCTGCTGATGAAATATTAGTCCCCGATGGTATTATCCTCTCTGTATTCAATGCTTCGGCACTGATGTGGTATATAGAATATACTTGAATGTTATGTAATGAATTAAAACTAAGGATAATTTCCCGCAGGCAGTGTTAACCTTAGCCGAATTTGGCTATCCTATTTAGGAACGGACCATTTAACTTCCAGGGGGGAGGGCTATGGTTTTTTCCTAAATGTTGCTGAAAAAATATTCTGATTTTGGTGGAGGAAAAAAAATAATCTGATTCAGAGTTTTTGACATATAACCTAATGTTAAATTCTAGGAAAAAAAAATCGCGCTCTGCGCGACAAAAAAACAATTCTAACTCGTGTTGTCCGAAAAAAAAAACCCCAGCCCAACCCCCCCTGCAAGTTAAATGGTCGGTCCCTTAGACCTTTTGGTTTACATGTTCCTACATTATTGGCCTTCCCAATCTTTTGAACATGACGAAGGTTATTTTATATAGATAGACTTAGAAATCATGAATACATCATTTGTTGGAGACCGTAACACCAGTCAATGTTTAAACAGATCTGTAGAAAGCATAATTAATATTGATGAAAATGATCTTCATGACAAGTGGAGATGGTTTTAGGTAACGTATTATGAAAATTAACTGGATAAATCTGATCAAATATAAAACATTATCCCCTTACAATAAAAAAAAAATAGCTAACGGTTGAAACACAAGACAATTTTCGTGTAAGACATGACTGAATGATTAAGTGATCTTGGATGTCAAATTAGAGTTATATAAGATATATTAAAGGCGATAACTAGTTCACACACAACCAATCAAAAGTGCTGTAACATGCCTATGTATAAATGATTTAATATTCACAAGTGGGAAATGGGATAATACATGCCTTTCAACGGAATATTCCTAACAAGCAGTTGCTTATTAAGCGCTGCGGTAAATTGCGTTTTAAGTGCTAGGAGTGACAATCTAAGCACTTATTTACATCCGCACTATGAGGCGCGTTGTATATTTGATACGCCTCTCACTACCAGCCCACGACCAACTCGATTGACAGAAATGAAGTGCAAATTGCGAATTTTAATATCTAAGATGGCGACCTACCGATGTTTGCAATTTTTCATATGTTCTGTATAATATATATTATCTTTTCTAATTGCGTACATGTTATTTGTCGGTAATGAAAATTATACGTGAAATCAAGTTAAATTAAATGAAATAAAAATTAGTCAACCCTGACTTATTCCAGTTTCCTGCACAAAATGAAAATCCGAGGAGGAAAATCCTTAATGGCCTTACGGGTCTGAAATACATGAATGTGGTCCATTATGCCACAAATTTAACAATAAATTAGCATTTAGTTGTAAACGTGCTGAAGTCGGATTGGATTTCTGAGCTATACATTAATTTATATTGACAAACCTCATTTTTAGCTTTTAAGCTCGAGGTTCCTCAATGAAATACAACATGTACATTTTCGTAAGCATGCGACAGCACACATGGGTAAAATTATTACAAAACCACAAAACTACTTGAATTTTGGCAGATGAAAAATTTGGTGGAAGTCAACAATAACTTTTAATAATTGGATTGTTGACGCAAACATTTAATTACCATATGGTATTTGATAATTTGACAAATTAAATGAACAATCCACCTAGCTTGAAATGCGGTCACAATTTCAAAATCAAATTTAAAAATGACGAAACTACCTGTGAAATCAGTGTCTAAAGTTAGAACCCCGTTCATGGTGAGGTGTACTCGATACAACATTTTGTGATAAATTTTGTCAGTTATTTGCGACAAGTCGGTGATTTTCTCCGGTTTCCTCCACCAATAAAACTGACCGCCACGATATAGCTGAAATATTGTTGAAAGTGGCGTTAAACACCATAAATCAAACCAATTTATATACTGTATATTTGAAGCAGGTAAAACAATTAATCATGACTTTATTTGCTGTTATTATTTTTCCTTTGGATTTTTCATTGTAATGATGAGAAATTAAAACCAGGGGCTTAATCGAACAAAATATTGTTTCCTTACATTTATTAAATGCAAAGGAAATATTGCATTCAAATATAATCTGTTCATGTCCAATGTTTTGCCTTAACGTCTTTATTAAGGATTGTTTCTACCAAAAACCTATATGGATGTTTTCTTTGATGTGTTTATTAATCTAATATGACTATCAAGTTAGAAAAAAAACAAGATCTTTAAATGGTAGTTTCTTTAATAATCGAGGCCACAATATGAATAAAACATTCCCCATTTTTGAAACAGTGTGAATAAAGCAAAAACAAAGCAAAAAAAAAACGAAAATGTGCAACAACTGTCAAAAATACATTGTGTATAACCTAAGGTGTGACTCCTCACATTCAGCATGTTGAATCAATAGACTCATAGATAATATCAAACAAAGAGGCAGAGAAAGTGTTTTAGATTCTACGTACATGTTTGTGATTGTGTCATATTTAGGAAAATATCTGACCACTACCTACACGAGTTATATAAACATAGAATTTAATTTAGTGCGCCACGACGCGTTTCTGGAATACCTCTTCATCAAGTACGCTCTAACGAAAATAGTTGAAAACCAAATAATTTAAGTCTTTGGAAACAAGAAAACCAAGAGGCCTAAACATGATAGCCAAAAAATGTCATCTATTCCGGAGGTGGGAGAACCTTAGTTTTAATAATAAGTACATGGCTTAGAACTGTTGATGATTAGCATGGTTTGGTTTATGGTGCTAAACGCCACAGTCAACAATATTTCAGCTATATCATGGCGGTCAGTTTTATTAGTTAAGGAAACCGGAGTCCCCGGCGAGAACCATCGATCTGTCGCAAGTAACCGACAAACTTTATCAAATAATGTTGTATCGAATGCACCTCGCCATGAACGGGGTTCGAACTCAATAACTTTAGTGTTGATAGGGATTGAACTGTTGATGATTAGCATGGTTTGGTTTATGGTGCTAAACGCCACTGTCAACAATATTTCAGCTATATCGTGGCGGGCAGTTTCATTGGTGGAGGAAACCTGGTGAGAATCACCGACCTGTCACAGCAAGTCACTGACAAACTTAATCACATAATGTTGCATCGAGCACACCTCACCATGAACGGGGTTCGAACTCACAACTTTAATGGTGATAGGTAGTTGTAAATCCAACTATCATACGGTCACAGAAGCCCCTTGGGAACTGTTGATATATTATAAACATAATACAATACAACTATATATATATTCTCTACTTACCTTTCACGATGACATATTGCCAGGAGTAATACTAACTTGTAGATGTTGGATCTCCATATATACACATTTACCATTGTGGCTTGTTGATCTGGAAACAAAACGACAAATGTCTTAGAGTACTCTGTAAATACATTGCCCTTTTGTACTATTTTTGTAATTGTCAAATCAAGTAGGATGACTGTGAACATTTTGCAGTGCGATACATGACGTAGTTGTGTTAAATAAAAAAAGTGCTAAAATGTTTTGAATTATGAAATTATGTCGATTTTCTTTCTTTCTTTTTTTTTAATATAATTATCTAAATTTCCTCTTAATCCTAAAAATAAAAGCAAACATATTTACCATTTAATGGCATACAATTCCACAATTATATTTTCACATTTGTTCATCTAACCTTTCAGGCAATAAACTGTAGGGAAAAGGTATATATACAAGGAATTTATAGAGAAAAGAACAGGAGTGTATCGTGTATCATTTCTCCCTGAGCATTTAGTTACAAATTAACACTTCATATGGTGTGAATGTAGAGCTTTCATTTATTCTTTATAAAGCAATATGTTACTATTTTGAAATAATTAACGTGTGCTCTGACCCCATAGACTAGCCAATCGTTTGTATACATCTAAATCTACATATCATAATGGTGCTGCACTGCAAAATTGTTGCATTTCTATTGTTCGTTCTTTTTTCTCTCAATTTCCACCTTTTAGGCCCTCAAATATCATCTCTCAAAGGATGATCAACTTCATTTGTACAAACCTGAATCTCCTCTGCTCAATGACTATCCCTGCTAAGCTTGGTTCAATTTGGTTGAGCAGATTTGCAGAAGAAGATTAAAATGTGAAATGTTAGTGGACAGACGCCAGGTGATGGCAAGAATTCACATGGCCTTTGCCAGGTGAGCTTAAAAAGGGCATTTTGAAAACCAAGTAAGTTCCAATCTTGAATAATTTTAATGTTAAGTTTAACTGATAACAAATGTATTGCAGCGTTCAAATAAATTTCAAATTTCAGTTATCTTTCTCTGGAGAGAAATTGCATACAGTTGCTGGACACAGTCAGAACAAGTTAAATGGCCCATTTGAAAGGCGGTATAGATGGTTTCAGCTAGCTCGTGCAAATAATCCACAACAGTGCCTCTCGCGCAAGCTATGTTCCATGTCGTCTGTTCACAAACATTAACTGACACACAAATATGAGCGGGGTGGGGCTATCATCACGGTTCACGAAAGATATGTTTTACCTAATCACAGTAAATTCTGCTGATCACATTTCTTGAAAAATATGAAACCCAACGTAAAAAGAGTTTGAAGTAAATTGTTAAAAGAACGTTTTTCCCTTCTTACATTCCTACTTATCGTGTCAACAAGAATCAGAGGAGGTGACCAGAAAGGATGTCTGTACTATTGACAAATCGAGTTGAGAGAAAAAATAATTCGCCAAGAAGACCACATTAAAAACATCATGACACCGTTAGATGATATACGAGAACGTAAAATGACTTTGAATGAAAACGATTCACGGGCAATGTCCTTTTCACGATTCACGGTAAATTGAAAACGACACAAAAGAAACAAATCTTCTAAGTTTTCTAAGTTTTCTATGTTTCAAAATGCATTCATAAGAAATGTTGCCATTAATATTTATGAGGTAGAGATGCTCTTGTTTGACAATAGTGTTCTGAAAATGTATCTGTTGAATTAACAATTAAATTGCCATATAAAGCTAATGACAATTAATTATTTCATTCTTTTATTTGTCTCGTAAATGTATTTATTTTCGTACGGATTACACGTGGTATTGTACATGTGGTAGTGTTTACTGTTGATTACTGTTGATTACTGTCACGTGTTCGAAGCTTAGCTGCATTCCATTGGTGAGCTGATCCCATAATGATACAACGGTGTTGTGTTTTTATTTTATTTTTATTGAAAATAATACTTTATGCTAGTTTGAGGTACGAATTAGAACATAAATGTATTTATTTTTGTACGGATTACACGTGGTATTGTACATGTGGTAGTGTCTACTATTGATTACTGTCACGTGTTTGTATTTATTACAAATACGTTTTTCATTGGTGAATGATATATTTATACCTGTATATAGGTATAAACACATGCATTGTATGATTCTATTGATTACTGTCACGTGTTTGTATTTATTACAAATACGTTTTTCATTGGTGAATGATATATTTATACCTGTATATAGGTATAAACACATGCATTGTATGATTTTTCGCTAAGGCGGAAATTTGTATTCGTTGTATATTGAAGCTTAATTATAAGTCATTCGACGCTCTGCCTTTCAGCGTGTTGACCGGCGTCCAATTGAACGATAGATTTGGATAAAAGTACTGTTAAATGCGTGTACATATGAAACAGTTGTATACATTGTTAAGGCAGTAGCAACCAGGCTCATTCCTATTTTTTGTGAAAATTCGAGGTGGCATAGCTTTTGTTTCTGATTTCTTTTGCTTTACATTTTTTGTTTGAATTTCGATTGTAGTTTTGTATTTGTTTGTTTGTTTTAATCTACATCGTCTTCTGATTTGTCTATTCTTCACTATCTTGGTATGTTATAGATTATATGTCATATCATGCTCCAGACTTTTAGCCTGTTTGACTTCCCAATGCTATGACTATGAGCATACCTGTTTAACTTCCCATTCCTATCACTATCAGCATACCTGTTGAATGTTATTCCAGACTGTTTGACTTCCCATTCCTATGACTTCAGCATACCTGTTGAATGTTGTTCCAGACTGTTTGACTTCCCATTCCTATGACTATGAGCATACCTGTTGAAGGTTATTCCAGACTGTTTGACTTCCCATTCCTATGACTATGAGCTGTTGAATGTTATTCCAGACTGTTTGACTTCCCATTCCTATGACTATCAGCATACCTGTTGAATGTTATTCCAGACTGTTTGACTTCCCATTCCTATGACTTCAGCATACCTGTTGAATGTTATTCCAGACTGTTTGACTTCCCATTCCCATGACTTCAGCATACCTGTTGAATGTTATTCCAGACTGTTTGACTTCCTATTCCTATGATTATGAGCATACCTGTTGAATGTTATTCCAGACTGTTTGACTTCCCATTCCTATGACTTCAGCATACCTGTTGAAGGTTATTTCAGACTGTTTGACTTCCCATTCCTATGACTATGAGCATACCTGTTGAACGTTATTCCAGACTGTTTGACTTCCCATTCCTATGACTATCAGCATACCTGTTGAATGTTATTCCAGACTGTTTGACTTCCCATTTCTATGACTATCAGCATACCTGTTGAAGGTTATTCCAGACTGTTTGACTTCCCATTCCTATGACTATGAGCTGTTGAATGTTATTCCAGACTGTTTGACTTCTCATTCCTATGACTTCAGCATACCTGTTGAATGTTATTCCAGACTGTTTGACTTCCCATTCCTATGACTTCAGCATACCTGTTGAATGTTATTCCAGACTGTTTGACTTCCCATTCCTATGACTATCAGCATACCTGTTGAATGTTATTCCAGACTGTTTGACTTCCCATTTCTATGACTATCAGCATACCTGTTGAAGGTTATTCCAGACTGTTTTACTTCCCATTCCTATGACTATGAGCTGTTGAATGTTATTCCAGACTGTTTGACTTCCCATTCCTATGACTTCAGCATACCTGTTGAATGTTATTCCAGACTGTTTGACTTCCTATTCCTATGACTATGAGCTGTTGAATGTTATTCCAGACTGTTTGACTTCCCATTCCTATGACTATCAGCATACCTGTTGAATGTTATTCCAGACTGTTTGACTTCCCATTCCTATGACTTCAGCATACCTGTTGAATGTTATTCCAGACTGTTTGACTTCCCATTCCTATGACTATCAGCATACCTGTTGAATGTTATTCCAGACTGTTTGACTTCCCATTCCTATTACTATGACCTGTTGAATGTTATTCCAGAGACGCGTCGTTTGCACTAGATTAGATCTATATTTTCATATAATTTAATACAAATAAACAACCGATAAAATACTAAAATTACAGTTTGGTTAGTGATGTCTTTCATTTTGTTTTTACTGTATGTGTGATCACTTTTGACAGCAGGGTATGTATTATGTCTGCATGTATGTATGGCAAGAGATTTTTGTATATTAGTATAAACATATTTGATTAATTAATTCAATATTACACATTATGATAATATACGTATAAATTATATAGACATTTAAATTAATCAATAGGATTCGGAAACAAGTGGTTATACTTATATTAATCCGTATCCCTGTTGTTATCTGGTGTTCAAGGTTTAATTAGTATCGAAAGGTAGAAGTGTATTGAGAATTAATCAAGTGTTAATCAGTCGTTGTCAATGTTATTTGGTGTGATTTAGTAAGAAGAAAAATAAAAAAGAAACAAACAAATGAAGTGCAAAGGTGCAAGTGTTTTTTGTTTTGTTTGTTTGTTTTTTTAGCTTTGTATATTTATGAAGGAAGTTTGCTGGAACCCAGATAGAACAGTAATGAATGAAAATAGTATGTCAGAAGGAATTTTGTTATACAAATATTTTGTACATAGGTATTATCTGGGGGTACAAAAAGGTCAACAGAAAAGAAAAGTAGTTCTGAGCAAAATAGTTCCTGAAGAAATATTAAAAATAAAATATTGTATAGTTTGGAAAAAAGAAAAAGAAAAAGAAAAATTATATTTGTTTATTAAAAAGGAACATAATTTCTATTAGAGCTACTGGAGTTATTTTGTTTTGCCAAAGAAATGAAGATGGGTAACATAAAAACGAATGCTTCACTCTGGGTCGAAAAATAAAGATCTTTTGCACAGTATCTCTTTGGAATTATTTAAAAAAATAATAATAATCTTAAGCTGGATAAATGTACATTGTTCAACCCAAAGAATAATAAATATATTGTATTATATTGTATTATTTTTATTCACATCTGTGTTAAAAGTTTGTTAGTTGAAAATGGATTGTTAAAATAAAAATAAAAATAAGTGAAAAACAAAGATCCAGATAAATAAAAGAAACAAATTTATTCTAAACATTAAATATAAATAATAAATATAACAAAAACATAATAATTTGATATTCATAAACAAAAGAACAAGAAAGTTTTGAATTAATTTATATTATTTACAGAAATTTTTAAATTTATTGTATGATTTTATATACTGCTATTGTCTGTAAAACTTATATATTTATTTATTATTTATTTTCTTAATTTATTGTAAGAGTCAAAAAATAAAAGATCTTTTGCACAGTATCTCTTTGGAATTATTTAATAAAAAAATATTTGTGTTCAGGGGCAGAACGCCAGTCCTGAAGCTAGTTCTCCAGGCAAATAAGACCATACCACTTTACCACACAGGGCCTTTTGTCACATATGTTAAGATGGAAGTCATGGTTTGCCTTCGTTTATCGCTAACATTTGAGCTGAATCTGTTTAAATACCGTTTTAGCAGAGTTTAAATATTATCATTAACAAATTAGAGTGTTTTGGTGAAAAAAATAAACTTCATTTTGTTCGAGCAAATTAAAATTAGATGTTTATTTCTTTTGATGATACCTAGCGTCTAACGACAATCCGTATGGGGCCACGTCAGGGTTTATATATCAATAGACCAATCAGCGATGAGTCTACTAAATCTTTAGGTATCAAAACCTGAAACCGAGAACATTTCAAGAGTTGTCGTCCTATTGGTCAATATATATTGGATATAATTGGACGGTCAAAGGTGAATGAAATGTTACCTGATATTACTCCAAACGAGATGTTGTTAGATGTTTGTGTATCACCAAAGAAAAAAAAGATGCAAAAAAGAATCTGATTTTAATTAAATTGTCATTTTATAAGGACCATTTCAGAAAATGTGTGCAATGGAGATGCTTAGATTTATCTGTAGCTTGTCATGTTAATGAATATTCAATGGTATCTAAAACAATCATTTTGGTGTTGATTATTTATCTCGTGTGATAGCAGTCTTGTAATTTCATTTTTGTTTGCTTTTCAGGGAAACATGACATTCAACAGCTAAAGATGAACAAATTTTTCCGAGTCGTGGCTGTTGTTTCCGTTATTTGCATTCTGATAATGGCGATAAATATTGCAGGTAGATACAGATTTGTAAGAGTTCCAATGAGAGATTTACAGTTTAAAAAAACAGATAATATATCAAAAACCAGTAGTTATACTTACCACCATCCATGGAAAAACACCAATAGGAGTTTGACTGTTGTAACAGCATTTTTCGATTTAGGAAAGTTTCCTAAGGGTTCATTTTCAAACATGAGGACTCCAGATTCGTACACAAATTGGATGGGAGTGTACAAATATCTTCAAAATCCATTAATAATTTATACGGATTCTAAAAAATTGGCTCAATATTTTGAAAAATTGAGACAGGACTCTACTTATATCACAAAGGTTATTAATTTTTCAAGAGGACAATTGTGGCCTTTTCAAATATTACCGAAAATTTCGAAAATATATTCTAAACCTCGATATCCGAAACACTACCCTAATACATATATACCGGAATATACTGGTATGACACACTCTAAACTACCCTTGGTTGTAAAAGCTATAAAAGCCAACTATTTTCCTTCCGACTTCTACTGTTGGATAGATTTAGGATATTTTAGAGAACTTGTTGGTCGTAGAAAACAGTTTTATTTAGAAATTCCTGGAAATTTCGACAATTCTAAAGTTGGAGTTACGCGTGTGTTTAATTCGGATCTTGAAAACAATACAGCAAAATCAATAATTTTAGGAAATAAAAATTGGATAGGTGGTGGTTTATTTTTAGGAAAACCAGATGTTTTGACAAAGTTCGAATTACAATACAAAAGTAGAGTATTGTACTATCTATCACAAGGTTTGATGAATGTGGAGCAGCATATACTGTATTCTATGTATACTAAAAAAGAACGTAAGAAAAGGCCGATAACCGTTGAAGTTCAGCTATACGTTCCTGGTACACAAAAAGTGATAGCAGGCGATCCGTGGTTTTATCTTGGATATTTAATGTATCATGAAATACACTTAAACACAACAACAATAGGTGCCGTAAACCCCGCATAACACTTACTGCCAGTTTTATATTGTGCAATAAATTAATTTAATTTAATGTATATTTTATCTAGCTGGGTCTGAATTTATATTCTTCGTCTCGACATATTAAAGATTCTTAAGAATTTATTCGAACGTTATTCAAATACAAAACCAGCTACTTCACAAATATACACTCGTCGCAACTTCGGCTGAAGGAAGAGAAGCTGACTCGCCCGAGGTTTGCCGATTGCACAAATATAGAGTGAAATGTGAAATACCATTGCACATTGCCATTAGAAATCGAAAAACAAAATTACAGAAAACGCTATATATATATATGTCTAGGGCGCTGAACATAAGGCTAAGCGATTGGTGTTGCAGTGTATCAATGGTGTGAGTTCTAATCCCGTCGAGGGAAGAACAAAAATTTGACAGCTCAAAAATCTAATTCTAACACTGTTTGGTTTAATTTTCAGACGTATGTAATATTTAGTATTAACCTTGTATCACAAGTAACTTTGAGATCCAGTGGGACAGATATATTGTATGGTTGTCACCTGCTTTGATGTTTGTATAATATACTTTATTTCCTGTGACTGTATAATGAATTCTTCATTATCCAAAGCAATATATTAAAAAAACCAAAACAATTGCAGAGTTAGGTTGCTGTCAAATTATAATATTAAGTATATGTACCATCTACACACGCTTAGACACATGTCTATCTCTGGATTTTCCTTACGAGACAAGGTAACACTTCGACTATTGAAGCTACATTTTTATGGAGTGGATGTGGTCGAGTGGTCTAGGGCGCTGGACGTAAGGCTAAGCGAATGGTGCTGCAGTGTATCAATGGTGTGGGTTCAAATCCCGTCGAGGGAAGAACAAAAATTTGACAGCTCTAAAATCTAATTCTAACACTGTTTGGTTTAATTTTCAGACGTATATATATATATATATATGTTATCGAGCTCTGGTATTTTATTTACATTTTGACCACTATCAATGACAAAGGTAAAGGCCGTCTGCAACTGGAGTGGTTCGTCGTGCGTTCAGCATCCCATGCATATACTACTGCAGTGTACACTCTATGCAATGTTTACCCATGTTAACGTTGTATTCTCTATAACTTACCACGACAGAACATTCCATGCATACACCACGATATTATATTGCGTTAACATTAAGGCACGTGACGATATTACTAAAATATTGTTGAAAGTGGCGTTAAACACCATAACACTAACCCATTAAGGTACTTGTATGTAACCTTAATATAATATTATTGCATTAATGCGTTTTATTATAATGTTGTGAGTTCGAATCTCGATCAGGGCGAGGTGTACAACATTATGTGATAAAGTTTGTCAGTGGTTTTCTCCGGGTCCTCCGGTTTCCTCTGCCAATAAAACGGATGTAACGATATAACTGAGATAATATTGAAAGTGGTGTTAAACATCATGAAACAAACAAACAAACATATAATAGGTCATAGAACACACCTCCTTTTTCTGAAAATATGGATTCGTCTCTGATATTTATGCTGTTAATCAGTCGAATAGATTCTGCTACCTGTCCTAAATGCAAATAACATTCTTGATACTCTCATTTCCTTTCACAAAATTTGTAAAATATCTCTGTTTTAAGTACGTATAAATACTGGATTATGTTTGAGAAACGGTAGAATTAAAAAATAAAGCATGGGTATGGAATTGTCTGGTTTGGTTTTATGGTGTTTTATGCCACTTTCAACAATATTTCAGAAATATCATGGCGGTCAGTTTTTTTGTTTGTTGGAGGAACCACCGACCTGCTCCAAGTCACTGACAAACTTTATCGCATAATGTTGTACACCTCGCCATGAGCGGGATTCGAACTCACGTCATTAGTTACGATTTGAACTGATTGCATAGGTAAGTGTAAATCCAACTACCATGCGATCACGGTCACGACGGTCGCTCTAATAGATTCTGTTTCCTATCCTAAGTGCAAATAACATTCTCGATACCCCCATTTCCTTTCACAATAGTGAAACATCTTTGTTTTAAGTACGTATAAATGCTTAATAAATTATGTTTGAGAAATGGTAGAATTAAAAGATAAAGCATGGGTACGGAATGGAAGTGGGTATCTTCTTAATGTGTTTGACACCCAGTAGAACCTCCATATCGTACGGTATTTGCTGTAGACATCAGAGTGTATTTTAACGTTAAGCCCACAATACATAATGTAAGCGTACTTTTATTCCGGTGTGTAGAATTTCCGATGAAAAAATTTACACTAGTGTTGTCTATCCATAAATAGTGCGAACAACATAGAAGTAGCTACAAAATACTAAATCATTGTACATTCTATCTATCAACATTAGTCACGTAATATTATGTAACGAAGTCATGTCACGATGATAAGTAACGCCACAACTAAATATATATACATATGAAGAGTTTTCCTGGCCATAGTTTAAGTGGTTATCAGAGATATTTATAGAAATATCCACTGTTTCTTCAATAGGTTGAATCTGTCTAGTTTTTAACTATTTTTGAAAACTAATATCCCTTAATATAGTCGTGCTGTGGTTCCTATGGTTACTCTTGTAGCTTTTTAGCATTGCTTTAATATATTTGTTTAAATTTCTTGTTCCCACCTTGTAAATTACTATATTTATTGTAATCAGTTTACAGTATTACAGGACTGTAAACTGATGACAATAAATATAGTCAATTACCTATAAATAATACACATAGCGTTTAAGTGTCAACACACCAATATTTACAGACCCATTACCGGTATGATATATCACGTTCCGATAAAGACATTTTAAGCAATCAAACTGACAATGTAAAAGTGACGAATATTTAGTGATGTTTCTGACAAACACTGGTGTAGATGACAATTAAACTTTGATTATTTTATAAAGAAACCTTTAAACTTTCCATTATTGATACGCACGTTTACATAGAATAAGAACACGTTATTGAACTTAATACATGGCCAAGAATCTAACATGTAATCATATGAGAGAGAGACAGAGAGAGAATGCAAACAAACTGACTTGATACAATCACAGTGATGTGGACAGATTTGACACAAATACACTGGTGTTAACTGATTTATACACACAAACATACACACCCTGATGGCAGTGGTCGTTTTGCATTAAATTAAAGTCACAACATAAAATAAAGATATTGTAAAAGATCATTTAATGTTATTTTATACATGTTATAGGTTCAATCAAGTTTCTAGTTTGAGGGTAAAGTATTTATTCATTTTCCAAAAGGGTTCTGTGTTGCAACTTCGCTCTGTGGATGTTGCCATCTCATATTTGAAACAAGGTGTGCTATAAAACCTATGTCTGTTTCTTTCAGCTAGTTATTAATGCACCGGTTTGGTTCTTGCAAGTTTGTACTTTCCGGTTAAAAGCTTTGTATTCATATCCCCAGAGATTCCTATGTTATAAACATGGACTGTGGTTCTAGCCATGTTGGATATCAGTTTGACACAAACTTGAAAATGTTGTAAAAGACTATCCAATGTTATTCATACAGTTTTGGTTCAGCAAAGTTTCAGGGAAAAATTATTTATGCAGTTTCCAATGGGCCCTCCCAAAAAAAAAAGAAAGAAAGGAAATGACATATAGAAGAGGACTTTCCAAGAATCATTCTTACCAAATTATTGCTTTAGAATATTACAGTGGTTTCAGTGAAGAATAAAAAATATTTTCTCCATTGAGTCCTTTGTCAATTTTGTCCTGCAGTGGCAGATAGATTAGATTTCAGATCCATACAAAAATGATAATTTTGTAATGGACCATTCAGTGATTATTCTTATAGAGTATGGGTTCAATCAAGATGAAAGTTTCTGAGAAAAAATATTTATTCACTTTCCCAATAGTGGTTAAGAAAAGTTTGAAGATGCCAAAGGGGTAATCAGGACAGACAATACAATGATCAAAAGAAAAAGGACAAACAATGATCTACAAAATACCACACAGAAAAAGTAAACTAGAGGCTCAGTGGGCTGAGCCTGTGTCGCTCACCTTTCATTTTGCTTTGAGGAAACTTAATACAGAACCTTCCATAGGTGCTTCCCACCAAATTTCTGTTCGTTTTGGCATAGCAGTTTCAGAGAAGACGATTTTTAGAAATTGACCAATCTAAAACAAGAATTGCCTGTGGCAGCCATGTTTGTTAATGGATCAAAACGAAATGAGCAATCTCTATAGAGGACCTTCCATAGATGCTTCTTATCAAGTTTCATATCATTTGGCCAAGTGGCTTTAGAGGAAAAGCTGTTTTAGAAATCGACCAATAAGAAACAAGAATTGCCTATGATGGCCATGTTTGTTAACGGATCAAAACGGAATGAGCAAGTCCCATAGAGGACCTTCCATAGATGCTTCCTACCATGTTTCAGTCCATTTGGCCAAACTGCTTCAGAGTAGAAGATTTAAAAAAATTGACCAATCAGAAACAAGAATTGCCTGTGGTGGCCATGTTTGTTAATGATCGGGAAAAAATGAGCATTCCTTATAGAGAACCTTCCATAGATGCTTCCTACCAAGTTTCTGTTCATTTGGCAAAGCGGTTTCAGAGAAGATTTTTAGAACTCAACCAATTAGAAACAAGAATTGCCTGTGGCAGCCATATTTGTTAATGGATCGGGACGAAATGAGCAATCTTTATAGAGGACCTCCCATAGATGCATCCTACCAAGTTTCGGTTCATTTGGCAGAGCGGTTTCAGAGGAGAAGATTTTTTTAGAAATCATCCAATCAGAAACAAGAATTGTCTATGGTGGCCATATTTGTTAACGGACCGGGACGAAATGAGCAATCACAACAGAGGACTTTCCATAGATGCTTCCTACCAAGTTTCGATTCATTTGGTCAAACGGTTTCAGAGGAGAAGAATCTAAGTTTTTCAATAGTTTTCTATTTTTTACTGATTTTTTTCACTAATTTTCAAGTTTGAGAAGCGGCAACGGCCATGTTTGATGGCAGTCGGGGTCATCATTCATGGTTTGAAAGAGAATTATATATGCATTGTTCCTTTATAGTTTGGTAGTAACATTGGCTCTTTACAATATTTAAAGAATTTAAAAAAAATTTAAAATCTATTTTTAGCAACGATAACAGCCATTTTTCCTAAGTAACCAGGGTTAGCAACCATAAGTCTGAAAGTGGATCATACGCGGGTGTGCTAAGGCTGTTTCACGTCGGTTTGTTTCATACAGTTGCTCCCCTTTGTAATAGTTTACGTAATGACGTTGCATCCATGGAAACGTACTCTTCATGGATGAACTACCCGAAGGAAAAATGTGTTTCTGCAGATCTAATGCACTTATTCCTTGTTCGTTTTGTGACAGTAAGATTAACATATATATTTATTGACTATGCAGATTGTGAATATATCATTATTTTGAATACGTCGATTGTAATATATGATTTTTGGCGCTTGTCAGTCTTGCGAAGCTCCACCCCTTCAATGCCCATATATGGAAATCGCCATCGCCAAAAAGCTTGTTTGTTGACAAATACGAGAATGATACACACGCACCTGTTTACTATCAATATGATACTTATGTAGCAGAATTTCACAAAAAAAGGAAAATGTACACATTGTCAGTTGCAGACAAATGATACTGAGAGGTAAACCTTAGTTTAAATTAATAATGACAATCTCCTGAAGCACATTTATACTGAAAAAAGGGGGTCGTATATATAGAACTGCAAAAACCGAAGTGGTGAATATCGAACATTAAACCTACAATGGATGAATATGCAACTTGCTGGAAATGTAAACCAAACTCCGAATAACACAAATAGTACAACCAGTAACAACAAAACCAGTGTAGAAGAGGTAGCTCAGCTGGATAGAAAAAATCATACATACTCTCTCCCAGCAGACCTACAACCACCAAATGCCACCCAAAATTATCAGCAAAATACACAACCTATGATTGAAACCCCAACTGGAACTAACACAACAAAGGTGCCTTTTTTAGGAGACGGCCGTGCAACAACAGCTGCATGGCAAAGCAAAAAATACAGACAACAATCATAGGATCAATAAATATACACAGTGCAAAAGGGAATTAAAAATATCTCGAAAACATACTGAACACATGTGACATACTATGCATACAAGAACATTGGCTTTTATCATTAGAAAAGAAAATCCTGGAAAATATGCACAAAGATTTCAACGTTTCGGCTAAAGCAGTGGACGATGATGATATAAAACTTAACTACAAGTCCCTTCGTGACAATGGCGGTATAGCCGTATTCTGGAAGAAAACCATAGACAATGCAGTTAAAATAAAATCAGATGGGGGTAGTCGTATACAAGTTATTACAATCAACAATGTACCGACAATGTTATGCATAGTAAATGTTTACATGCCATCCGATATCAAGGAGGGAGATTATGAATACAGAGACATGATGGATCAATTGAATGAGGTCATACAAAAATATGAAGAAACATACGACATCCTACTCTGTGGAGATATGAATGCTTCATTACATAGAGACGACAGACGAAGGGATCGCATCTTTAAGAAGTTTACTGTAGAAAGCAACCTGATATTGCCTACAAACTATCCAATTGACTTTACATTCCACCATCATAACGGAAAAGGCAAATCTCAGATAGATTATATTCTGTTTAAATGAAAAACTTTGAATCTACAACCTAGTGTTTCAATCATGCCGTTCGATGCTATAAACACCTCGGATCATACTCTCATTAAAGTAGAAATTACCACCCAAATAAGTTAATTGGCACCAAAATCAGCCAAAATATATACCAAGCCAGCATGGGACAAATGCAATTCTGACGAATATAAGAAAATCATACAAACAGAATTAAGAAAGCAAAAAAACACTATAAAACTAAGTGTTGCAGACAGAATAGCCACACTAGAAAATACATTACACAAGGCAGGAAGGAAGTCAATACCAAAATACAGGCGCCTAAAGACACTCAAATCTGTAGGTAGAGGAATATGGAATCGTAACATCGACCAAGCATCTAAAGAGGCTAGAAAAGCACACTGGATTTGGAAAAATAAGAAAAATTCGAACGGTAGCACTGAAAGCGAAAGAAAGGATATGATAAAGAAAAAACGATCATTGCGTCAAGTGCAGCGACAAGCATACGCCTCAAAGAAGGATAAACTGATCTCAGAAATTATGGAGGCATCTCAAGACGATAGTAAAACATTCCACAAATTGCTAAGAATGCAGAGAAGTAACTCGGCAATAAATACTGACACACTGGTCATAGACAATGTTGAATACAACCAAAATAATATTATGGAAGCCTGGAGAATACATTTTGAAAATCTGGCTACTCCTAATCTGGACGAAAACAAATTTGACCTAGAACGAAACAGCCTCTGCACAATACAACATGACATAATAGCAGAAGTAACAGCCAATAAGTTGAAAATTCCACCAGCAACAGAAGCAGAAGTAAAACAAGCTATCCGAAAGCTGAATAATGGGAAAGCTGCTGATGAAAATGGAATACAAGCAGAACACTTTAAATTTGCAAATGCTGAATTGGCAACAGAAATATGTAGTATCACCAACCAAATATTTGAAGAGCTTAATATTCCAGATATTTTGAAAAGAGGAATCTTAACACCAGTATTGAAAAAGAAAAAGGACAAAACTTTACCAGGAAATTATAGAGGCATAGTCGTTACAAACACGTTCTCAAAAATTATTGAGTCGGTCATCAAAGAGCGATTAGAAAAACAGCTATCTCCAACGCAAAATCCTTTACAGAGAGGTTTTACTGAACACGCATCTAGTAAATTTACAGCATTTATAGCATCAGAAACTATATTAATATACAAAAAATTTAATCGGGATTTAGAACTTCTGACTGTAGACGCAGAAAAAACATTTGATACCGTCAACCATGACATAATGTTAAATAAGCTATACCACGATGGAATTACTGGTGATATGTGGCTATTACTAAGGAACATGTATGATGGGCTAATCCTGAAAGTTAAATGGAGAGACCAAACCACAGAAAGTATAGATATTAAACAAGGGATACGCCAAGTGCAAAACTGTCAACCTTACTCTACAAGAGGTATAATAACACAATTTTGGATAGTATTACAAAAAGCACGCTAGGAGCTACTATTGGAAATATTACTGTATCAGCGCCAGCCTGTGCAGATGACATTGCTCTGCTGGGAGAGAGTAAGGACATTCAAGCCATGTTAAATCTCCTAGAATATAACACCAAAAGAGATTTAGTGAAACTAAACCCGGAAAAAACTGAAGTAATAAATGTATCAAAAGCTCTACAAACACATCCGAAAAAATATGTATCAGGAGACCAGGAAATAAACAGGGTACAATCAATTAAGCACCTTGGAATAACTTACCAAAAAAACGGGAAAATAAATATTGAAGAGAGATTGAGTATAGGCAGACGAACAATATATGCCTTACTAGGACCTGGACTGCATGCAAGATCAGGAATGTCCCCAGTGGTTCTACTGAAAATCTGGAATACATACGCTGTCCCACGTTATCTATATGGGCTGGAAATCCAAGCATATACACCATTAGACACGAAGAAATTAGAACAGCTTCAAAGGGCAACCTGCAGACAATTTCAATGCCTTCCAGAGCGAACCGCAGCAGTAGCCATCTACACACTAATAGGTGCAGAACCAATAGAGACAACGCTGGACAAAAATGCAATGATCTTATTTACCACCTTAGCCAGGCTTGACTCATCCATCGAAAAAGACATACTCATATGGGAAATGGAAAACTCAAAAGAAGAGGACAGATTATTCATCTGTAGAATTACGAAGACGCTCCAGAAATATAATCTGCCATCTCCAGAAGAAATAATAGAAAATCCTCCAAAGAAACAGCAGTGGAAAAATGCAATGAAAAAGGCCATTAACAGCTTTTGGTACGATAAATGGACAAACGAAAAGCAAATAAAATCTACATTAGAATATCTAGAAATTCAACAAAATCCAATAGGAACACCACATAACATATTACGAAGTGTGAAAAATCGAAAGTACGACATACAAAAAGCAGAAATCAAATTACGATTAATTACTGATACTTATATGCTACAATACCACCACGCTAAGTTCAGCCGTAACAAAATATCTCCGATCTGTACACTATGTGGGGAGGAAGATGAAGATAGAGTGCATTTTTTACTAGAATGTAAAATTCATAGTCGGAAAGATCTGGGTCAGCCATATTGTTTACAAACAAGTGCATTCGGCGTAGGAATATAGCATTCCTTCAGGCCTGTCAACTACAGATTTGACGACTCTCAATAGCCAATGAAAATACGCGTTACATTATAATTGCATTAAAATCATGATTTTACTAATGTTTGTCCATTGTCCATATAGATATACAAGTTCAAAATATAAAAATACAGAAAACTCATACAGAACAGAATGGTATAGAACTGACATACTTGTTTCACAAGAGGCATACCCCGGAAATGGGCAGGGGCAGTTGTGGTCGTGATTGTATGGTGGTTGGATTTACAACTATCTATGCAATCAGTGCCTATCACCACTAAAGTTGTGATTTCGAACCCCGTTCATGTCGATGCGTACTCGATACATCATTCTGTGATTAAGTTTGTCAGTGACATGCGGCAGGTCGGTGGATTTCTCCGGGTACTCCGGTTTCCTTCACCAATAAAACGGACAGCCATAATATAACTGAAATATTGTTGAAAGAGGCGCTAAGCACCATAACACGAACTAATGATTCTGTTCATTATTCACGGCTAATCATATACGCTACTCTCCCTTTGGACTGAAAGTTAACGAGTGTGTCATGTATCACGTAAATCATGCTTCTTGCACCCAAAAGACAACTTACATCAGCTTTTCTAATTAATAATAATTTTTAGAAGTGGTTCGTTCGGTTTTATTACTTGTAACATATATCCATTTATTTAATCAACTATATAAAACAAATATAAACATACCTACTGTAGGATTCGGAAACCATATTTTGCTAAATATATTAAAACATTATTATTTTTGTGTTTTAGGGCGACCTCGAACCGTTGTTTGACAACCAATCGTTGGTGATGACAACCACACTATGGCCATGCAATAACCAACACACTTATCCCAAACAAAGGAACTCTTATTTGTTTGTCCCGAAACATGCGTAACTGAAGGGCTTAAGTGGATAAACATTATTCGGCAATGTGCAATACTTGAAACTATTTATTATTATTATTGTTTCTTTGTTTAATTTATATCTGACATAACGTACTGCTTTGCCAGTCATAACTTGTGTTTCAACGTTTTCATTCATGAAATTATTTTGAAATATGAACGTTCCAGAACAGACTAGTTTTTGACATGAACAGAAATATGCAGTAAAATGAAAAAAATGTCAAAAACATTTGTTTCAAGTTTGTTACCCTTAGATTAACCTTTTTGACAACTGATACATATTTAAAAATAACATCAACTTAATTTTTTTTTCTAATTCTATGCAGAATTGTTCGGAAAAAAAGGATCTTATAGAAATATATTTTTTTGTTCTTCCGAAAACGAGATGAATAATTTTCACGCTGTATGTGCTCAAATGCAGTCGAATTATATTGTAAATAGCTAGGGAGCTTTACAGTGTAGTTCATATCTCTATTTACTAATATGTTCTGTGTATTTGGTTCCATGCACATTAAAGAGTTAACATGGACATTCTACTCTTTACTCCCATATGTTGTATAGGGGGTTCATATCTTATGCATGTTATTTAAGTACTATTAGTGGTGTCCAACACCATTTTATTCGATGTTTATCCCAGTTTTTAATGGGGTAAATGTATTAGTGGTATTCTATATACACTCAATCAAAATTGTTTACAGCAGCCATATTCTTTGTGTCTGATCGCATTGATGACAGAGATAATAATCAGCTGTTGCCATTGTTGTCTTTGAGCCTTTATATGGGTAGAAGACAGACGATCATCTCAACTTCATCTGCAGTTCTTGATTCAAAGACACATACATGGTTTATATCGTTGTATTCCGTTGTTTATTGCATATACGTCATATGGGGTCTTTAAATTCAGCTTCCGTTGAAGGCAAAGCATGACGATTGTTGCAATTGCCACATGCAAATGAGTAGATATCAGAGAATCGGATCGGAAATTCGTTCCCAAGATGTGTCTTATGTGCAAGAGATTGATATTATCCAGAAAAGAGGAGAGCTATTGCGACATCAAATAAACTGTAACATATCAACATACCTCCAAGGCTCTCATAAGATGGCAGGAATATTTGAAACATGTTTTTCCATTTACGGTATCTTCACAATTGTCAAGGGAACTGTCCTGAAATTTGTGTAGTACTTAATAAACGTTGGTGAAAACTGACGGAGCAATCGAGAATGGACAATCCAGAGACACTGGTAACATTGGGCACACGAAGACATACAAACACAACTTGGAGATCTAACTTAGTGTACACGACAGGTTTCTGAAATACCTTTCATCCGGGACGCTCGTAAACAAAAGATTGGAAAGTCATATATTTTTAAAAGTCTTCAGGAGCAATTAAACCAAATGGACTAAACAGGAGAGCCCAAATTGGCTAAGGTCTCATAATGCATGAGGGAGGAGAACCTCAGTTTTTATAATAAATGACATGTAGTAATATTTGTAGCCGAAATGTATTTTATATAAAATATTTCATTACCAGGGTCTTAATATATTCGATATTTGTTCTGGTATTTTAGTCACGACTACTAACATGAAGCTTAAAACTACACATGCTCGAATAATCAACATTTTTTGTGGGTGGTCTCTAAGTATATATGTATTTTAAAAATTAGGTTATGCTATTGTTCGTAGAATTCAATATCAATCGACATTAGGATCTATATAACAGTCAGGATTATTACAGGAAGTGTCGAGTTTAAATCTAACTAATAACTTCGTGGTGCTATTTGCTTACATTTTCTATATGTTTATATAATGAATTCTGTATATTAAATTTAACATTAACAAAGCTGTACGAATATTATTATCATAATCTTTCCATGTTGACAGAAACATTCAGTAGGTACATATGTTGTTTTAATTAACACTAAAATATATTGCTCTATTCCTTTTCTGGTAAATTTTTCTGCTGTTAATTACATTTTTGTAATATTACCATCAATGTCGTAGTTTATTAATCAAATAAATATCTGCAATGATATTGAAAACAGTAGTTAGATCTTTATAAGATGTCTGGCCTAATACAGTTATCGTTAGTCTTCACCTGCGTGTGTATTTGCCAGATATTTTCAATAGGTAAGTTACTTATGAGATACGTTTCCTTATTTAACGGGTTTGGTTTATGGTGTTAAACGCCACCTTCAACAATATTTCAGTTATATCGTGGCGGTCACTTCTATTGGTGGAGGAAACAGAAGTTCCCGGAGAAAACCACCGACCTGTCGCAATTACCGTCAAACATTATCACATATTGTTGTATCTAGTACACCTCGCCTGAACGGGATTCGAACTCATAACTTCAGTGGTGATAGACACTGATTGCACAGGTAATTGTAAATCCAACTATCATACGATCACAACGGCCCCTTTTTTAACGGTATTGTTATATGCCCCTAATACATATAAAAGGAACGGTAGACGTCGTACATAAAATACAATGTGTTGTATATCACCAACTATTTTGAGTGAGATATTGTTGCTTAACGCCTAATGAGCAATTTTGCAGCGATATCATGGCGAGAACAAGTTAAGATTTCAATGAGATGATGCCTACTTTGTACTAGCCAATATATTTAGTAGGATTGTATAGTGCTAGTTTGTTTGTTCGAACCCGCACTCGAGGCGAACACGCCAACCATTACTCCACCAATGCGGCTCGAATTATTTTAAAAGAATCCAGGTGGGACAGACATACATGGAAAAATACGGAAATTGTTTACACACCCTTTATTAATCTAGGTGGGACAGATACACATGGAAAATACGAAACAAATTTGACACATTCTTTATTTATCTAACAGATTAATTTTAATTTCACTTTTCATTTACCGAGTGACGTTTGACAACCAGTTATATGTATGATTTACATCATACATACCAATCCTTTTGCAAAAGGTCCTGTTAAACTTATTTCCAGCACATGACGGCATTGGACAACTAAGTGTTAAACATGAAAAATGCTTTAAATTTGTGTATTGTGTTTGGTAATGTGTTATAGATATTTATCGTCGTTTTCTGTAATTACTAGGATATTCTAATGACGGCTTCTGATGACTCCGTTGGTAACTTAAAACTCGTCTTCACTTGTGCAATTTGTTCATCTATATACTAGCTGTGATATTCTAATGACGGCTTCTGATGACTCCGTTGGTAACTTAAAACTCGTCTTCACTTGTGCAATTTGTTCATCTATATACTAGCTGGGGTATTCTAATGACGGCTTCTGATTACCCCTTTGGTAACTTCAAACTGGTTTTCATTTTCTGCAATTTATTAACCAAATTATCAGATATTTCAAAGCCAAACATCTTTGCAGATTTTTCGTCATCTGTATGTCTGTGGGTTATGGGAGTAAGATGAAAATATGTGCATTGGGAGCTATTGGACGAAAATATGATATTATATTTTCTTGTGATCTTATATGTGTGCATAGATTGAAAACGAAATGTTTTTACGTGAACGATGTAATATTTAATATGGTTAATTTTAATGGAATGATAACGAAAAATTCAAATTTCTCTTACTCTCATTCATTATGCTTTTGGAGGAATTCCTGAATATCTAAAAGTGAGATATGGATATTGTAAGATTGTGTAATAAGTCAATACGGTTAATAAATAAATATGTTAATGTTATTATATAAAATATTTACATATGACAATAGTGTAAGGCCGACATACTGCAAAAAATCTCATGGTTTCTTAGCGAAACACGCCATCATTCACACACAGAAATCTACCTCTCACGCAGAAGAGCGGGCATACCGTAAATGCTCAAATTAAATGTTCTACAATATCCAGATCTATTTCTCGGTTTTTAGTGGGGTTCGTGTTACTCAATCTTTAGTTTTATATGTATGTTTTGTAGATCTTTCTTTGTCCTTT
Source organism: Bathymodiolus septemdierum (assembly GCA_963383655.1). Classification (NCBI taxonomy): domain Eukaryota; kingdom Metazoa; phylum Mollusca; class Bivalvia; order Mytilida; family Modiolidae; genus Bathymodiolus; species Bathymodiolus septemdierum. Next base: position 36,096,131 of record OY726519.1, read on the forward strand.
TGTGCTTTTTCTTTTGGTCATTGTGTTGTCTGTCCTTCTCTTTTGGTCATTGTGTTGTCTGTCCTTCTCTTTTGGCCATTGTGTTGTCTGTCCTTCTCTTTTGGCCATTGTGTTGTCTGTCCTTCTCTTTTGGTCATTGTGTTGTCTGTTCTTCTTCGATATACGGATTCTGATTGCCCCTTTGGTATCTTCAAGCTCTTCTATATATACTGCCACTGCAATATATAGTTCATTTCTGTTTGTGGCATACACTCGTGTTGTCCATCATTTTAGTTTTCTGTCTTAAGCTCTTAAGCTTTTTTGTTTTCGTCCTGTGTCTTGTGTGCACAATGTTATCAGTTTCTCTGGATTGTTCATTCTTTGTTGGTCTTTGTTTCATTATGAGGACACAATTTATTGCTCAATAATTTGAGCGCATTATTAAAGATAATGTATATAGCCTTATCATTTATTGTATCAGAAAACAACATACATGTACCTTGGAACCAGCAATTTCCTATTTCTGTATCATCTCTCTCTATATATATATATTTAAGTAGAACTTTATTATACGCGTATTATTAAATGCAATACATTGCGTTCCCTGCATTTTTTTTAATATAAAACAATAAAATTGACTGTTAAAAGAAAAAAAAAGAAAACTCATTCCCGTAGCTGAAATGTTATCATCAATATTAAGATCATTATACTCGTTTCCAGATAGTTGTTTATATACAATATTTGAGAACATTATTCATCCAGTAAGCGACTGTTTTAATTTGCCTTTCAGAATACACATATTTGGGTTGTTACAAGAACCCAAGCAACTTACTTCCTACTGCTGACAGTCATGAGGACAGACGTTTCATGTCTGCTACAAAGTGTGTTCGTCTTTGTGGACATAAGTATGAATATGCAGGAACAGTGGTATGTGGGTGAAAACTTTTCTTATTTATACAGTATGGAGTAATTGTACACTTCTTTAGATGTTATTTTCTAAAACATGTATACAGTCCATTCAATAAGTCAACCATCTGTAACCTATATTAAACTGTCTAGTATTCTTACTATACCTGATGAGGGGCTTGATGTTGTATTTTGTCTGTATTTGTAACTTCGTAAAATGTTGTTGGGTACAATGGTGCTGGTTTTGGTAAAATTAATTTACCCCTATTGTGTTTTCTTGTTGGTATTCCCACATCTGTGAAATACACTTATATACACCAAATAACATCTGAACGATAAAGATGTACAGATGTAGCATTTATCAGCAGACATAAAAAGAATCACGACAGCCGCGGTGTCGTGTCACAGTCATTTTGGGATATGAGTTGTTGAAGACCCTACTGTGAGTGTGATATAAGAGCAATAAAAGTACTGTTCATTTACTTTAATTTGAGTCTAATTGTAATGTAATATTGGATAATCCCTCATATTCAATTACATACATATCCTTTCTTACTACATTTTTATATTTTTCGTTTACTATTTATAAATGTTCACTTTCCACGGTTATTGCCTTCTTTAGTATAAACATAACGGTCAACCAAGTCATGCCGGCGACCGTAAAACTTTCGAAGTGATGACCTTAGCTTAACCAATAGAAACCTTTGGTTCAGTAGCTGCATTGTTTGCAGCAACCCTCTTTCAAGGAAATCATGACAGGAACCACAAGCTCTGGAACCTCATATCACCTGAGAGATATATACTCCATATGCAGGTGCTGCTGAAATGTTGCTATATCTGAATGGAAAGTTCACAATGAGAAAATTAAAATCATCTCTTTTGTCGTAAAGTTCTGTTCGCTATGCACTATCCGTGTTACAATGACCGCGGATATATTCCACTCCTCGTAAACACTTCCCGGTTCTTTCTACATTCGGAGCAAGATTAACACGACCGGTGCCACTAGTGGAGCAGGAACTACTTACCCTTCCGGAGCACCTGAGTTCACTCCCGATTTTTAGTGGGGCTCGTGTTACTTTGGGGATCTTTTGTTTTATGTGTAATGTTTTGTAGATCGTTGTTTGTGTTGTCTCTCCTACGAGTTACCATTTCTGATTACCCTTTTGGTATCTTGAAGCTCTTATTAACCAATATATCATGATGAAATGGAAGAGAAATATCAAATATATTCTTTAAAATTCCGAAATAGAAATGTAATATTGCCAAACTTATTACTTTAGAACATTCCTTTATGTATTCCTAAAAAAATTACATTTTTGCCAAGGACGAGAATAGTCTACATATATGTTAAGCAAGCCTTGTATTTCCAGGATAGAATGTCTAGGCAATGTTTATGGTTCAAGGTAGCTCTGCTTTATGTCTAATACTTAAGGTCTGAAAAGTCCTGAGCAGATGTTCACAAATCGAGCTGTCCCCTCTTCTCATACTTGTATTAATTTTGTCATGAACAAATTCATTAACTACCCGGAAGTTAAAATGCGGGTAAGAAAAATATCTACATCAAACATCTTATTTACGCTCGATTCTTTATTGTACAACCGGACGTTTGATATTAAAAAATATATTATTATGTCATTTTTAATTTCATGGGAATTCCGAAATTATATGACATATTGTAACTAATCTAACACTGCTTAACGTTCTAATACGCAATACGTAACCAAGACAAAAATATATATTATGATAAAGAAAAAGTTCAAGATAACTAGAAAGGAATTTATTTACCAAGGAATTCTCGACTTGAAAAGAAATAAGCATACAATTTGTGAAAAATTCTTGTGTTGACATTTTCATGATTTTAATAATTACAATCTTGAAATTCCCTTTTACACCACTGGGTCGTGACATGCTTGGTTATTACCATATATTATTTTTATATTTGGTACAAAGACAGATAATAAAGGTCTAATTCCTACTTTGAGGCAGACAAAATAAATGGTTAAATTAATCACCGATTAATGGAGTCTCGTTGATACATTTTACACTGTTGTTATTTACTGTATATATGTCTTGTCCTGTTCACCTATTGACATGTTTTTTCCTGTTATTTTTTGCAGATGGGATATAAATGTCTATGTAGCAACATAGTCAAGTTATTATCAAGACGCAGAGTGACAGACTCCCGCTGTCAGACAGGGTGTGCTGGCAACGCCAATGAAATATGTGGAGACGTGTGGATGATTTCACTTTATAAAATAAAGCACGGTACATTAACTTGAGTATCTTTATGCATATTAGTCAAATTATAAACATAGTCATAATTCAAACAGTTTGCAAACTATTTAGTATTATGTTTCATTCAAAGATATATCGTTAATCTAAATGTGAAAAAAAAATGGATTACTTACTTTGTGAGGTCCACAGTGGAAAATGTTGATGAAGCTGTTAACATTTCCATTTCACAAAACAAATTAATAATGCGCATGAGAAATATATTTCCAAATTCTATAAACTACTATCATATTTGTCATTTTAGGGCATAAACCTCATCATGCGAACACTTCATGTCCGGACGGAACATTCATGAAAATCTCCAACTTAAGAGTAACAAGATATGTTATCCAGTCATTCAATGTAGATACCCCTGTTTTGTGTGCAGTCACATGTAAACAGACAAGCAACTGCCAGAGGTTCAATGTTAACCAAAAGACAGGAGAGTGTAAACTGCTGACACATTCCTTGTCGGGAGATAAAGCCAAATACGTAGAACACAACGCTGAATGGGATTTATTTCTGACATGTTGACATGATTCGTGATATCTGTAAGCTTTAAAACTTACACCGGCTATACTACTTTCCAATATTGTATTAAAGAGATAACGTTTCCATGCCTCTGACAACATCTAAGCTAACCATAATACTGATTATAATATGAATGATGAAATACTTTAATTTAATTGGCTAATGCCTCAAGACCTACCTTTGACAAAGTTTTATAATCACTTTCCGTATTTGGCACAGAGCTAAACATGTGCAGATCATGTCAATATAAGATTCCAACACATATTTGTGGAAGAAGCGATCGTAATGGTTTTCTTTGTAAATGAATAATCTGGTATAAAGAAAATTACGTAATTCATTGACTGTTTGCCAATAACATTTCTACTTTCTGCATTCATAGAATGATACAAGGCGACTGTTGGCTAATCGAAAGTCTTCTTTCCGTGAGAAAATCAGATGATATATATCTGCAAAAAGATGAAAGCAATAAAAATGCACACCGTGAGACCAGTTCCGACATTCAATAAGACAATCATAAAAATAGCCAGGCCGACAGCCTGGACACAAAAACTCACCCTCTGATTTCTTTTCTTACTGAATGGACGCTCACTCTCTTTTGTGCTTGGTACATGCACTTCCGTAAAATATGACAGGGGTAAGCTAGTTGTATAGGCCCACTCGCCCCACTTCGTGAAATGACATTGTCACTTTTCTTTCTGCTTCATTGCTAAACATTGAATACCGCTCAACTGCAAGCTAGGGGCGGTTCAGACTCAAATGTTTCCATATTATGTCCCACGAGTATAAACATAGATTTAATGTGAAAAAAAGTTGTATACGACAAGGTACAAGATAATGTCCAATTTCCAAACGAATCAATATCTTAATAGACCAGTTCATTACATGTTTGATATAATTTTCTAATCATTTATATAATATCAAACATTCTGATGGAGAGATAAAATGATTCCTTTTGTTGAATATATAATATATAATAGGAAAAACACCATATTATCTTATAAGACAAGCTTGAGGACATCAAAGGGGTAATCAACTTTGCTACCTTCGAGTCGCATGCGTTAGCTTTTGATTGCCCAGATGGGAAATATTCTCGAAATGTTCTCCAGTCATTTCTTGTAGAGAGTCGTACGTTGTGTGCAGTTATTTGTGAACAAGCTGGTGTAGAAGATTAAATAGAAATACGGACAAATGTGTGTACTCTCTTATCAACTTCATCGACAGAGGATATCACTGGAGACATAAAATACGACAATAAGTATTTTTATGGGTGTTTTCTATTGAAAAAATAAAATATGGTGTCATTGTGAAATTGATATTCTTTAAAACATTAACGCATAATATAATAGGAGGATTTTATTTGATCCATTATCTAGCAACAAACAGAACGATTTAACAACCATGTATATGTTGTTCGTAAAAGTTATTGCAGATTACATGATTATTATTTTCCCAATTAATGCAAAAATTGCAATCATTGAAAAAAGAGACAAGCTTTTATTCTCAAGTTCATTATTCTGGCATACAAGTCTCAATCAAATGAAAATGAGTCTCGAGTTACGTCCTTTTGTACATAATATCTACTGATATATGTAGAAGAAGTAAATTGATGTCTTATTTTATATCCTCACTTTTTCCTTCTTTTTTCATTTATTTCATTTCCTACAGAGTGATTTGTTATTTAGAAAAGTTGTTTCATTTTATTTTGGTAAGTTGTTATGGTGTTTATTATTTCGTAAGTCGGAGTCATTTCCATAAACGATGTGTTAGTTCTCCCCGGAGCACGGAGGAACATTTTCAAGAAGATAATATATTCTGGTATTCTCGGTAATTTTACGGGGTAATACTGACTCGTGTTACTCATTACACCTATACTTATTATATCATTGCTTATATAAAGGGTTTATCCACCATGTTAAATTGGTAGAAACGTCCATGACTATTCAACAGTTCGTGGAGGAGGAACTGCCTACCCTGCCGGAGTACCTGGAGTTCGTGTTGCTCAATCTTAAGATACATACATGTAATATATTTCATCTTCGTGAAACAGATAGTTGTCATATGAATAAGACAAGTTTGAAGATGCCGAAGGGGTAATCTGAATCCGTAAATCGAAGAACAGACAACACAATGGCCAACAGAAAAAGGACAAACAACGGTCTACAAAACATACACATACAACTAAAGATCGAGTAACACGAACCCTACTATAAACCGGGGGTGAATAATATTATTTCTATTTAAAAGAGCCGATGAACTCAACCATCATTTAGATGTTAAATAGTACACAAGGCAATCATAAGACACCATGGCGAGACAATAGCCATTTATTTGTCAATACAATCTTTCTTGATCTGTACACAAGTGTCAGAATTCTTGGATGATAAAAAAAAATTCTATAAAAGACGGTACGGAGTGGAAAACAATGGTGTGGTTATATACATTGACATGGTTTATTACATATATTTGAGTTTAGAATTTACAATTCCATTATATGTATTTATTAAAAACTAACCAGGTATATGCTAACATATATCCCGTTTGGTCCTTTGGTTAATTGCTCCCAAAGATCTTAAAAAATATTTGGCTTTCCAATTTTTTCTCTACATGAGTAGATGATGACGTCATTGCAGAAACGCGTAATGTGCATACATTACAGAACTACGTTTAATATTTGCTCATATGCAAATATGTAAGTCAATTGTTACCATTACACATTGTTCAACAATTTCTCTTTCATAATATAGTGGATTCCTACTACAAAAGTAGATCAACTGATCAACTTGAATTGAAATGTATCCTGCTGATATGATTTGGAATATCTAAGTGCTTGAATACAATTGGCGTGAATTGCACATAGAAGATACTTTACATGAAGAAACAACTTATTCATGATAATAACCATGCGTGTGCTATATTACGTAGTATCTGTCACAAATGACCACGTGTGTGCTATATTACGTAGTATCTGTCACAAATGACCACGAATATGTTCCGTTTGTCGAAATCACAATCCGGTTCTTTCCCCATTCGTGACTTAACACCGGGTTTGTAACAAGAGTAACATGGCTCTGCCACATGTGGAACAGGAACTGCTTACCTTTCCGGAGCACCCGAGTTCACACCCGGTATTTAATGGGATTCGTATTGCTTGATCTTTAATTTTCTGTGTGATGTTTTGTTGATCGTTGTTTGTCCTATTTCTTTTGTCCATTGAATTGTCTGTCCTTCGATTTACGGCTGATGGTTAGCTCTTTGGTATCTTCTAACTCTTCGTAACTCACAAACACTCACCACTATGCCGTAAATCTTGTTAAAGAAATAAGAAGCATTGGAAGACTATGGACACATATCTTTGACAGGCTGTAGAAATCAACGTTTTATCACAAACACTCAATAGTCAAATATATGCCATACAAACACATTTTTGTGAAATGTAATTTGTAATATTTCTATATCCTATTTCACGACTTAAGGTTTGAACAAGGTTTTGAATGGTACGTGACACCATTCATGTAAAAGGCGTTGTTATTGAATTGCTGCATATGTATTCATTTTCGTATATGGTAATATGCTAAACTGTTACCCAATGAAATAGAACTTAAAATTAAAAACAAAAGGGGCATTGGTCAACCTTTGACCATCCTTGAAACGGTAAAAGCTACATCAAATCGGTTAGAAAAACTCGACAATAATTTTAAGGAATTCCATTGAAAAACGCCTTTGGTGCTTCTTTTTCCAGTTAAGCGCTAGATCAATTCTGTAAGAAAAACGCAACAGTTGTCCATCTGAGTTCACCGGTTTTTGATTGATTGATTGATTGATTGGTGTTTAACGTCCAGCGAGCAATTTTTCAGCTATATTCAGGACGAGAACATTTAAAAATATAAACGCCACAGGACTCGAAACAAGGGAAGGTGATGGGTAGGGACGGATAATTTAGCCAGTGCAACAGGTCTCATATGGACCACTTATCATGAGCATAATGCTCATATTGAGCTGTTACACTGGGTTCTTTAACGTGCAAAGAGGGTGGTAACCTCTCAACACGGGACCTCGGTTTTATTTACGTCTCATCCGAAGGACGGGCTGGTTGTGAATTTATACATCCCGCACAACCGACGGACGCCCCTTCAAGCCAAAGAAGCTCTCGGTCCCATTTTTTATACCCCGGGATTCCCGTGGGGTTGACCCTTTTTAGAGGACTAGTGCCTCTAGGGTGGAGAAACCTGGTGTCTATTCTACCCCCGGCACACCCTCTGGGAGGGGGGTGAATTCACCGGTGTGTAGTGGAATTTGTATCTTTGTTGCTCAATCTTTGGTTTTCTGTTTATTAGTTTGTGGGCTTCTGATTACTCTGTCGTTTACGGCTTCTGATTACCCTTTCGTATCTCCGGCTTCTGATTACCCTGTCGTTTACGGCTTCCGATTACCCTGTCGTATCTCCGGCTTCTGATTACCCTGTCGTATCTCCAGATAAGTGGCATTAGTTGCTTTACTGATTACCCCTTTAGTATCTTCAAACTCTTCTTGAGCTACATTAACATTAAGTCACAAAATTGAAATCGTGTTGGGCATCAGTATTCGTAAATAAATGCAAACGCCACTAACATAACATGAACCATCATGACACCGTGGGTTGAAGAACGATCTTAGAATTCTTGGGGATCAAGAGTTTTAAACAAATGAACACTTTCTGTATATACCTTCTATTCCGTCATTTTTTACATGGAACTTTGAACATTTCCTCGATGTGATTGTACTATGCAATGCCATCGATTTGAAACAACATAATCATATTCTATAGAAATATACTTGTATTCCTAAACGGAAAATGTGCGAACGTTCATGCTTTTATACGCGTGCTTGTTCAAGTTTTCATGCACGTACTTGTAAACCTGCTCATCCATATTACGTCAATAATATTTATATGTTTGAGTACCAATGTAGCTTATGACGAACTGAACACACACACACAAACCCAGCGAAAATAGCACGATGTTTACGTCATAAAACTTTTTTTGTGAACTAAAGTGCATACGACAAATATATCTTTTATTTCATGCTCATATCCTAACAGGTAAATCACGTCGATGGTGTAATGGTTAGAGTGATCACCTCTAGTGTTGTATATCGTAGGTTCTACCGCTGGTTGTGTCAAACCAGACTATATAATTTGTATGTGTTGCTTCTCCGCTAAGCACAAAGCATTAAGGAGTAAGAACAATGACTGTTTGGCTCGGATTCAGCATAATGTGTCCGAGTGGAGCAACTTGTCTACCCATCCACGGTTATCTAGTTAGCTAGCAATATAGAAATGCAAATACTCGTTTTGTTCTAGTGCAAAGCTAATATCATCATCGTCTCCTTGGAATGTAACGTGCTCTCGCCATGATATAGCTGTAAAAGTGTTGAGTTTGCGTTGAACAGAAAACCTTCACCCCTGACATGTAAAAAAACGAGTGTTCGTTCGATCTTATAATACATATCGAGTATAAGTGTTGATATACACTGTGTGTTTCACTACGACATTTTTTAAATGTATAGTTTACTAATAATTGTAAGTGAATGTTATCTCAGATGTGAAGTAATTCAATTGTTGTACAATTTATATTGCAAATGAAATGTTTATTGTCTACGAAATGATAGAAATTTAGAATGAGCAACAGCTTTACATGGCGATTATTGTTTTAATTTGAAATACTGACCGATTGTAGACCGAATGATACAGAAACTGGGGTTTCTTTTCACAGCAGCTATTAATTTATAAGCAGTAGTTTTCATACATAACCCCCGGATTTTTTTGGTGGGGTCCGTGTTGCTCATCTTTCTACTGTTGTCCTATAATGTTTCTTTATGGTCTGAGTTCTTTGTTGTGATGTCCGTTATGATTTTCGCATAAAAACGATGTTCGGTTCGTCTTTTCTTCCAGTTATTTGTAGAAGGGCTTATGTATTATTTGTGTTTGTTTGTGTATACCTGTATTCCTACACAGAAAATGTATGAAAGTTCATGTTGTTATCACTATACACGTGCTTGTACACCTGCTCATTCAATTTACGTCATTATTATTTATCTGGGCGAGTACCAATGTAGCTTATGACGAACTAAACACACACAAAAACACATCGGAAATAGCATAATTTCTCTGTCATAAAACTTTTTTGTGAACTAAATGTATACGACAAATGTATCTTTTATTTCATGCTCATATCCTAACAGGTATATCACGTCGATGATGCAATGCTTGGTGTATTCGCCTCTAGTGCGGTGTATCGTGGGATTTATCCCCGTTGGGTTAAACCAGACTATAAGATTTGTATATGTTGCTTCTCCGCTAAGCACAAAGCATTAAAGAGTAAGAACAATGACTGATTGGCTCGGAAGCAGCATAATATGTCCGAGTGGAGCAACATGTCTACCCATACACTGTTAGCTAGTTAGCTAGCAATATACAAATTCAAATACTCATTTTGGTCTAGTACAAAGCTAATATCATCATCGTCTCCTTGGAATGTAACGTGCTCTCGCCATGATATAGCTGTAAAAGTGTTGAGTTTGCGTTGAACAGAAAACCTTCACCCCTGACATGTAAAAAAACGAGTGTTCGTTCGATCTTATAATACATATCGAGTATAAGTGTTGATATACACTGTGTGTTTCACTACGACATTTTTTAAATGTATAGGTTACAAATAATTGCAAGTGAATTTTATCTCAGATGTGAAGTAATTCAATTGTTGTACAATTTATATTCCAAATAAAAAAGTGTAAAGTCTACAAAATGGTAAGAAATTTAGAATGAGCAACAGCTTTACATGGCGATTATTGTTTTAATTTGAAATACTGACCGATTGTAGACCGAATGATACAGAAACTGGGGTTTCTTTTCACAGCAGCTATTATTTTGGAACCAGTATTTTTCATGCATAACCCCGGTTTTCTAGGTGGGTTCCGTGTTCATCATATTTTTAGAGTTGTCCTATTATGTGTCTTTACGTTTGAGTTCTGTGTTGTGATGTCCGTTACGATTTCCGCATAAAAACGATGTTCGGTTCGTCTTTACTTGCAGTTATTTGTAGAAGGGCTCATATATTATTGACGTTATTTTTGTTTGTTTGTGTATCCTTGTATTCTTACACAGAAAATGTGTGAAAGTTCATGTCTTTATCAATAAACACGTGCTTGTATACCTGCCCATCCATATTACGTCAATAATACTTATATGTGCGCGTACCAATGTAGATTATGACGAACTGAATACACACACACACACACAAACCCAGCGAAAATAGCACGATTTTTACGTCATAAAACCTTTTTTGTGTGAACTACATATATACGACAAATGTATCTTTTATTTCATACTCAACCACGCCGGTGGTGTAATGGTTCTCGTATTCGCCTGTGGTGCGGTATATCGTGGATTCGACCGATGGTTGGGTCAAACTAGATTATAAAATGTGTTTCTATTGCTTCTCCGCTACGCATGCAACATTAATGAGTAAGAACAATCATTGTTTTGCTGGGAATCAGGATAATGTGTTCAAGTGGAGAAACATGTCTACCCACGGACTATTGTTTCAGCTAGCAATCAATATAAAAATTCATTTTGTTTTAGTACAAAGCGAATATCATCATCGTCTCCTTGGAATGTAACTGGTTCTCGGCATGATATAGCTGTAACATTGCTAACTTGAACTAACACGTAAACAACGAATGTTGGTTCGATCTGATGATAAATATAGGTTATTAGTGTTGATATACTTTGTGTATTTGAAGACACCAAAGGGGTAATCAGAACCCGTAAATGGAAGAAGAACAGACAACACAATGGCCAAAAGAAAAAGGACAAACAACGCTCAACAAAACATGCACATAAAACTAAAGATCGAGTAAAATGAATCCCGTTAAAAATCGACACTTTTCACCCTTTTCGAATGTTAGTACATATAAGTTCCATATTTGCCGACAACAAACATATAATGTTTATCTATGCCACAGTAAGAGCTGCATTTGAATTAATAAATAACTGTGTTATAATTGTAAGTTAGTATTTTGGTAAATTATACCAAAGTAATATCTCGATTCATTACTTTTTTCCACTTGGAAACAAAAGTTCATACAAGTAAAAACCAAATTTGTGAGTTGCCCAAGCAAACCAAGAATACTGTGTACGTACGCCGTCCATGGCGACGAATTGTTTTGCAGAAGAAATATACAATGCTGTGTTCATGACTTATCACCGGGTTTGTAACTATATTAACACGACGGGTGTCACTAGTGGAACAGAAACTGCATACCTTTCCGGGTTTTAGTGGGGTTCTTGTTACTCGATCTTTAGTTTTATATGTATGTTTTGTTGATCGTTGTTTGTCCTTTTGTACTTTTTCTTTTGGCCATTGTGTTGTCTGTTCTTCTTCGATATACGGATTCTGACTGCCCCTTTGGTATCTTCAAACTCTTCTTACAAATAAGTAGTTCCGGCTTGAACATAGAACAACCTCAAAGCATGACGTTCTTGTCTTTACTCGGTTGTGGGGAACTAATCAAAAATGTGCAGTGTAATTTATTTAACCAATATGATACAGTTATTTGCTTTATTCGATGTTGAATAAATCAAAAGTATGGTATGAAAACATGAGATAAATCAAAAGTATGGTATGAAAACATGAGATAAAGCTGTATATGAGAATTTAATTCAGAAAATGTGAGATGTTGATAAGAAAGCCAAATCATAGCATTTTCTGGTTGATAGGTCTCTGATAAACAGATACCAAGCACAATAGTTAACTGCTTGTAGAGTATGAATAGTCGTTTTTCCCCGCTGTAAGTTAAATAAGATATACCACAGATATGAATTCTTCTAAATATTGAGTGCTTTGTGAGTTTGCCATACAATATCTTCCTTGCTTTTATCGGATCAAGTGGGAAGCAATCGGGTCCAAAATATCTGCTTGTGGAACTTTTGAAGTTATGAAATGAAAACGAGGTTTCCTTAGCCTCGGACGTACTCCTTGACTTTGAAGTTTTCCAAATAATAAACGCTTCAGATCAACTACATTCATAATTTTAGATAACCTATGTGTGTAGTATATAAACCCATTCAAAGACCTTCGTTGTCTAGACAAGGAACTATTATCAAACATTTCACCATTTCCAGAAACATTTATACCCAACTTTTCTGCCTTTCTTGGAATAACATTGTCTACAGCATGATTATCTTCTTCTGTGTCCTTTATTAGATATTCCTCAAATCCTTGTGTCCCTTCATTTAAATAGCCACCATTATTTTCCTTGATAATGCCCTTTTCCCTTTTCATTTTGTAATTGCCGACTGCTGCCATGTCTTTGAATGGATAACACAATAATGCTATTTTCCGCAAATCTTCCTTTTTCAACAATTTGTGGTTGACTGTCACAAAGTGTTGAAACCTATAATCGTTGTTTGAATCGATACATATAACAAATGGAGCTTTCATTACATCTTCAGATCCTGTTAGATGGCCTCCCTGTTGGTTAGAATCCTCGTATTTATGAAGGACTGTTGGTCTTTGGTCGTTATTTACTTGAAGTCCTTTGTCGCCAAATACACTATAAAAAAAAGATTTACAATGAACAAGGAACACATACCTTGTTTTAACTTTGATTTAGGTCTGCCTAACGTTCATTCGTCTGATTTGGTTGACCTTCCTCCCATAATATCTAATGACATCACACGTTATTGTTCTTGGAGTCAACGATTAACATAGGCGACAATGTTTGTTATAGCATGCATCTACACAATGGATCAGGTGAGCTTATAAAGTATATAAGGTATAAGGAAAAACATGTTGCCTTGCAATTGACCACTAGCGTGGGCTTCTCTTTATACCAGACACGCATTTCCGTTCATTTTGGATGAATTATACTTCACAGCCAGGAAAACTATCCACGTAGTTCCCTCGGTTGGTGATAATTATTTGGCTTTTTAAATGGTTTGATTATGAGCGTACCTGATAAAAGTCATTTCAGAAACGTATAGTAATCACTAAATTAAATATCTACGTTTTTATCACTATCACTGGGTCGATACATTAAATATCTAGGTTGTTATCACTATCACTGGGTCAATACCTCTGCTGATGAAATATTAGTCCCCGATGGTATTATCCTCTCTGTATTCAATGCTTCGGCACTGATGTGGTATATAGAATATACTTGAATGTTATGTAATGAATTAAAACTAAGGATAATTTCCCGCAGGCAGTGTTAACCTTAGCCGAATTTGGCTATCCTATTTAGGAACGGACCATTTAACTTCCAGGGGGGAGGGCTATGGTTTTTTCCTAAATGTTGCTGAAAAAATATTCTGATTTTGGTGGAGGAAAAAAAATAATCTGATTCAGAGTTTTTGACATATAACCTAATGTTAAATTCTAGGAAAAAAAAATCGCGCTCTGCGCGACAAAAAAACAATTCTAACTCGTGTTGTCCGAAAAAAAAACCCCCAGCCCAACCCCCCCTGCAAGTTAAATGGTCGGTCCCTTAGACCTTTTGGTTTACATGTTCCTACATTATTGGCCTTCCCAATCTTTTGAACATGACGAAGGTTATTTTATATAGATAGACTTAGAAATCATGAAGACATCATTTGTTGGAGACCGTAACACCAGTCAATGTTTAAACAGATCTGTAGAAAGCATAATTAATATTGATGAAAATGATCTTCATGACAAGTGGAGATGGTTTTAGGTAACGTATTATGAAAATTAACTGGATAAATCTGATCAAATATAAAACATTATCCCCTTACAATAAAAAAAAAATAGCTAACGGTTGAAACACAAGACAATTTTCGTGTAAGACATGACTGAATGATTAAGTGATCTTGGATGTCAAATTAGAGTTATATAAGATATATTAAAGGCGATAACTAGTTCACACACAACCAATCAAAAGTGCTGTAACATGCCTATGTATAAATGATTTAATATTCACAAGTGGGAAATGGGATAATACATGCCTTTCAACGGAATATTCCTAACAAGCAGTTGCTTATTAAGCGCTGCGGTAAATTGCGTTTTAAGTGCTAGGAGTGACAATCTAAGCACTTATTTACATCCGCACTATGAGGCGCGTTGTATATTTGATACGCCTCTCACTACCAGCCCACGACCAACTCGATTGACAGAAATGAAGTGCAAATTGCGAATTTTAATATCTAAGATGGCGACCTACCGATGTTTGCAATTTTTCATATGTTCTGTATAATATATATTATCTTTTCTAATTGCGTACATGTTATTTGTCGGTAATGAAAATTATACGTGAAATCAAGTTAAATTAAATGAAATAAAAATTAGTCAACCCTGACTTATTCCAGTTTCCTGCACAAAATGAAAATCCGAGGAGGAAAATCCTTAATGGCCTTACGGGTCTGAAATACATGAATGTGGTCCATTATGCCACAAATTTAACAATAAATTAGCATTTAGTTGTAAACGTGCTGAAGTCGGATTGGATTTCTGAGCTATACATTAATTTATATTGACAAACCTCATTTTTAGCTTTTAAGCTCGAGGTTCCTCAATGAAATACAACATGTACATTTTCGTAAGCATGCGACAGCACACATGGGTAAAATTATTACAAAACCACAAAACTACTTGAATTTTGGCAGATGAAAAATTTGGTGGAAGTCAACAATAACTTTTAATAATTGGATTGTTGACGCAAACATTTAATTACCATATGGTATTTGATAATTTGACAAATTAAATGAACAATCCACCTAGCTTGAAATGCGGTCACAATTTCAAAATCAAATTTAAAAATGACGAAACTACCTGTGAAATCAGTGTCTAAAGTTAGAACCCCGTTCATGGTGAGGTGTACTCGATACAACATTTTGTGATAAATTTTGTCAGTTATTTGCGACAAGTCGGTGATTTTCTCCGGTTTCCTCCACCAATAAAACTGACCGCCACGATATAGCTGAAATATTGTTGAAAGTGGCGTTAAACACCATAAATCAAACCAATTTATATACTGTATATTTGAAGCAGGTAAAACAATTAATCATGACTTTATTTGCTGTTATTATTTTTCCTTTGGATTTTTCATTGTAATGATGAGAAATTAAAACCAGGGGCTTAATCGAACAAAATATTGTTTCCTTACATTTATTAAATGCAAAGGAAATATTGCATTCAAATATAATCTGTTCATGTCCAATGTTTTGCCTTA
Organism: Bathymodiolus septemdierum; assembly: GCA_963383655.1. Lineage (NCBI taxonomy): Eukaryota > Metazoa > Mollusca > Bivalvia > Mytilida > Modiolidae > Bathymodiolus > Bathymodiolus septemdierum. The sequence continues at coordinate 36,112,043 of OY726519.1, forward strand.
ACGTCTTTATTAAGGATTGTTTCTACCAAAAACCTATATGGATGTTTTCTTTGATGTGTTTATTAATCTAATATGACTATCAAGTTAGAAAAAAAACAAGATCTTTAAATGGTAGTTTCTTTAATAATCGAGGCCACAATATGAATAAAACATTCCCCATTTTTGAAACAGTGTGAATAAAGCAAAAACAAAGCAAAAAAAAAACGAAAATGTGCAACAACTGTCAAAAATACATTGTGTATAACCTAAGGTGTGACTCCTCACATTCAGCATGTTGAATCAATAGACTCATAGATAATATCAAACAAAGAGGCAGAGAAAGTGTTTTAGATTCTACGTACATGTTTGTGATTGTGTCATATTTAGGAAAATATCTGACCACTACCTACACGAGTTATATAAACATAGAATTTAATTTAGTGCGCCACGACGCGTTTCTGGAATACCTCTTCATCAAGTACGCTCTAACGAAAATAGTTGAAAACCAAATAATTTAAGTCTTTGGAAACAAGAAAACCAAGAGGCCTAAACATGATAGCCAAAAAATGTCATCTATTCCGGAGGTGGGAGAACCTTAGTTTTAATAATAAGTACATGGCTTAGAACTGTTGATGATTAGCATGGTTTGGTTTATGGTGCTAAACGCCACAGTCAACAATATTTCAGCTATATCATGGCGGTCAGTTTTATTAGTTAAGGAAACCGGAGTCCCCGGCGAGAACCATCGATCTGTCGCAAGTAACCGACAAACTTTATCAAATAATGTTGTATCGAATGCACCTCGCCATGAACGGGGTTCGAACTCAATAACTTTAGTGTTGATAGGGATTGAACTGTTGATGATTAGCATGGTTTGGTTTATGGTGCTAAACGCCACTGTCAACAATATTTCAGCTATATCGTGGCGGGCAGTTTCATTGGTGGAGGAAACCTGGTGAGAATCACCGACCTGTCACAGCAAGTCACTGACAAACTTAATCACATAATGTTGCATCGAGCACACCTCACCATGAACGGGGTTCGAACTCACAACTTTAATGGTGATAGGTAGTTGTAAATCCAACTATCATACGGTCACAGAAGCCCCTTGGGAACTGTTGATATATTATAAACATAATACAATACAACTATATATATATTCTCTACTTACCTTTCACGATGACATATTGCCAGGAGTAATACTAACTTGTAGATGTTGGATCTCCATATATACACATTTACCATTGTGGCTTGTTGATCTGGAAACAAAACGACAAATGTCTTAGAGTACTCTGTAAATACATTGCCCTTTTGTACTATTTTTGTAATTGTCAAATCAAGTAGGATGACTGTGAACATTTTGCAGTGCGATACATGACGTAGTTGTGTTAAATAAAAAAAGTGCTAAAATGTTTTGAATTATGAAATTATGTCGATTTTCTTTCTTTCTTTTTTTTTAATATAATTATCTAAATTTCCTCTTAATCCTAAAAATAAAAGCAAACATATTTACCATTTAATGGCATACAATTCCACAATTATATTTTCACATTTGTTCATCTAACCTTTCAGGCAATAAACTGTAGGGAAAAGGTATATATACAAGGAATTTATAGAGAAAAGAACAGGAGTGTATCGTGTATCATTTCTCCCTGAGCATTTAGTTACAAATTAACACTTCATATGGTGTGAATGTAGAGCTTTCATTTATTCTTTATAAAGCAATATGTTACTATTTTGAAATAATTAACGTGTGCTCTGACCCCATAGACTAGCCAATCGTTTGTATACATCTAAATCTACATATCATAATGGTGCTGCACTGCAAAATTGTTGCATTTCTATTGTTCGTTCTTTTTTCTCTCAATTTCCACCTTTTAGGCCCTCAAATATCATCTCTCAAAGGATGATCAACTTCATTTGTACAAACCTGAATCTCCTCTGCTCAATGACTATCCCTGCTAAGCTTGGTTCAATTTGGTTGAGCAGATTTGCAGAAGAAGATTAAAATGTGAAATGTTAGTGGACAGACGCCAGGTGATGGCAAGAATTCACATGGCCTTTGCCAGGTGAGCTTAAAAAGGGCATTTTGAAAACCAAGTAAGTTCCAATCTTGAATAATTTTAATGTTAAGTTTAACTGATAACAAATGTATTGCAGCGTTCAAATAAATTTCAAATTTCAGTTATCTTTCTCTGGAGAGAAATTGCATACAGTTGCTGGACACAGTCAGAACAAGTTAAATGGCCCATTTGAAAGGCGGTATAGATGGTTTCAGCTAGCTCGTGCAAATAATCCACAACAGTGCCTCTCGCGCAAGCTATGTTCCATGTCGTCTGTTCACAAACATTAACTGACACACAAATATGAGCGGGGTGGGGCTATCATCACGGTTCACGAAAGATATGTTTTACCTAATCACAGTAAATTCTGCTGATCACATTTCTTGAAAAATATGAAACCCAACGTAAAAAGAGTTTGAAGTAAATTGTTAAAAGAACGTTTTTCCCTTCTTACATTCCTACTTATCGTGTCAACAAGAATCAGAGGAGGTGACCAGAAAGGATGTCTGTACTATTGACAAATCGAGTTGAGAGAAAAAATAATTCGCCAAGAAGACCACATTAAAAACATCATGACACCGTTAGATGATATACGAGAACGTAAAATGACTTTGAATGAAAACGATTCACGGGCAATGTCCTTTTCACGATTCACGGTAAATTGAAAACGACACAAAAGAAACAAATCTTCTAAGTTTTCTAAGTTTTCTATGTTTCAAAATGCATTCATAAGAAATGTTGCCATTAATATTTATGAGGTAGAGATGCTCTTGTTTGACAATAGTGTTCTGAAAATGTATCTGTTGAATTAACAATTAAATTGCCATATAAAGCTAATGACAATTAATTATTTCATTCTTTTATTTGTCTCGTAAATGTATTTATTTTCGTACGGATTACACGTGGTATTGTACATGTGGTAGTGTTTACTGTTGATTACTGTTGATTACTGTCACGTGTTCGAAGCTAAGCTGCATTCCATTGGTGAGCTGATCCCATAATGATACAACGGTGTTGTGTTTTTATTTTATTTTTATTGAAAATAATACTTTATGCTAGTTTGAGGTACGAATTAGAACATAAATGTATTTATTTTTGTACGGATTACACGTGGTATTGTACATGTGGTAGTGTCTACTATTGATTACTGTCACGTGTTTGTATTTATTACAAATACGTTTTTCATTGGTGAATGATATATTTATACCTGTATATAGGTATAAACACATGCATTGTATGATTCTATTGATTACTGTCACGTGTTTGTATTTATTACAAATACGTTTTTCATTGGTGAATGATATATTTATACCTGTATATAGGTATAAACACATGCATTGTATGATTTTTCGCTAAGGCGGAAATTTGTATTCGTTGTATATTGAAGCTTAATTATAAGTCATTCGACGCTCTGCCTTTCAGCGTGTTGACCGGCGTCCAATTGAACGATAGATTTGGATAAAAGTACTGTTAAATGCGTGTACATATGAAACAGTTGTATACATTGTTAAGGCAGTAGCAACCAGGCTCATTCCTATTTTTTGTGAAAATTCGAGGTGGCATAGCTTTTGTTTCTGATTTCTTTTGCTTTACATTTTTTGTTTGAATTTCGATTGTAGTTTTGTATTTGTTTGTTTGTTTTAATCTACATCGTCTTCTGATTTGTCTATTCTTCACTATCTTGGTATGTTATAGATTATATGTCATATCATGCTCCAGACTTTTAGCCTGTTTGACTTCCCAATGCTATGACTATGAGCATACCTGTTTAACTTCCCATTCCTATCACTATCAGCATACCTGTTGAATGTTATTCCAGACTGTTTGACTTCCCATTCCTATGACTTCAGCATACCTGTTGAATGTTGTTCCAGACTGTTTGACTTCCCATTCCTATGACTATGAGCATACCTGTTGAAGGTTATTCCAGACTGTTTGACTTCCCATTCCTATGACTATGAGCTGTTGAATGTTATTCCAGACTGTTTGACTTCCCATTCCTATGACTATCAGCATACCTGTTGAATGTTATTCCAGACTGTTTGACTTCCCATTCCTATGACTTCAGCATACCTGTTGAATGTTATTCCAGACTGTTTGACTTCCCATTCCCATGACTTCAGCATACCTGTTGAATGTTATTCCAGACTGTTTGACTTCCTATTCCTATGATTATGAGCATACCTGTTGAATGTTATTCCAGACTGTTTGACTTCCCATTCCTATGACTTCAGCATACCTGTTGAAGGTTATTTCAGACTGTTTGACTTCCCATTCCTATGACTATGAGCATACCTGTTGAACGTTATTCCAGACTGTTTGACTTCCCATTCCTATGACTATCAGCATACCTGTTGAATGTTATTCCAGACTGTTTGACTTCCCATTTCTATGACTATCAGCATACCTGTTGAAGGTTATTCCAGACTGTTTGACTTCCCATTCCTATGACTATGAGCTGTTGAATGTTATTCCAGACTGTTTGACTTCTCATTCCTATGACTTCAGCATACCTGTTGAATGTTATTCCAGACTGTTTGACTTCCTATTCCTATGACTATGAGCTGTTGAATGTTATTCCAGACTGTTTGACTTCCCATTCCTATGACTATCAGCATACCTGTTGAATGTTATTCCAGACTGTTTGACTTCCCATTCCTATGACTTCAGCATACCTGTTGAATGTTATTCCAGACTGTTTGACTTCCCATTCCTATGACTATCAGCATACCTGTTGAATGTTATTCCAGACTGTTTGACTTCCCATTTCTATGACTATCAGCATACCTGTTGAAGGTTATTCCAGACTGTTTTACTTCCCATTCCTATGACTATGAGCTGTTGAATGTTATTCCAGACTGTTTGACTTCCCATTCCTATGACTTCAGCATACCTGTTGAATGTTATTCCAGACTGTTTGACTTCCTATTCCTATGACTATGAGCTGTTGAATGTTATTCCAGACTGTTTGACTTCCCATTCCTATGACTATCAGCATACCTGTTGAATGTTATTCCAGACTGTTTGACTTCCCATTCCTATGACTTCAGCATACCTGTTGAATGTTATTCCAGACTGTTTGACTTCCCATTCCTATGACTATCAGCATACCTGTTGAATGTTATTCCAGACTGTTTGACTTCCCATTCCTATTACTATGACCTGTTGAATGTTATTCCAGAGACGCGTCGTTTGCACTAGATTAGATCTATATTTTCATATAATTTAATACAAATAAACAACCGATAAAATACTAAAATTACAGTTTGGTTAGTGATGTCTTTCATTTTGTTTTTACTGTATGTGTGATCACTTTTGACAGCAGGGTATGTATTATGTCTGCATGTATGTATGGCAAGAGATTTTTGTATATTAGTATAAACATATTTGATTAATTAATTCAATATTACACATTATGATAATATACGTATAAATTATATAGGCATTTAAATTAATCAATAGGATTCGGAAACAAGTGGTTATACTTATATTAATCCGTATCCCTGTTGTTATCTGGTGTTCAAGGTTTAATTAGTATCGAAAGGTAGAAGTGTATTGAGAATTAATCAAGTGTTAATCAGTCGTTGTCAATGTTATTTGGTGTGATTTAGTAAGAAGAAAAATAAAAAAGAAACAAACAAATGAAGTGCAAAGGTGCAAGTGTTTTTTGTTTTGTTTGTTTGTTTTTTTAGCTTTGTATATTTATGAAGGAAGTTTGCTGGAACCCAGATAGAACAGTAATGAATGAAAATAGTATGTCAGAAGGAATTTTGTTATACAAATATTTTGTACATAGGTATTATCTGGGGGTACAAAAAGGTCAACAGAAAAGAAAAGTAGTTCTGAGCAAAATAGTTCCTGAAGAAATATTAAAAATAAAATATTGTATAGTTTGGAAAAAAGAAAAAGAAAAAGAAAAATTATATTTGTTTATTAAAAAGGAACATAATTTCTATTAGAGCTACTGGAGTTATTTTGTTTTGCCAAAGAAATGAAGATGGGTAACATAAAAACGAATGCTTCACTCTGGGTCGAAAAATAAAGATCTTTTGCACAGTATCTCTTTGGAATTATTTAAAAAAATAATAATAATCTTAAGCTGGATAAATGTACATTGTTCAACCCAAAGAATAATAAATATATTGTATTATATTGTATTATTTTTATTCACATCTGTGTTAAAAGTTTGTTAGTTGAAAATGGATTGTTAAAATAAAAATAAAAATAAGTGAAAAACAAAGATCCAGATAAATAAAAGAAACAAATTTATTCTAAACATTAAATATAAATAATAAATATAACAAAAACATAATAATTTGATATTCATAAACAAAAGAACAAGAAAGTTTTGAATTAATTTATATTATTTACAGAAATTTTTAAATTTATTGTATGATTTTATATACTGCTATTGTCTGTAAAACTTATATATTTATTTATTATTTATTTTCTTAATTTATTGTAAGAGTCAAAAAATAAAAGATCTTTTGCACAGTATCTCTTTGGAATTATTTAATAAAAAAATATTTGTGTTCAGGGGCAGAACGCCAGTCCTGAAGCTAGTTCTCCAGGCAAATAAGACCATACCACTTTACCACACAGGGCCTTTTGTCACATATGTTAAGATGGAAGTCATGGTTTGCCTTCGTTTATCGCTAACATTTGAGCTGAATCTGTTTAAATACCGTTTTAGCAGAGTTTAAATATTATCATTAACAAATTAGAGTGTTTTGGTGAAAAAAATAAACTTCATTTTGTTCGAGCAAATTAAAATTAGATGTTTATTTCTTTTGATGATACCTAGCGTCTAACGACAATCCGTATGGGGCCACGTCAGGGTTTATATATCAATAGACCAATCAGCGATGAGTCTACTAAATCTTTAGGTATCAAAACCTGAAACCGAGAACATTTCAAGAGTTGTCGTCCTATTGGTCAATATATATTGGATATAATTGGACGGTCAAAGGTGAATGAAATGTTACCTGATATTACTCCAAACGAGATGTTGTTAGATGTTTGTGTATCACCAAAGAAAAAAAAGATGCAAAAAAGAATCTGATTTTAATTAAATTGTCATTTTATAAGGACCATTTCAGAAAATGTGTGCAATGGAGATGCTTAGATTTATCTGTAGCTTGTCATGTTAATGAATATTCAATGGTATCTAAAACAATCATTTTGGTGTTGATTATTTATCTCGTGTGATAGCAGTCTTGTAATTTCATTTTTGTTTGCTTTTCAGGGAAACATGACATTCAACAGCTAAAGATGAACAAATTTTTCCGAGTCGTGGCTGTTGTTTCCGTTATTTGCATTCTGATAATGGCGATAAATATTGCAGGTAGATACAGATTTGTAAGAGTTCCAATGAGAGATTTACAGTTTAAAAAAACAGATAATATATCAAAAACCAGTAGTTATACTTACCACCATCCATGGAAAAACACCAATAGGAGTTTGACTGTTGTAACAGCATTTTTCGATTTAGGAAAGTTTCCTAAGGGTTCATTTTCAAACATGAGGACTCCAGATTCGTACACAAATTGGATGGGAGTGTACAAATATCTTCAAAATCCATTAATAATTTATACGGATTCTAAAAAATTGGCTCAATATTTTGAAAAATTGAGACAGGACTCTACTTATATCACAAAGGTTATTAATTTTTCAAGAGGACAATTGTGGCCTTTTCAAATATTACCGAAAATTTCGAAAATATATTCTAAACCTCGATATCCGAAACACTACCCTAATACATATATACCGGAATATACTGGTATGACACACTCTAAACTACCCTTGGTTGTAAAAGCTATAAAAGCCAACTATTTTCCTTCCGACTTCTACTGTTGGATAGATTTAGGATATTTTAGAGAACTTGTTGGTCGTAGAAAACAGTTTTATTTAGAAATTCCTGGAAATTTCGACAATTCTAAAGTTGGAGTTACGCGTGTGTTTAATTCGGATCTTGAAAACAATACAGCAAAATCAATAATTTTAGGAAATAAAAATTGGATAGGTGGTGGTTTATTTTTAGGAAAACCAGATGTTTTGACAAAGTTCGAATTACAATACAAAAGTAGAGTATTGTACTATCTATCACAAGGTTTGATGAATGTGGAGCAGCATATACTGTATTCTATGTATACTAAAAAAGAACGTAAGAAAAGGCCGATAACCGTTGAAGTTCAGCTATACGTTCCTGGTACACAAAAAGTGATAGCAGGCGATCCGTGGTTTTATCTTGGATATTTAATGTATCATGAAATACACTTAAACACAACAACAATAGGTGCCATAAACCCCGCATAACACTTACTGCCAGTTTTATATTGTGCAATAAATTAATTTAATTTAATGTATATTTTATCTAGCTGGGTCTGAATTTATATTCTTCGTCTCGACATATTAAAGATTCTTAAGAATTTATTCGAACGTTATTCAAATACAAAACCAGCTACTTCACAAATATACACTCGTCGCAACTTCGGCTGAAGGAAGAGAAGCTGACTCGCCCGAGGTTTGCCGATTGCACAAATATAGAGTGAAATGTGAAATACCATTGCACATTGCCATTAGAAATCGAAAAGCAAAATTACAGAAAACGCTATATATATATATGTCTAGGGCGCTGAACATAAGGCTAAGCGATTGGTGTTGCAGTGTATCAATGGTGTGAGTTCTAATCCCGTCGAGGGAAGAACAAAAATTTGACAGCTCAAAAATCTAATTCTAACACTGTTTGGTTTAATTTTCAGACGTATGTAATATTTAGTATTAACCTTGTATCACAAGTAACTTTGAGATCCAGTGGGACAGATATATTGTATGGTTGTCACCTGCTTTGATGTTTGTATAATATACTTTATTTCCTGTGACTGTATAATGAATTCTTCATTATCCAAAGCAATATATTAAAAAAACCAAAACAATTGCAGAGTTAGGTTGCTGTCAAATTATAATATTAAGTATATGTACCATCTACACACGCTTAGACACATGTCTATCTCTGGATTTTCCTTACGAGACAAGGTAACACTTCGACTATTGAAGCTACATTTTTATGGAGTGGATGTGGTCGAGTGGTCTAGGGCGCTGGACGTAAGGCTAAGCGAATGGTGCTGCAGTGTATCAATGGTGTGGGTTCAAATCCCGTCGAGGGAAGAACAAAAATTTGACAGCTCTAAAATCTAATTCTAACACTGTTTGGTTTAATTTTCAGACGTATATATATATATATATATATATGTTATCGAGCTCTGGTATTTTATTTACATTTTGACCACTATCAATGACAAAGGTAAAGGCCGTCTGCAACTGGAGTGGTTCGTCGTGCGTTCAGCATCCCATGCATATACTACTGCAGTGTACACTCTATGCAATGTTTACCCATGTTAACGTTGTATTCTCTATAACTTACCACGACAGAACATTCCATGCATACACCACGATATTATATTGCGTTAACATTAAGGCACGTGACGATATTACTAAAATATTGTTGAAAGTGGCGTTAAACACCATAACACTAACCCATTAAGGTACTTGTATGTAACCTTAATATAATATTATTGCATTAATGCGTTTTATTATAATGTTGTGAGTTCGAATCTCGATCAGGGCGAGGTGTACAACATTATGTGATAAAGTTTGTCAGTGGTTTTCTCCGGGTCCTCCGGTTTCCTCTGCCAATAAAACGGATGTAACGATATAACTGAGATAATATTGAAAGTGGTGTTAAACATCATGAAACAAACAAACAAACATATAATAGGTCATAGAACACACCTCCTTTTTCTGAAAATATGGATTCGTCTCTGATATTTATGCTGTTAATCAGTCGAATAGATTCTGCTACCTGTCCTAAATGCAAATAACATTCTTGATACTCTCATTTCCTTTCACAAAATTTGTAAAATATCTCTGTTTTAAGTACGTATAAATACTGGATTATGTTTGAGAAACGGTAGAATTAAAAAATAAAGCATGGGTATGGAATTGTCTGGTTTGGTTTTATGGTGTTTTATGCCACTTTCAACAATATTTCAGAAATATCATGGCGGTCAGTTTTTTTGTTTGTTGGAGGAACCACCGACCTGCTCCAAGTCACTGACAAACTTTATCGCATAATGTTGTACACCTCGCCATGAGCGGGATTCGAACTCACGTCATTAGTTACGATTTGAACTGATTGCATAGGTAAGTGTAAATCCAACTACCATGCGATCACGGTCACGACGGTCGCTCTAATAGATTCTGTTTCCTATCCTAAGTGCAAATAACATTCTCGATACCCCCATTTCCTTTCACAATAGTGAAACATCTTTGTTTTAAGTACGTATAAATGCTTAATAAATTATGTTTGAGAAATGGTAGAATTAAAAGATAAAGCATGGGTACGGAATGGAAGTGGGTATCTTCTTAATGTGTTTGACACCCAGTAGAACCTCCATATCGTACGGTATTTGCTGTAGACATCAGAGTGTATTTTAACGTTAAGCCCACAATACATAATGTAAGCGTACTTTTATTCCGGTGTGTAGAATTTCCGATGAAAAAATTTACACTAGTGTTGTCTATCCATAAATAGTGCGAACAACATAGAAGTAGCTACAAAATACTAAATCATTGTACATTCTATCTATCAACATTAGTCACGTAATATTATGTAACGAAGTCATGTCACGATGATAAGTAACGCCACAACTAAATATATATACATATGAAGAGTTTTCCTGGCCATAGTTTAAGTGGTTATCAGAGATATTTATAGAAATATCCACTGTTTCTTCAATAGGTTGAATCTGTCTAGTTTTTAACTATTTTTGAAAACTAATATCCCTTAATATAGTCGTGCTGTGGTTCCTATGGTTACTCTTGTAGCTTTTTAGCATTGCTTTAATATATTTGTTTAAATTTCTTGTTCCCACCTTGTAAATTACTATATTTATTGTAATCAGTTTACAGTATTACAGGACTGTAAACTGATGACAATAAATATAGTCAATTACCTATAAATAATACACATAGCGTTTAAGTGTCAACACACCAATATTTACAGACCCATTACCGGTATGATATATCACGTTCCGATAAAGACATTTTAAGCAATCAAACTGACAATGTAAAAGTGACGAATATTTAGTGATGTTTCTGACAAACACTGGTGTAGATGACAATTAAACTTTGATTATTTTATAAAGAAACCTTTAAACTTTCCATTATTGATACGCACGTTTACATAGAATAAGAACACGTTATTGAACTTAATACATGGCCAAGAATCTAACATGTAATCATATGAGAGAGAGACAGAGAGAGAATGCAAACAAACTGACTTGATACAATCACAGTGATGTGGACAGATTTGACACAAATACACTGGTGTTAACTGATTTATACACACAAACATACACACCCTGATGGCAGTGGTCGTTTTGCATTAAATTAAAGTCACAACATAAAATAAAGATATTGTAAAAGATCATTTAATGTTATTTTATACATGTTATAGGTTCAATCAAGTTTCTAGTTTGAGGGTAAAGTATTTATTCATTTTCCAAAAGGGTTCTGTGTTGCAACTTCGCTCTGTGGATGTTGCCATCTCATATTTGAAACAAGGTGTGCTATAAAACCTATGTCTGTTTCTTTCAGCTAGTTATTAATGCACCGGTTTGGTTCTTGCAAGTTTGTACTTTCCGGTTAAAAGCTTTGTATTCATATCCCCAGAGATTCCTATGTTATAAACATGGACTGTGGTTCTAGCCATGTTGGATATCAGTTTGACACAAACTTGAAAATGTTGTAAAAGACTATCCAATGTTATTCATACAGTTTTGGTTCAGCAAAGTTTCAGGGAAAAATTATTTATGCAGTTTCCAATGGGCCCTCCCAAAAAAAAAAGAAAGAAAGGAAATGACATATAGAAGAGGACTTTCCAAGAATCATTCTTACCAAATTATTGCTTTAGAATATTACAGTGGTTTCAGTGAAGAATAAAAAATATTTTCTCCATTGAGTCCTTTGTCAATTTTGTCCTGCAGTGGCAGATAGATTAGATTTCAGATCCATACAAAAATGATAATTTTGTAATGGACCATTCAGTGATTATTCTTATAGAGTATGGGTTCAATCAAGATGAAAGTTTCTGAGAAAAAATATTTATTCACTTTCCCAATAGTGGTTAAGAAAAGTTTGAAGATGCCAAAGGGGTAATCAGGACAGACAATACAATGATCAAAAGAAAAAGGACAAACAATGATCTACAAAATACCACACAGAAAAAGTAAACTAGAGGCTCAGTGGGCTGAGCCTGTGTCGCTCACCTTTCATTTTGCTTTGAGGAAACTTAATACAGAACCTTCCATAGGTGCTTCCCACCAAATTTCTGTTCGTTTTGGCATAGCAGTTTCAGAGAAGACGATTTTTAGAAATTGACCAATCTAAAACAAGAATTGCCTGTGGCAGCCATGTTTGTTAATGGATCAAAACGAAATGAGCAATCTCTATAGAGGACCTTCCATAGATGCTTCTTATCAAGTTTCATATCATTTGGCCAAGTGGCTTTAGAGGAAAAGCTGTTTTAGAAATCGACCAATAAGAAACAAGAATTGCCTATGATGGCCATGTTTGTTAACGGATCAAAACGGAATGAGCAAGTCCCATAGAGGACCTTCCATAGATGCTTCCTACCATGTTTCAGTCCATTTGGCCAAACTGCTTCAGAGTAGAAGATTTAAAAAAATTGACCAATCAGAAACAAGAATTGCCTGTGGTGGCCATGTTTGTTAATGATCGGGAAAAAATGAGCATTCCTTATAGAGAACCTTCCATAGATGCTTCCTACCAAGTTTCTGTTCATTTGGCAAAGCGGTTTCAGAGAAGATTTTTAGAACTCAACCAATTAGAAACAAGAATTGCCTGTGGCAGCCATATTTGTTAATGGATCGGGACGAAATGAGCAATCTTTATAGAGGACCTCCCATAGATGCATCCTACCAAGTTTCGGTTCATTTGGCAGAGCGGTTTCAGAGGAGAAGATTTTTTTAGAAATCATCCAATCAGAAACAAGAATTGTCTATGGTGGCCATATTTGTTAACGGACCGGGACGAAATGAGCAATCACAACAGAGGACTTTCCATAGATGCTTCCTACCAAGTTTCGATTCATTTGGTCAAACGGTTTCAGAGGAGAAGAATCTAAGTTTTTCAATAGTTTTCTATTTTTTACTGATTTTTTTCACTAATTTTCAAGTTTGAGAAGCGGCAACGGCCATGTTTGATGGCAGTCGGGGTCATCATTCATGGTTTGAAAGAGAATTATATATGCATTGTTCCTTTATAGTTTGGTAGTAACATTGGCTCTTTACAATATTTAAAGAATTTAAAAAAAAATTAAAATCTATTTTTAGCAACGATAACAGCCATTTTTCCTAAGTAACCAGGGTTAGCAACCATAAGTCTGAAAGTGGATCATACGCGGGTGTGTTAAGGCTGTTTCACGTCGGTTTGTTTCATACAGTTGCTCCCCTTTGTAATAGTTTACGTAATGACGTTGCATCCATGGAAACGTACTCTTCATGGATGAACTACCCGAAGGAAAAATGTGTTTCTGCAGATCTAATGCACTTATTCCTTGTTCGTTTTGTGACAGTAAGATTAACATATATATTTATTGACTATGCAGATTGTGAATATATCATTATTTTGAATACGTCGATTGTAATATATGATTTTTGGCGCTTGTCAGTCTTGCGAAGCTCCACCCCTTCAATGCCCATATATGGAAATCGCCATCGCCAAAAAGCTTGTTTGTTGACAAATACGAGAATGATACACACGCACCTGTTTACTATCAATATGATACTTATGTAGCAGAATTTCACAAAAAAAGGAAAATGTACACATTGTCAGTTGCAGACAAATGATACTGAGAGGTAAACCTTAGTTTAAATTAATAATGACAATCTCCTGAAGCACATTTATACTGAAAAAAGGGGGTCGTATATATAGAACTGCAAAAACCGAAGTGGTGAATATCGAACATTAAACCTACAATGGATGAATATGCAACTTGCTGGAAATGTAAACCAAACTCCGAATAACACAAATAGTACAACCAGTAACAACAAAACCAGTGTAGAAGAGGTAGCTCAGCTGGATAGAAAAAATCATACATACTCTCTCCCAGCAGACCTACAACCACCAAATGCCACCCAAAATTATCAGCAAAATACACAACCTATGATTGAAACCCCAACTGGAACTAACACAACAAAGGTGCCTTTTTTAGGAGACGGCCGTGCAACAACAGCTGCATGGCAAAGCAAAAAATACAGACAACAATCATAGGATCAATAAATATACACAGTGCAAAAGGGAATTAAAAATATCTCGAAAACATACTGAACACATGTGACATACTATGCATACAAGAACATTGGCTTTTATCATTAGAAAAGAAAATCCTGGAAAATATGCACAAAGATTTCAACGTTTCGGCTAAAGCAGTGGACGATGATGATATAAAACTTAACTACAAGTCCCTTCGTGACAATGGCGGTATAGCCGTATTCTGGAAGAAAACCATAGACAATGCAGTTAAAATAAAATCAGATGGGGGTAGTCGTATACAAGTTATTACAATCAACAATGTACCGACAATGTTATGCATAGTAAATGTTTACATGCCATCCGATATCAAGGAGGGAGATTATGAATACAGAGACATGATGGATCAATTGAATGAGGTCATACAAAAATATGAAGAAACATACGACATCCTACTCTGTGGAGATATGAATGCTTCATTACATAGAGACGACAGACGAAGGGATCGCATCTTTAAGAAGTTTACTGTAGAAAGCAACCTGATATTGTCTACAAACTATCCAATTGACTTTACATTCCACCATCATAACGGAAAAGGCAAATCTCAGATAGATTATATTCTGTTTAAATGAAAAACTTTGAATCTACAACCTAGTGTTTCAATCATGCCGTTCGATGCTATAAACACCTCGGACCATACTCTCATTAAAGTAGAAATTACCACCCAAATAAGTTAATTGGCACCAAAATCAGCCAAAATATATACCAAGCCAGCATGGGACAAATGCAATTCTGACGAATATAAGAAAATCATACAAACAGAATTAAGAAAGCAAAAAAACACTATAAAACTAAGTGTTGCAGACAGAATAGCCACACTAGAAAATACATTACACAAGGCAGGAAGGAAGTCAATACCAAAATACAGGCGCCTAAAGACACTCAAATCTGTAGGTAGAGGAATATGGAATCGTAACATCGACCAAGCATCTAAAGAGGCTAGAAAAGCACACTGGATTTGGAAAAATAAGAAAAATTCGAACGGTAGCACTGAAAGCGAAAGAAAGGATATGATAAAGAAAAAACGATCATTGCGTCAAGTGCAGCGACAAGCATACGCCTCAAAGAAGGATAAACTGATCTCAGAAATTATGGAGGCATCTCAAGACGATAGTAAAACATTCCACAAATTGCTAAGAATGCAGAGAAGTAACTCGGCAATAAATACTGACACACTGGTCATAGACAATGTTGAATACAACCAAAATAATATTATGGAAGCCTGGAGAATACATTTTGAAAATCTGGCTACTCCTAATCTGGACGAAAACAAATTTGACCTAGAACGAAACAGCCTCTGCACAATACAACATGACATAATAGCAGAAGTAACAGCCAATAAGTTGAAAATTCCACCAGCAACAGAAGCAGAAGTAAAACAAGCTATCCGAAAGCTGAATAATGGGAAAGCTGCTGATGAAAATGGAATACAAGCAGAACACTTTAAATTTGCAAATGCTGAATTGGCAACAGAAATATGTAGTATCACCAACCAAATATTTGAAGAGCTTAATATTCCAGATATTTTGAAAAGAGGAATCTTAACACCAGTATTGAAAAAGAAAAAGGACAAAACTTTACCAGGAAATTATAGAGGCATAGTCGTTACAAACACGTTCTCAAAAATTATTGAGTCGGTCATCAAAGAGCGATTAGAAAAACAGCTATCTCCAACGCAAAATCCTTTACAGAGAGGTTTTACTGAACACGCATCTAGTAAATTTACAGCATTTATAGCATCAGAAACTATATTAATATACAAAAAATTTAATCGGGATTTAGAACTTCTGACTGTAGACGCAGAAAAAACATTTGATACCGTCAACCATGACATAATGTTAAATAAGCTATACCACGATGGAATTACTGGTGATATGTGGCTATTACTAAGGAACATGTATGATGGGCTAATCCTGAAAGTTAAATGGAG
The DNA here is from genome assembly GCA_963383655.1 of Bathymodiolus septemdierum. NCBI lineage: Eukaryota > Metazoa > Mollusca > Bivalvia > Mytilida > Modiolidae > Bathymodiolus > Bathymodiolus septemdierum. Next base: position 36,128,408 of record OY726519.1, read on the forward strand.
AGACCAAACCACAGAAAGTATAGATATTAAACAAGGGATACGCCAAGTGCAAAACTGTCAACCTTACTCTACAAGAGGTATAATAACACAATTTTGGATAGTATTACAAAAAGCACGCTAGGAGCTACTATTGGAAATATTACTGTATCAGCGCCAGCCTGTGCAGATGACATTGCTCTGCTGGGAGAGAGTAAGGACATTCAAGCCATGTTAAATCTCCTAGAATATAACACCAAAAGAGATTTAGTGAAACTAAACCCGGAAAAAACTGAAGTAATAAATGTATCAAAAGCTCTACAAACACATCCGAAAAAATATGTATCAGGAGACCAGGAAATAAACAGGGTACAATCAATTAAGCACCTTGGAATAACTTACCAAAAAAACGGGAAAATAAATATTGAAGAGAGATTGAGTATAGGCAGACGAACAATATATGCCTTACTAGGACCTGGACTGCATGCAAGATCAGGAATGTCCCCAGTGGTTCTACTGAAAATCTGGAATACATACGCTGTCCCACGTTATCTATATGGGCTGGAAATCCAAGCATATACACCATTAGACACGAAGAAATTAGAACAGCTTCAAAGGGCAACCTGCAGACAATTTCAATGCCTTCCAGAGCGAACCGCAGCAGTAGCCATCTACACACTAATAGGTGCAGAACCAATAGAGACAACGCTGGACAAAAATGCAATGATCTTATTTACCACCTTAGCCAGGCTTGACTCATCCATCGAAAAAGACATACTCATATGGGAAATGGAAAACTCAAAAGAAGAGGACAGATTATTCATCTGTAGAATTACGAAGACGCTCCAGAAATATAATCTGCCATCTCCAGAAGAAATAATAGAAAATCCTCCAAAGAAACAGCAGTGGAAAAATGCAATGAAAAAGGCCATTAACAGCTTTTGGTACGATAAATGGACAAACGAAAAGCAAATAAAATCTACATTAGAATATCTAGAAATTCAACAAAATCCAATAGGAACACCACATAACATATTACGAAGTGTGAAAAATCGAAAGTACGACATACAAAAAGCAGAAATCAAATTACGATTAATTACTGATACATATATGCTACAATACCACCACGCTAAGTTCAGCCGTAACAAAATATCTCCGATCTGTACACTATGTGGGGAGGAAGATGAAGATAGAGTGCATTTTTTACTAGAATGTAAAACTCTAGAAGAAAACAGAAAAACACAAATGGTGAAACTAGGTGAAGCTCTAGAAGAGGCAAGGGGGGAGGGTGGGGGGGGGGGGGGTGGTACACGGACTATAGAACAAAATGGGCTGCTTATGCCAATCATCTTGGACTGCACCTCATATAAAATAAACCAACTGATTCCATATTCAAACCAGGATTTAGTGCAAATCGAAAGAGCCACGCAACACTATTGCTTTGTGCTACACCAAAAGAGAACTGAAATATTGAAGAACATTATGTAGAAAGGCAGATAGTCAATAGCTGATAGTACTTTTATAGAACTGTTTCCTTTTATAAGTAAGCTAATATAATATTTTTCTTACTGTGTCCAGCACCCGATCCGTTCATTAAAGAGATCGTTTTACCTTTTAAAGTCTATACCCATACTTAAATGATGATTTTACCTTTTATGAGTTAATTTGTTTTAACAACGGAAGAATTGCTGTATTCGGAGAGTGCGTGAAGAAAAGAACATTGTATAAATTACGATTGCGCTTTTATCTTTTTAGTACTATGTGTATATACGTTTTTACTAATATGAATAATTAAACAACAGAGTGGACTTTTAACAACGCTATCAATTATAACACTACTGAAACGACTATTTTACAACACACGTTTTATACTTTTTAGTAATGGATGTAAATACGTTTTTATGCCACTAACCAAATTTATACAACATGGAAATGATGAACTTTTAACTACTACGTATATTTGATCATAACTGTAAATACGTATCTTTTTAAGTATGTGTCCGTTAAGTTAGGTTTTATAATTTTATCCTTAATTGGAGTGCTCCGAATTCCGGAGGAATTTTACCTGTACAAAGACAAAGACAAAGACAATTAAAGGATAATAAATGAAAAGACAGTTTGTTACAATATAGTAAAATATTATGTAAGGTATAATAATGTTATTATAATCCGTGTCATGTCACGAAGAGAAGACAAATACGCGATAATGTTAATCTTTATTTAAATACTATTTTGACTTATATTCAATAGGTACTGTAATTATATTATACAATCATGCATCAAGAAGGTCATTTAAATGAGAGATCAATCAACACCAAATAACAGTCATGTTTTAAACTATTATATATTCTAAAAAATTTAAACTGAATACAACCAGCATTACATTGGGAAAAACTAAAATTTATTATGAGTTTTATTATTGTTTTAGTAATAGTGTTGGAATTTATAGTCTCAATTCACGGTAAGACTAACTTAAACAATACATAAAATAAACAATGTATATCTCGACCAGTAAAAGTCTAAATAAATCCTACAATAGAAACAATGAAAACAAATTCATATTCCTATTATAATATGCGCTGGTTTTTATTTTGGACCTATTTAAATCCGTTTTGCACTTGGATAATAAAATATGAAGAGGCAATTAATTAGCTTAACCCCGCCACAGTTTTGTGTCTGTCGCCACCATTAGAGCAAATTCTATCAAAGCGTGACACAAATAAACTGAATATTGTATTAATCTGAGGAAAACACACAGGTACAGGAATCTTCCTGGACTTTAAGATTTAATATGTGTTTTTTTTAAATACATGTATGTGAGTGCATCCAGAATAATGGAGAAGCATGGCTACAAACTGCTTCGGCTATGGAGCGCTGGTATGAGGTACAGGGGAGCGAAGTCCCCCGAAATCTCACGGATTATATAACAGAAAGGGTGACGTTATTAATCTTTAACAACATGGAATTCAGATTAATTTGTCCTTGCTTGACAATATCACTACGGACTAATTAGAACCTTACCGTCCTTGACTACCCAGACAGACATCTCGCGGACGGACGGATGGTCACGTTACTTTATACCCTTCGAAACTTTAATGTCGTAAGGGATAACAAAATACATGTATGATAGAGGTTACTTTCTGATATTTCATTCGTCATGAATTATTCATTGTTTTTCACTTGTATAAGTTTATGAAAAGTCAAGCAGCCGATTCCTCCTATTAACAAAGTCATCAATACTCATATCAAAGTCGACTTGCACATGTCTGTTTATATGCATATAAGTTATAAGTTGGATCGTCGTTCATCGCCCATAGTCGACCTTAAGTAGGATTTCAAGCGTCTCACTGCACTGAAAGATCTCTGGCTTGTTGAAGATGACACCGGCATTGTCAGTAAGATACTGATGATGTTATATATAGCCGGATATAAGTCACGGTTTTTTGCATGTAGTGTCGAGTAGTCTCTCTGTCTTATCATCTACAAGAGCCCAACGCTCAACCTCATCCAAAAAAATATACTTTCCTGAGTAAATCTGTCTAATAGGCATTGAACAATCTATCAACTATTTCAGGTGTTAGGTTTAGAAGATTTGCAGGGGTTAGATAAGATGCCACAAAAAACGCCCTTCGTTGCTTACTACTCCAGCAGTCAAATGGGTTGTCTACAGGATAAGTCGCTTTGTTTTTTTGACGTCCGACTATGCGGGAACTACTTGCTGTAATTTCAAATTCTGACGTTATTTTGCATGCTTTATCAAACAAAGCTTCACAAACATGAACATCGTTCCTTTCATCGGTCAATCTCCGAATTACAATTTTGGCTTTTGCTACAGCTTCACGTTCCGTGCTTAATGCAGATTTATAAATGCACATATTGAAATATAAGGCGCGAGACATAAGTTTGAGTCATTCTACCTCTCTTCAAACATATGTCTTTGCCAATGACACAACAATAAGGTCAGATATAAAGCCCTCTTCACAAATATATAAAATAAAGGTAACAAGAAAATTACCGAACTCCGAGCAATCTTACAAAGGGAAAGTCAAAACTCATAATTATATAAACAGACAAAATCAGTCAACAACCGGAAAACTGTGAAAACCGTAATGACCCTGACTTGGTACAGGCATTTCTAAAGAAATGGTGGGTTGAATCAGATTTTAAAGCGCCAAACCTCCCCCTTTCATTACGGCTCAAAGTTTCGGCTGTCACTATAACAGTATTTAAAACAATACTTGAACAAAACAGGTAAAACAGTTGTCATAACAGCACCAAACTCAGTGAAGTGAATGTCAAAAACATTTTTTTTCGTCACACATTGATAAAAAAACATTTTTGACATTTTTGTTGACACCCTATCTTTATACATTTTCACTATATGAAAATCCATCGTTTATAATCTTTTCTGCAGAGACGGAATATATTTCGACAAGACCTTGGTATCGGAATATAAACATTTTAAGAGATCGAATAAGGCGAATCTTTTTATAGCCCTGGTCCAGTAGCCTGTTTCTCAGATGAAGATGACGTTTCAGGAAATCAGAATAATTGCTACTGGCCCTTGCATAACGAATCAATTGCGAGATGTAAATACCATAAATAAGGGTAATAACAAAATTACCGAACTCCGAACAATCTTACAAAGGGAAAGTCAAAACTCATAATTATATAAACAGACAAAATCAGTCAATAACCGGAAAACTGTGAAAACCGTAATGACCCTGACTTGGTACAGGCATTTCTAAAGACATGGTGGGTTGAATCAGATTTTAAGGCGCCAAACCTCCCGCTCTCATTACGGTTCAAAGGTTCCGGCTGTCACTATAACAGTATTTAAATACTTGAACAAAATAGGTAAAATAGTTGTCAAAGCAGTACCATATTCGGTGACGTAAATGTCAAAAATATTTTTACGTCACACATTGACAAAAAAAACATCCTTGACATTTGTTGACTTCTTTATCTTTATGCATTTTCACTATATGAAAATGCATCGCTTATAATTTTTTCTGCAGAGACGGAATATATTTCGACAAGATCTTGGTATCGGAATATAAACTTTTTAAGAGATCGAATAAGGCGAATCTTTTAATAGCCCTGGTCCAGTAGCCTGTTTCTCAGATGAAGATGACGTTTCAGGTAAAGAGAATAATTGCTACTGGCCCTTGCATAGCGAATCAATTGCGAGATGTAAACACCATATGCAGGAGAAGCTGGTATATTGCTGCACATATTTGGAAAATATATAAATGATATATATATTCATATACCATGAAGTTTAGTTGTTTACAGATACAAAATTAATCTTGATCGACTACGTGTTTCTTAAATTACGATTTTCCTAAAGATTTTCTTTGTTAAAGGAAAAAATGAAGTAGTATGCACAGTCAAATTTTAGTTGTCCCTTAAACTAAAGAAATATTATTAAACAATACAGAACCTTTCGTACTTGTGACATAGTTATCATTCAAATATTAATCTATGTAATTGTTTAAAGGTACGCTTTCTGTTTAAATAAGATGGGGAAAAAACAGAAACTTAAAAGTAGAGTAGAACAGCACAGACAATTGTGTATCTAATTAGTTTCTGATTTCAAAATATTATCCGAGAGCCCACCCTCAACTCAATATGGCGACTGTTACTGAAAATGGAAATTCCTTTAATTATCTTTTGCTGCTTTATTATAAGTCAAAGTGAGTTCAATTTTTAACTGCAGCTACATGGCATTGAGTAGTTCAACAGATCTTCGGTAGGTTTATATCTGCAAATTTATGCCGATTAGGCGTATTATGAAAGACAAATCATATCAAAATCTTCTGCTCAAAAAGTTGAGCTGAAATAATCTTTGGTTGGCCAACTTTAAAACTGATTTGTGATACTCCCATTTTCTATAAACTTTAGAAGTCAAATTGAAAACCATGCGAGGGATTACAGGCTCTTATGACAGCAATACAAACATAAAGACACACACAGAAAACACTCTACAGAGATTCGCATGGAAGTATCAAATATGTACAGACAAGACGCAAATGGGTGTCTAGTATTTGGAGAATGTCGCCATTCTTGCACGTAAAAGACAACTTGCAACAACTCATAACCACTTCGTTAGGAGGGGTCGTTGAAAGTTTGTCACAAGGCAAGATTTCCCAACCCTATCCATTTTATATCCTTTTTGCTTACTTTCGATAATCTAAATTCTCCGCTCATGGGCTCATTTTAGGGCCATCTTTTTACCTACTCAATATATTGTTGGTAAAATTATTCTCGTGGTGAATATAGCTAAAATATTGCTCTCTTGATGTTAAGCAATAACCAGTCAATGAATCGTAATGAAAACATACATGCAGAAAACATCATCGAGGAATGAATCAACAAATTATATATATATATATATCAACTCAAAATAACAAACATTGCGAAGGATGACTGATACATCTTGTTTAAAATGTCATATTTTCACATTTATTGCATGATATAATATAATGTCTTGGTTAACCGTTGCGGATTATCTGAGGCACAAATGTCCACGATTATGTTCCGTTTATCGTGTCACTAGTGGAACAGGAACTGCTTACCTTTCCGAATTATCTGAGTTCACTCCCGGTTTTTAGTAGGGTTCGTGTTGCTTGCTCAATCTTTAGTTTTCTGTGTACCGTTTTGTAGATTATCGTTTGTCATTTTTTTGTCATTTTTTTTTTTTTTTTGGCTAGTGACTGTTCTTCGATTCACGGCTTCTAATTACCACTTTGGTATCTACAAAGCGTTTTCATCAAATAAATGTAGAAAGCTAGAGACAACAAATAAATCATCATCTGAACTATTCTATCTTAATTGACAATATTTATAGGAGCTGATTTGCTATGTTCGTTTTATGGTTACCATCAATGTACTGGCTATGACAAGTGTTGTTTGGATGGTTATGTCTGTGTCGGTAGTGATTCCTGTTTATCGACAGGGTAAGTTCAAATCTAAATTATGTATTAATGTACAAACATTCCTGCATCGTAGCTGTAATCAATGATAAAACGTGGTAGTTTTTCTTTTCTTGGTTACAAATTTTACTTGAAATCACTTCATATTTCTTCAAAATTACCGTATTGCCTGCACATTATTGTGAATGAGATATTTGTAGCAATTATATTGGAATATAATACAAGCATATAGAGAGTATGTATGTATGTATGTATCAAAAGGGGGGCGATTGTTTTCGCGAGTCTGGCACCTCGCTATGTGAGACGCTCTTGCGACATGGGTTCAAAATCAGGGCTTTAATAGTCATAGTTCAACCGACATCTCGACTTTTAAAGTCCATCTTGGTTTTCAAGGGTTCGGTACGAACTACCAAAAACACCCTTGCATATGGATATGCAATAGCGCATGTAGTATACCATAGTGCACGAGCAATTGTGCCAGACCGGGTGTATCTTATCAATAGAACACATAGTGATAATAATATTAAGCACTAGGTCGCCGGGTCCTTTGACAAATGAATAAATATAACATGTAATGATTATTATATGGTATATATCTACACGGGGTTGTAATATGTTCCCTATCTAGTTAAAGCTAGTTTTCCGAAAAGTGACAAGAAGATGTAAGGAAATTCCCGAATATTATCTTTTACATTGATTACATCTATTGTTAGAAAGACCAGACTACATGCTATATAAATGTAAAGTCTGATTTAGTTATGTTCTTGATATCACTGAGGAACAATAACTGTACACTTACCGTTTTTGCGGGTTCCTGGTGTTTAGAGATGATTTTTTTTTTGTTTCGGAAAAATATACTACAGATATAAGTAATATATTGAATGAATAAAAGTTAGAGAAACCGAAGGGGCAATCGAGAATGGACAATCCAGAGTGTTGGACACCACAATGCACAAGACACAAGGCGAAGATAGACAAAACAAAAAACACAGCATAATATGTATTGAACACTACTATACGCAAGCAAACACAAATAACGTAGATAAGACATGAACCTTCCTACAAACAACTGGAGGTAAAGACGAACCGAATAATCCACCTCAAGCCTTTCAAATTCTTAAACACGAGGTAAATTACTATTACTTATTGAACTGTGTTTCTCTTGGCTTAATGATCGTCACTTGTTTTATTTCATTATCAAAATTCGTCTGAAATATGCATTGTTTGTTCATCAGTCATACCATGTTATCTCATAAATATCATCGTCTTTTTATTTATTTTTTTCCAGAGCTATAGTTGGTATTTTTTTTGCCGGTGTAATTGGAATCGCAACCTTGAGTGTTGTAATATATTTATGTACGAGAAGTAAGTATTGTATCAGACTAACGAGTAATGTCTCTGTCTGGCTGTCTGGCAATCGTGACCGGTAGTTATAGTTGTATCTACACATGCAATCAATGTCTATCACTACTAAGCATATCTGTTCGAGTTCCGGTCGTATTCACAATGCAACTCAATAGGATAAAACTTACCAATTACCCATCTTGTTTTTCTGAGTTTTTGTTTTATTTTTGTATTTTTTATTTGTATTTATTATTTTTATCTTTTATTTGTGTGTCTTGTACCCAATGTTACCTGTGTCTCTCGATTGTCCATTCTTGATCCCCCGCCCCATTGGTTTGCTCTAACGTGTATCTACGACAGGTCGATTGCTTTCTCCAAGAGAAGAATATCACACTGTATCTGAAGTTGAACAGGTTATATTGTCAAGAATATGACCACTCCATATGTAGTGAACGAAACCAATCGTACCTCTGCTACTCAAAGATAAAGAATATATTTACTACATGTATTTAATTTGGAAAATGAAGTCATCTTGACAATCATATGTCTATTATGAGGCATATCTATAAGCAATATTTATATATTTACTTTGGGGGACCTTGGTGGTCGTAAATCGTATGGTTGTTCGATTTTCAGCTCTCTGTGCAATCAGTGCCTATAACCACTAAACATGTGAGTTCGAATCCCGCTCATGTCGAAGTATACTCAATTCAACTTTATGTGATAAAGTTTGTCAGTGACTTGCGGCATGTCCGGTGGTTTTCTCCGAGTACTCCGATTCCTCCATCAATAAAACTGACTGCCACGATAAAACTAGAATATTGTTGAAAGTGGCGTTAAACACCATAACCCTAACTCTATATTTGCCTTGGTGATATAATTTGAACAAGTGGTCACTGAAGCAAGTAATGGTAATAGAAAAAACATATGGTTGTTATGGGACAAAACATTTCATGATTTATTTATTGAAATGATGGAATAATAGTTCTGGAATGATCTATATAACTGCCTCATAAAAGTACAAGAAGAGAAAAATGAACAAGTAGGGAGTGCTGAATTATTCCCTATAGAATGTCAATGTCAGGGGGATTTCGCAGAGTAACCAAAATGCTCAACATTATTTTTCAAAAATCCGCCATTTTGACGATGCAATCGGTGTTATTATAATGAGAATCGAACTATTTTTGTTTTGAATAAAGGATTTATGTTCAGCCATATAAGAAAAGATATGTGGTCTATGTTAATATTATGTAATTTCTTTGCGTTTTTTAATTGAGACATTATAGCAATGAAATCGGTTTGTTTTATACAAGTGAAAACTTTAGCGGTGATCATGCTCACATAAAAGCCTAAAATGCAAACCTGATTAGGGATGATACATATATCAAGTAAACAATGGAATTTTTTTAGTTTTTAAATTATTTAGAAAATCCATAATTCTTAACTGTATTTCTACAATATGACTCTATTTTTCATTACAGAAGATACACGGACTGTTGGGGTCGTTTCCACACAGCCGGTCGGTGGAACATTCGTAACTACTGCTGGACAACAACAATATGGTGGCCAATCTGTTTCTTACGTTGAACAACATCATTATGGTCCAGCAATGACTGGGTTATCACAACCTTCCGGCAACGAAGTACGCAATGCGCATAGCCCTCTACCACCACCGGTATATGCATAACAATGTATTTATATTGACATAATCGGCTGTATTGTTTTTTAACCTTCATGGAATCGGTGAATCTTATATTGTAAATGTAAATTTACTTGCAATTGTATTGTATACGTTGCATATTTTTTGTAATTTTTTATATTTTTAAAGAAAAGCTGAGGCAGATACAAATACAAAAATATACATTTAAAAAAACATATGATATGCATATACGATTTTACACAGATAAAAGACATTAAATTTATATAAAAAAAGATATTCAAACTTTGTACTTACATTACGTTGGAATTGTGACATAAAATGTATAGTTAAAAATATTTTGATAATAAAATGCATTCTTTACAAAGCCAATACAATTCCAATTTCAAATGGTTTGCTCTGGTACTCTTGTTTCCTAAGCCCATATTCATATTAATTTCTTTCAAGATAGACGACTTACTCAAACAACAGCCAACCAGAATATTACATTCAAAATAGGGTTAGGGTGTATGGTTTTTAACACCACTTTCAGCAATATTTCAGTTATATCGTGGTTAGTTTTATTGGTGGAGGAAACCGGAGAAAACCACCGACCTGTCGCAAGTCACTAACAAACTTTATCGCCAAACGTAATAAGAAATATAGATGATATGGTCGGAAATTACCAACGACCATTCCCATGAAATTTTGCTCATCAGAGATTGTTGCTGGGAGGTTGTCTTCTATGTGTAATGAGTAATACATATTCTAAGCTTGAGACCCTCATTTACGTCTGATTCATATATTTCGTCATCGTGTGTCTTTGTATGTTATTTGTCCCTTATAATCAGGAGAAAAGGGTTGTAATTCGTATTTCGAAAAAGAAGTATCATGTCTATAACCATGTTCAAACTCCAGGAGAATAGAAATAATGCCTAGTTTCTTCTGCTTATGGGAACACCCCCCCCCCCCCCTCCCTATTACAGGAGTGTCTAGCATGTCTACAAATACTTTCATAACTCCACACTCCTCCTGCAGTAAATGAAGCAATCGGCAACTACTAATAAATAATGTTATGACAACCATTGATCGCTCTTATCAAGCAAGAAGGGTTTGAAGATACCAAAGAGGTAATCATAATTTGTAAATCGCAGAATGACAGACAATATAATGGCCAAAGGAAAAATAACAGTTATGTTTGAATGTGATTTTTAGTGGTACGTTGAAAATAATATAAATCTGTTAATATTTGTACTCTTTTTTTTTATTTTATCATGTGACATAACTCCTGAAATATACGAATATCAACACATGTACATGTATATACTTGTTTAAACGCACGAATTTCATATACGTTAGCATAAACTGTCTAATTATATTGTTTATGAACAATAAAATGTTATTCAAATAAAAAATCAATAGATCATCATGGTTACAATCAATCTTAATCAGTATTTGTATACAGCTGGTAATCATACAAACCTAAATTAATGTTTGTCTATCAATATTCTAATTTTCCGAAAACAACCTATTGAAAATAAATCAGGGCAAATTGTGGGACGATACAAAATAAGTATCAAAATTAGTACATCATAATTAATGTATTATTAATACATGATAATAATTGAAAACATAACTGTGTCTCGATATCAAAAGATTAACAAAGACATGAGCAATACACAACATTCATTGTATGAGAGCGAGGGGGGCGGGCTTACTACTTAAAAGGCTGAGCGTCGAATGACTTAAAACTAAGTTTGATGTATAATGAAAACAAATTTCCACCTTAAACGGAATAATCATGCAATGCACGTATTCATACCTATATACAGGTATAAAAATATCATTCACCAATGAAAAGCGTATTTGTAATAAATACATACACGTGACAGTAATCAATAGTAAACATTACCGCATGTACAATACCACGTGTAAACCGTACGAAAATAAATACATTTATTTTCAAAAAATTAAGTTGATCCGTATTTTGTTACAACTGATCTTATCTTCATTATGTTTTAATACACTTCATTAATGCCTTTGTATGGGTGGCTTTAAATAACATTTTTTGTCATATACATAGTGAAGTTATTTTTATCGAATATTTTGAAATAGAAATACATTTCTCCGACGTCACACTATTGTTAGGACAGTTGATTATTTTTAAGAAATTTGTATCTGGCTTTTTTAAAGTCGGATGGAAAGTTTGAAAACTTCCGTCAGACAACACGGTTACAGTGACCACACCACTATACAATATAATTAATATATATATGACTCTTGACAGGAAACTTTATAAAAAAAAAATATCAAAAAACGTGTTTAAGTGAGTAATTGAACAATATATAATGTAATTATTAATAAAACTATGGTTCTCCTCCCTCCGGGATAGGTGACCTTAGCCGATTTTTGGTGATCCTGTTTAGGCCCATTTGGTTTTATTGCTCCCAAAACTTTAAATTATTTGACTTTCCAATCTTTCGATTTGACCGTACCTGATGAAGGTTATTCCAGAAATGCGTCGTGCGCACTAAATTTGACATATGTTTTTATCACTATCACTGGGTCGATACCTCAGCTGGTGGACTATTAATCCACGAGGTTATCATCCGCCCAGTAGTCAGTGCTTCGGCGCTGACATGGTTTATTAGATATATTTATTACTGTAAATAAGGGTAATAACAAAATTACCGAACTCCGAACAATCTTACAAAGGGAAAGTCAAAACTCATAATTATATAAACAGACAAAATCAGTCAACAACCGGAAAACTGTGAAAACCGTAATGACCCTGACTTGGTACAGGCATTTCTAAAGAAATTGTGGGTTGAATCAGATTTTGAAGCGCCAAACCTCCCGCTCTCATTACGGTTCAAAGGTTCCAGCTGTCACTATAACAGTATTTAGATACAGGAACAAATAAGGTAAAATAGTTGTCAGAGCAGTACCATATTCAGTGAAGTAAATGTCAAAAACATTTTTACGTCACACAGTTCCTAAATAATGTAATTATTAATAAAACTGAATGAATGAATGAATTTTATTCTCATAAACCAAATACATATAGTTACAGAGAAGTAACTAATAATATACAACATATTAAATTTTGTACATGTGCGACAGGTCGGTGGTTTTCTCCAGGTACTCCACCAATAAAACTGGCCGCCACTATATAACTATAATATTGTTGAAAGTGGCGTTAACACCATAAACCAAACCATAAAATGTTTATATTTTCAGAATTGAGAGGGGAGGTAATCGAAATGTTGGAATGAAACGCGTATGGGCTTTAAATTCTTTATTTCGGGTATTTGATCAAATGAAATATTTAACATTAATTGAACTATTAATCCGATTTCACAACACAAGGAAAAATTACACAACAATAACATAAGTTATTTCTATATTTAAAAACGTCAAGCATGCACAGTGATATAATAAGATTACCTCAATTTAAAACGGCCATTGGTCACAAGGTTAAAAAGTGTGATGATAAATAGTGCATAATACAAATTAAGATGCATTTTCATTAGTTATTCCATATCAAAATAAGAAATGGACGTTCTTATTTTGGTCACCATATTTTTTAATCTGATCAATGCGATAAAAGGTATGTATATTTTTATTATTATTTACTTTTAACTTTTGATATTGAGATTCTTTTAATTTGTGTAACCAATAATACACAAGCCAGCTTTAAATGACCTTCAGTGATTTATTTGTAACAAATTAGAATCAGGACGAACACTGTTTGCCAAAATCAAAATGGAAGATTATTATAAAAATGGTAATGCGGAAACAATACAAAACCAATACATAAAACGAAAAACACAACATGAACTCGGGGCCTTATTTTTGTAATATAAAGTTACCTTTCTTACTGTCGATCGGCAAGTAAGACATGGAAAGTATGTATTCGGTCTTGCATGCCATATCTTACTTTTAAGAATACGTGATATAAAGATTCATTATCACATATTTATGAGTAATCACGTTAATTTTACCCACACGTATACACCTAAGTGCTAAGAGTGATATCAGCCCATGGGCAGATATCGGGGCGAAAATCTGATAACATGATATCAAACCTCTTTATGAATAGAACAACATGATATCAAGCCTCTTTATAAATAGAACAACATGCTATCAAGCCTCTTTATAAATAGAACAACATGATATCAAGCCTCTTTATAATTATTATGCTTTCTGTAAATTTCTTCTGTAATATAAGTTCATACGATATTTTGGCATATATCACAAAGAATTATATAGCGTTGGTATACTATGCGAAAATAGTACATCTACTATGTCAGTTTCACAAGGGAAAGGTTGGGTTTTCAGCTGTCTGTCAAGCTATGAATAGGTAGTCCACGTGTAAGGGGGCCGATCCAATCTGTCAATCTATCATAGTCGTCTAAACGCTTTAAATTAAGTATCATTTCCGTAATAATGTTACTGTTTTTTAATACTTGTTATTGTTGTTAATTAAATTTCAAACTTCAAAAATCTTTATATTTTTAAAGCCTTAAATGATACAAAGAATATTCTCACACTTTCAAGACTATCTGATCCAATATATTAGTCACCAATATCAGGACCTCCTTTATTGTAATAGTTCTCAATATATTTTGTCTACATATAACAGTCAGCATAATAATAATAATAATGTTGTGTTAGCAATGCCTATGCCATATAGTGTTCAGGGTTGAAGACATAGTGCACTCCCCTTCGGGTCGTGCACTATGTCTTCAACCCTGACCACTATATTGGCATAGTCATTGCTAACACAACATTATTATATAAATAGAACAACATGATATCAAGCCTCTTTTTAAATAGAACAACATGATATCAAGCTTCTTTATAAATAGAACAATGCATGCCTTTTTCCATATCAGGACTGTTATCATCCCTCAACCGATATCAATCACTCATAGTTTGGTGTGTGTGTGAAGTTAATTTTGTTCTTTTTAATTCAATGTTGAAATATGTGATAAATAGATTAATGCATGCCTTTTTTCTATATCAGGACTGTTACCATCCCGAGAGACCGATGCATAAAACGAAAAACACAACATGAACTCGGGGCCATATTTTTGTAATATAAAGTTATCTTTCTTACTGTCGATCGGCAAGTAAGACATGTAAAGTATGTATTCGGTCTTGCATGCCATATCTTACTTTTAAGAATACGTGATATAAAGATTCAGTAAAAACACTTGCTTAATAAACAAAATTATTCCGTACAAACAAGTTTTCTGCAAGTTGGAATATTGAGCATGGCAAATCTTATTCAATGATAGTGTATTCCTCATAAGAGGCAGCCATTTTCACTCCCGGTTTTTGTAGAAGTTCGTGTTGTCTGAGCTTTTGTTCTTGTCCTTTGTTTTACATTCATATTGGAACTGTTGGTTGTTTATTTTATTCGAATCGCCTTTTAACTTTCTATTTATTCGAATATCCCTTCGATTATCGGATATTCGAATGGAGTTGTTTAATATTCCTGGTTTGTGATTGGACAATGCTAAAATTTTCGAGGTATCAATGCCATGGTTGAAATATCATGAGAATTTTGCCAATTACCGCTTATGTCATCTTGTCGATAATGTGGCAATGCACATGATTACATTAGAATGGAGATAACTGTATTGTATTTGAAAATTTCACAGCATCAATTGTCGATATAATGATCGTAAATATCCGTTTACTGGCTCCGCTATCGCGTCGCCAGTAAACTCAATTTGCGACTATCAAATCTTCAATTGATGCCGTGAAATTTTCAAATACAATACAGTTATCTTCTAATTCGCCATTCGTAATATCACAATTGATGGATATGATTTAAGGGGGCGGTCATTTGATCTTACGGGGCAATAAAGTGATTCAGAATCCTGGATATGTATTTCACGAATTCTGTCTGAATGACTGACTAGTCACTTCCTGTGTCATGATGTCTTGATATATTTTATTCTTGCATACTACTTGCCTGTGCCTAATTGTACCTGGAGTTTCTTGGGGATTGTTTTGCTTTGTTTTTATGTTTGCACTGGCTGCAAGGGTAGAAGTAAATTCAACTACCATGCGATCACAACGACCCTCTCACTTCTTTAAGAAAGCAATAAAGAGAAAATGTGCGCTAAAAATCAAACTGCATGCAGACAAAGAGTAGAAAATATTAAATATTAGATAAAATAATAAAATAAAATAAAATTTGGATGCCATAATCTATAATATTTAACTGTAATATTTTGGAAAGACGATTTTCCTCTAATCTCATTTTGACAAAAATATCTTCAAATGGTGAAAGTACCTTTTCGATGATATTTACGTATAGGTAATGTAGTTGTTTGTATATGTTTTGGTTCAATGCCAATAAAATTTCAAAAATTCAGAAATTTCGCTTTCGGTTCAGCATTTTAAATATATTCTTTAGTTTCTCAGCTCTTCATAAACATAAATGTCACAACTTTCACCCTATTTCTATTATACATCCAGTTTGTTACTCATGATTACACTGCATGCATGTGTCAGGGGCCGTCATGGCCTTGATTGTATGGTCGTTGGATTTACAACTACCTATGCAATCGATGTCTATCACCACTGATGTTGTGGGTTCGACTCCCGCTCGAGGCGAGGAGTACAACATTATGTGATAGTTTGTCAATGACTTGCGGCAGGTCGGTGGGGTTTTTCCTGTTACTCTGGTTTCCTCCACCAATAAAGCTGACCGCCAAAATATAACTGAAAAAATATTTTTGAAAGTGGCGTTAAGCACCATAAAACAAACAAACAAACACCGCATGTGTCACACGTGTAACAAGAGACACCTTCCATTCAAAACACCTAAGTTCTTTGTCCTCGATCTTTTATTACTTTTATGTTTTACATTTACCTTTAGCCTACATATATTTATTTAAACTTAAACATCGTTATAGGCATTGATAAAAACTGCTATCTTGATGGCTACCACCAGTGTGATGGGAACAACAAATGTTGTTTTGTGACTCACGTTTGTGCAGGAACAGATACCTGCTTCCCGATCAGGTAAATTCATAAAAGGGTAATATTTTGTTAATATATAGTTTTTAACTTTTTAAGACATGCATCTGCACATATACAGTGAAACCTGTATAGACCGAACACTGAATAAACTAGAATCCTGCATAAATCGAACTTTATATAAAGTCCCAATGTGGGAAAGCTTTGTTAATTTAACCTCTATAAATCGAACACCATTGTATTACGAAGACAAAAGTTGGACTCGGGTAGGCCTGATTTCACTGTATGCTACGCCGCAATGTGCATTCTGTTCAATAATCATTCCGTTTCATCTATAAAATCAAGCTTACTGTTTTTATTCCGTGACACTACATCTGTTATTTGAACCCTGGATTAGTTTCCGTTTAATTGCATTCGTGCGTCATTATATCTCAACACCTTTGAAAGTACAGTAATATATTAATATCAAGACGCATGCAAGTCGCAGATCACTCCACGTGAAAGAAGAAAATCAGTTGTTAACCAGCGTGTAATATTTCAATTCGTACATGTTTTGGGTTTTTTTTTCACAAATAAATACGATTAACCTTCAGATCACATTTTTCCAGAAAAAATAACATCAGCCATACAAAATCATTTCAGCTGTCATTATTTACCACTTTATATCAACAATTAAATTTGAGTGTTCGTGTGTCAGTACATCTGTATTTCGTTTTTGTTTCAGTGCGATAGTTGTTCTGTCATTAGGAGCTTTAGGTGGCATAATAACTCTCGTCGTGGTCATTTGTTTATGTACCAAGCGTAAGTATTTCAATGTTCAGACAGGGATACAGTAACAGTTTATTTCCCATTTCAGAAATATAAATACATGATTGATTGAATTTTGGTGTTTAACGCCACTTTCATCAATATTTCAGCTATATCATGGCAACCAGTTTTAATGGTGGAAGAAGCCGGATTACCCGGAGAGAACCACCGACCATGGGCAAGCAACTGGTAAACTTTATCTCTTGCGAGTCGAGTGCACCCTTTTTGTAATTTACAAATCCGGGCGCGAACCCACGCCATATTGGTGATAGGCTTGCATGAGTTGTTAGGTAATCCAACTACCTAGCTCATTGAGCCACCCGAGCCCTCGAAATATAAATACAAACATGGGAATGACCGGTAATATGTTTTTAGGTTTCATCTTGAAACAATTTTGTTGGATCAATTGTGTTCATTACCACGTTATATCCACAATTGCTATCATAAATTCCGTGGTATTTTTTTTTTTATTATATACCTATTTGTAAAAGGAATTCATTTTTAATATTAACAGAGAGATCATTTATTTCTATTAGTCTTGCCATTCTGAGATTAACTTTATATAAGTGTTAGCTGGTAGAAATTCTTTCTTAATAACATAAAATTAAACAATAACATGTACATTATATATATAATTTATATTTTTTCTTTTGTTCAAGACTGCATCCTATTTTCTGACATGACTGTACACATGATAACTCGCCTATTCGATATTAGATACAAACGTTAGATTAATAGAATCTAACAACGGTAAAAGTACTAGGGAACTCTCATCTATCAGATGGTACGGTTTCAATCGTCGCGAACGAGACTTGTCAAGTTCTCAACTATTGAAATCCTAGCGTGATATTGTACTTTTCAGTGGTATTTGATTATACTTCTCACTTCTATAGTAGACTGATTAATATGTCTAACGCTGTATCTCGCTATATCATCACTTCCATACAGAGACAGATGAAGACCAATAATTGGAATGAAGCAATAAATTACTGGATTGTTGCATTTTAAGTAACAAAATGTTGACGGTTAGGGTTAGGGTTATGGTGTTTAAAGCCACTTTCAACAATATTTCAGCTATATCGTGGCAGTCTGTTTTATTGGTGGAAGAAACCGGAAAAAACTACCGACCTGTCGCAAGTCACTGACAAACTTTATCACATAACGTTGCATCGAGTACACCTCGCCTGAACGGGGTTCGAATTCACAACGTTAGTGGTGATAGGCACTGATACAAATGTTGAAACATGACATCTATTCATAAAATCAAGTTAGAACATAATTTTTTTACAGAGAAAAAGGGTACTGTTGGTACAGTTTTCTCTCAAGATACTGGAGGTACATCAAACGATGGACGACAACAAGGCGGACAACTATCGTTAGTCGATGGACAACAAACATTGTACCACCCTAGCGGCAATTTTCCACCACCACCTAGCTACGAACAAGCAGTTCCACCTGCAGCACAATATAAATAAAACTCGTTTGAATTGTATCAAATTTATATTTATCATATTTAAAGAGTAATATTTACAAAATAGACTTTAGGATCAGAGTAGTTATATACAATCATTGATATATTCCTACCTTTTTTTACCGCTTATTTTGTTGTATTATCTGAGCTTACACAATCGTTTTCTTTTATTTTATTCTTCGCATTCTACCTCAGGTTGGTTTTTGAATGTTGTTTTAAATACATTCCATATTCAAGAAACACATTAGCTTTAAGGACTGCATACACTCATAGCTTGTGATAACTTAAGAATCAGTCGGTCATCGAACCAAAGAAGACTTGATATGATGTAGCTAGATTTTAGGAGTTCCTTTCAAATGGCAATGTTCTGTTACAAAACAAGACAACATGCCCCAAAACGTTTGACAATTGTTTGTTTGCTGTTCTTTTAAATTACTTCATTGATAGTTGTATAGAAATCACAGTTTTATATCCTTTTTTTTTAAATAACGGTATCATAGGAAACCATAATTATGAAAAGAAAAAAGTTTATGCAATAATTGTCAAAAATTCAACCAAAATCAACACAACGAACAATCACATCTCACCGCAAATCATTGAAGAAAACAGTATCTCGACATATACCGATGGACATCCATGTCTTGGAACAGGCTTAAAATGTGGTAGTATCAAACCGGCCAATGGGATACCAGTGCCTTCTTGGATATCGAACGTCAATGCAGATATAAAAATAATGAACAAAAACCTGCACACCTTTAGCTCCACATAAACAGACCACTATCACTATCAGAAATAGAACATACCTCAAATAATCAACGCTAAACCTTTTCTAGTAAGATTTTTCAGTGATTTCATGAGATTTAAATGTGGCATTTGACTATTTAACTTTGGTAATAACGTTGACACAAAATCATTCAAGTTAGATACCTTTATGTCATCAGATCTCTGCATGTAGAATTGTCGCAAGACAATAATAAACCGCTTTTCACTCGATGTTTCAATTTCATTCTTCGTTAAAGACACTGTTTTATCACTGATCCCTGATTACAATGACAATTTACATGTGTGTATCCCAATGAAAATGATATGGATACCGGCACGCACACTTACTGTTTACAAACATGATGTTTACGGTTTCTAAATAACGTACTTGTTATCTCCCCTTAGTCATAGGTAACTACAGCTGATTTTGGCTATCCTAGTTAGACACTTTGGTTATATTGAACCCAAACACTTTTATATTATTTGGCTTAGATTCTTTCGATTTGATCGTACCTGGTGAATGTTATTCCAGGAACGCATCGTGCGCACTAAATTTGACATCTACGTTTTTGCCCTCACTTGGCGTCTGTCGTCTGTTAACTTTTCACATTTTAATCTTTTCCTCTGAAACCGCTCCGCCATACGGATCGAAACTTGATAGGAAGCATCTATGGAAGGTCCGCTATAAAGATTGCTTATTTCGTCCCGATCCGTTAAAAATGTGGCCGCCATAGACAATTATTGTTTCTGGTTGGTCAATTTCTAAAAATGTTCTTCTCTGAAACCGCTTAGCCAAATGAACCAACACTTGGTAGGAAGCATCTATGTAAGGTTCTCTATAAAGATTACTCATTTCGTCTCGATTCGCTAACAGACATGGCCGTCATAGGCAATTCTTGTTTCTGGTTGGTCAATTTCTAAACAATTTCTCCTCTGAGTGCCATTTTCAACACATGTCCCAGCCATCACATTCGTCTTTGCTTTATTTCCTCAACAATGTTTTTGCATTTGATTTTTTAAGTAGATCTTTGTTACTTATCTTGTTGGGCCAGATTACACAGGTAGTTGTACATCCAACTTCCATACGATTACGACCACGATGGCCCCGATAACAAAGCAAATTGTTCACTTGCTCAAAACTTTCTGAAAATTAAAGTAAAATTATTTTTGTTAAATAATACCAAACATTGTTTTGTCCATAATCTTTCACATGTTATAGTGATGTGTTAACTAAAAACTTGGTTTGCCTATATCATATATCTAAACCTTTTAAATGTTAAAACAATGCCTACAGTATTTGCCACGCGTGTACATACATTATTAAAATAGATAATTATTCAACTGTACAAAAGACAATACTTACAAAACTTCGACTTTTCGAAAGTCAAATACTGTGTACATTATATACAAGGGTTCATGTAACATAACAATTATATATTAAAATGGCTGTCTTGTTTATTGTCATATTTATTTTGAATTTGACAGTTGTAAAAGGTGAGTAAATACTAGTATTTTCTTTTTTCTTTAGAAAAGTCTGCTTTTTATCTTGGACACATTTCGAACATCGTACGTGGTTTTTTTTTATTAAACCACATTTTTCAGAAGTAATTGGGTTTTTTTCAATGTTTTTTTCAAAGTTTTTTTCATTGTTGAGTTGGATATAAATATCTTAAATTTTTGCTGTAGTAGTTATTCATATTATCTGTATTTGTAATATATTGTCATTGCTAATGTTTATATATGTACCGGAGAAGACTTCATAAGTTTACAACTTGTGTCTTATCCATTTGTCTTGTTTTGTAAGACAATACAATATGTTTAAAGTAAATATTTGATAATTGCCGAATAATGTGAGAAAAAAAATCAGTGATGATCAATAAAGGGAGATGAGACAATCCATATTCGGGTTCAAACTTCCTTTCATCAGAAATTCGACAAGCCTCCTTTGTGACTTAAAAATGTAAACCCTCGTGTAGAATTGTCCGATCTCACATTCTAGAACATGACTGATTATTAAGAGAATAATTGCTGCATTGAAGGTCGAGACATGCATTATCTCTAGTATCACAGTGAGTCAGATAGGACGAGCTTTGATACTAGTGATAGTGTATGTTGAAACTTTCAAAACTGACGTTATTGTTTTTTCCTATATTTCACGTCATAATGTGATGTCACACTGACCGATATTTTCAGCATCAGTCAATCTGATCAGTCCGTGAGATCAAAGAAAAAATATCCAATTTACCGATAAATAGATATTATCGCATGCAATGATCAAACGGAAAATGAATATCATCGGTCAGTGGGACGTCAAACACATCATGACGTTACCAATAAAACAATAACCTTAGTTTTGAATGTCTCGACATACATTACCACTAGCATCACAGCTCTTCCTATCGGACTCGTTGTGATACTAGCGATAATATATGTCTCCACTTTTAAAACTGCCATTATTCTATATATACAGTTATATATACTACATAGACAAACATCCTTAGTTGATATCAAATTTCTGATATTTGATGTCATTTTGATTTGAGCAACTTAAACATGTAGAATGCTAAAAACAAATCGTAAAATAAATCAGTATCAATGTGTCAGTATCAGTTAATATTCCTGGAAAGTGACGTCACCTGAAGACGACAATTTACACAAATGAACCGATTGTTATCTGGAGAATTTTGTCGGGAAATGAACATGAAATGAAACAACATGAATAATTTAATGTATGTATCATATGTGTCACATGGTCTTGTATAAATATATGACACCACTCAAAAACGATGGCCACAATTTTTCGCCAAAACGAATGCGCGAAGCATGATATATCGGGAATTTTATGATGGCATTGTTTTAAATTATTTGGCTTTCAAATTATTTGGTTATGAGTGTACCTGACGGTTAATGTAGAAACGTGTCGTGGGCACTACACTAGATATTTACGTGTTTATTAAATAGCTAATTATTAGAATTATATATTAAAATATGATAATGTTATATAAAGTGCTATAATGTAAATTTTGTATCCTGAAATGTGACCCGAGAAATTCGTATCTAGCAGAAAGTCAACTTAAAATATAGTACAAATCTTTGTTGACAGAAGATAGATAATACAATTATCGTTAACGGCAAACAATTAAGAATGACTTTTCATGTTGATACATTTTTTTTTTAAAGTCGATTTAAAAATGTGCCTCTCCCTTAAGCAACTTTAGTTGAGCTAAGATTTTTTTTTAAACATTTTTAAGAATAATTCGATTGATAAGAATAACTGATTTAGAATTAGGAGATAACTGTATTGTAGTTTAATCTTTGCTGGTGTAAATCGTCGGTTTTACAGTCGCAAATATCCGACGATACAAACAAATCAGATTAGAATACAGGTTTCACCCAATTGTTAATATAATAGGCATTATTCCTTATTTAGTTACATGTATAGCATATGAAGTCGGACATTTAACAGAAGCAGATCCAGTATTTGGTGTTAGGGGTAGTGTGAGATCTGGGTTGCTTTGATCCATAGTGGGTACAGGGTAGAGTCGTTGCAGGTGGATCATTGGGAAAAGCTCCCTAAAGCTACAGATTCTTGGGTAACAATAGTCATTACTAATATTCTGATAAATTATTGGATGCATAGAGAGAATAGAAGATACCAAAGGGGTAATCATAATCCGTAAGTCGAAGAAGGATAGACAACACAGTGGCATATAGCATATGCTTTGTCAATATTTTAAGCATACTTTGCAGTCCAAAAATTGTAATGCAACTTCAAAAACGATACTAGTATGTGATTTGCGTACATGTAGGTAGTATGATTACGTTTTATATTTTAAATCTGCTCGCACCGTCGTACGGGGAGCACTTGTTGCACAAAGTTTCCACGAGACTTTAAAAGTCTAAAACATGGTACACAATATACTATAAACAGGTCAGAATCGATGACGTAAAGCAAATGGTCACTCCCATTGTTTTGCTTGAATTTAATATGCTCGGACATTTACAGGAATTGACTGGACGTGTTTCCTGGATGGGTACCACAAATGCGATGACGTGGAGAAATGTTGTCCCGATGGATTTATCTGTGCAGGGAACAGTACATGTCTTGCTATAGGGCAAGTTTGTTAAATCATAATATTCTGTTGCATTCACGCTATAAACGCCTTTCATTCATAGTTACGTTGATACAACCAGTTTTTTCTAATATATTCACTCTAGACGAACTGATTTCACCCGTAGTAACCATCTCACATGTGATAAATCTTTTTCTATCAAGCATGGAACTTTTTGTAATGCTATCTTCTATGGGATCGCTTGTCTGATTAAACGTTGAAATTATAAATACTTACTGTTAATTCATTCGTCATAACTTCTGATTCCGTTCCTCCATTAACCAGCGTCCGTATTACGAAAGCTTCTATTAGAATTACTTTCGGAAATCTTTTTTGTAGGAGGTATAATTGTAATGTAAACATGAATGCGCTCACGAAATCTCTACAGAAAATTTCTCATTTTATATTCCCAATGAATTCCATAATCTTATGAAATATTTGTTCAGACAATTAAAAACGTTTAGTGTAAATGTTTTAAAACGAGTCAACTTTTACCTGAATATTTGCACAATATGAATTATTCTATTTCTTTTTAGGAAGAGTTTGAAGATACCAGAAAACACAAAGACCAAAAAAAAAGGACAAAAGGAAAAATAACGATCTACAAAACACTACACAAAAAAATAAAGATCGGGCAACAAAAAATCCATTAAAAACGAGGGGTGATCTCAGGTGCTCCGTGGGGTTAAGTAGTTCCTGCTCCACTAGTTGCACCCGTCGTGCTACTCCAGTTACAAAATCGGTGATAAGTCATGTATTAGGAAAGGATCGGGAAGTGCTTACCAAATGAATCACGAGTAAAGAATTATCCATTGACAGCTATTAGGCCTCAAGTTATATGTTACTATTATCCACATAACACAGGAGGTAGCATAGATCGAAGAAGAGGAGGCGACCATTTCTAAGAACGTGTTTATGCGTCCGTTAGGATACTTGAAATTAAACTGACGTCCGGCGAAACAATGTTCGGCGTCTACACATATCAATTGTCTCGTATGTTGTTACGTTCAATGCTTGCTGATTGAGTTAAACGATTTTGGGAATGGCATTAAGTGTTCCGCAATTATTTAAGAAATATTTGCCTTTAACATTGTTTATAGAAGAAATACGTCTTCCATTGAGCAATATCTTTGACTTGTGTGAGATATTCAACATTTTTGGATATAACTGAAATATTGTTGAAAGTGGCGTTAAACACCATAACACAAATAAACAATCAACTTTTGTAAACGTCTTGATCACTAACATATAATACGCAAAGACTGTTTTAAGATATATAACATTAAATCATTGTGATATGGGTTAAGCTAAGTTTATGGTATTTAACGCCACTTTCAACAATACTTCAGTTATATCGTGGCGGTGATATGATATACATACTACTTTCTAATGGTTGTAAATAAACGAAATAATCACCCTGTGTTAGCAGTACAATAAAGTCCCAAATCAGCTTCCTCATAGCAGTTAAACAATATATTTGTCTCGCCATTTATAACAGTTCAGCTGCTCGTTTTATTCTATGAACTTCTTAGATTTAATGAACAAGTACCATATGTTAAAAGGGTAACACGATTGTTAACAGACAGCAGACACACATATTTCAGTTGCTGCACAATATTCCAATATTATATTTACAGCTCAATCGTTGGTATCTGTATTGGTGCACTTATTGGCTTAGCAGGACTGGTTGTCATGGTATATTTGTGTTGCAGGAGTGAGTATAATAATTAAATAAAATACAGATTTAGGGAATTCTGAAAAATGTCAAATACAGGTACACGATGAATACATTTAAAAGGTAAGCATTTTTTTCTTGTGATCCGATGTGAGCAACACAAATAACGAATATGCACAGACATGCACATAGAAATACGGAAACTAAAATCTGGAATTTTGTATGAGAGAAAAGCACAATCCTATACAATACATTGAAACAACAGAACAAAATGAGAAAACAATAAAAAAAAAATCTTGACCAACATGTAAATGAAATGTGGAAAGATAACAATGCTGTCCAAATAAGACACATATTGTATAGTGTAACACATCTCAGGGATATATAGATAGGATATTTGTTCTCCAGTGCAGGCTACAACCTCACCGACAAGGTCCCTCCGTTGGTTTTGGGAGGAAATACACAACTCTCACCAATCCGGGAAGTTCATGAATGTCTCGTATAAACATATATTTGAATGAATGAATGAATTTCATTCTCATAAATAAAATACATATAGTTATGAAATTAACAGTTTTATACAACATATTAAGCTGTGGAAAGATTACACCAACACTAACCAGGAGGTTGGACTTACGTAATAATAATCTTTATAATACAATAAGTTTACATGAAGAAAATAACTGGTTAAATTGAATGTATGTGGAGACGACTTACATCAGTTCATGCAGCAATAGTTGAATAGTAGTTATCGCTGGTGGTCGGTTGTAAGTAAAAAAAAAGCCCAATCTTATAAACTATCTCCCCCCCCCCCCTTCTTTTTCACTGTGACTATCTAAACATTCACAAAAAGCACAACACAGTGCCACCTTTGTGTATAGATGATTTATTGATTGCATGCTGGTTTCCCTTGATATATATATATAGCTGAACTATTTCTCCCTATAGGATGGTGGCTATGCAAACTAACAAAATTCAGAAAATGCAGTCAATAAGAGAATTGAATTAAGCATGTTTGAAACAAAATTACGATTAAGCATTTTATCATGGTACAGTGTTATTAATTAATTAAAAAAACCAGATATATTTTCTAAAAACAAATATAATAATATATTGAACTGCAAAAGAAACATCGTTGGTCAACGTTTTATACTCTAAATTGGTGAATTTATTGTAGGGAACAGGTAAATTGTCTTTGCCTTTTCTCTTTAATGCTGCGTGATTAGCAGAGAAGCAACAAATACCAGTTTTATAGTCTTTGGTTGGAACCGATGTGAACTCTAACCCACCAATATCTACCGTACTCGAGGCGACCTCGTTAGCTATTACACCACCGATGCGGAAGAGAAAATGTGCATGTCATAGCATTCATTAGCAATTGGATAAGAACGTTTTATGGTTTAACCTCAACTGAAAATAACCAAAGAACAATATATTATTTCTCAATAAAATAAAACTGATTAAAAGCTAGCCATGATTTTTTTGTTTTCAGCTCCTATAGGATCTGTTGGTACAGTGTTCGCACAGCCAATTGGTGGCACAACTGTAAACACCGTTAGCCAACAACAGTATGGTCAAAATCAGTATGGCAACCCACAAAATTCAACTCACGGCCAGTTATATCCTCCAGCTTATAATCATGCACAAACTAATGACGCACAACCTACCGCGTATGGACAGGCATCTTTTCCTTCGTCAGCAACCACAAAAACTTAGTATAATTTTCTTACAAGAGCTTCTAACAATATTTAAAGCTTTATTCAAAGAACAAAGTATAATATAATTTTGTATCTTCGTGTTTTCATGTTCTTTCCAAAAATTAATGAGGAACTACTTTACATTACAAGACATTTACAAAAGAAAATTGATGAATTGATTTTGTAAAATATAGTGATACTCATTTCCACCAAATTAATTAAATAAATAAATTCTGTTGTTAAAAACAAGCTTTGACATTGTCAAATATAACTCACCTGAATGAGTGAATGAGTGAGTGAGTGATTGTTGTTTAACACCAATTCAACAATAGTTCAGCCATATCATGAAATATAACTCGAATCTGGGGAGGGGGTGAATTTTATTTACTAAAGGGACCAGTCATTTAACTTGCGGGGGATGGTGCTATGTTTTCCCTCAGACAGAAATGTTTTTACAAATGTACATAAGTGAATAAGAAAATAAGTTATCTCTGAGAAAAACCCACCAACACATCCTTATTAGTATTGCCATTATGTGTATATATGTACACCTATAAGCTTTATAAGAAGAGTTTGAAGACACCAACGGGATAACCAGAATCCGTATATCGAAGAAGGATAGATAACGCAATGGCCAAAAGAAAAAGTACAAAAAGACAAACAACGATCTACAAAACATACACATAAAACTAAAGATCGAGTAATACGAACCCCACTAAAAACCGGGGGTGAACTCAGGTTCATCAGAAGGGTTAATAGTTCCTGCTCCACTAGTGTCACCCGTCGTGTTAATCTAGTTACAAACCCGATGATAAGTCATGAATGAGGAAAGGACCGGGAAGTGTTTGCGACAAGTGGAACATATTCGTGGTCATTTGTGACACAGATATTCCATAGCGGTCAACCAAGTCATGGTGGCTACCATAAAACTTTCAAAGTAATGACTTCAACTTAACCGAGAGGAATCATTGGTTCAGTAACTTCCTTGTTAGCAGCAACCCTCTATCACGGAGATCCTGATATGAACCACAAGCTCTGGAATATCGTATCAACTGAGAGATATGTACTCCATATACAGGTGCTGCTGGGATGTTGTTACATACAAATGGAAATGTCATAATGGGGAAATTGAAATCAACTCATTTGTCGTAAAGTTTCTTTCTTAACCGCCCCTCACTTTCAATTACGAGGTGTGGGTCAACGTATGAAACAGACCTATCTGTTAATGTAATAATGTGTATTTATGAATTCTCTCTCTCTCTCTCTCTCTCTCTCTCTCTCTCTCTCTCACTCTGTAATCTTTTGCAACATTGGTTTTATGTTCCGATGAGTTTGTCAGCTCAAAATCTTTTACTGTCACAATTACCTGAGTTATGTGCTGATGAATTTAACAACTCAGTATTTACCTGGCTGCTGAGTTATTGATTAAGATAATCTCTTACTTGCTCTCCTTTACCGATATGTTACGGTGTGGGATGGAGTGGGGGTGACTAAGGAAACCTCATTACGTGTGACATGTGAGAAGAGTGAAGATACCAAAGAGGTAATCAGAATCCGGAGAAAATACAACATAATGGCCAAAATGAATATATGATGATATGATAAATTCTCTTTTACGTCAATCGGATTGATCATAGCTTGCAAAGCAGTTTAGTACCATTTTTATGTTCTGGCAATCGCCATTTGCTTTGGTTGACCGTACATAGGGTCTCTCGCATAAGACTCGTCATTGGATTTTCCTCAGATCTCCTATGCGGCGACATATCAGTGGAGCAAGTGAGAGATTGTTGATACGTTACCATATGAGTCAATAACTTCCATGAGGCACAAATATATACGTGTAACCAAAATCAATATACATCTACATGTACATTGTATATGATATAGCAACTAACAATATATAAAATTCACACGTTCTTTAAATATAAATAAAATTTGTCATAACTCTGAATCGGTCTGAAAATTTACGTCATAAGCAATAACAGAATAACACGTGATCACCATTTTGTACCTACTCAATCTATTTTGACAGAGCTACATTTATATGCATAATACCTACAGATTTTTTTTTCTTTATGATTAGTTTTAAACTTAGATGCAATATTTGAATCATTTAACTGGAAAATGTTTTAAGAAATGTAATATTGAAAAAAAATATCTGATATATTTAATATTTAATTCACTTTAAGACAATTTGTTGCGTAATGTTTGTATTTAAAAGAGGCTCTTTAAAATTAAATTTTAGACAGGATATTTGATCTCTTTAATTTGTTTGATTTTAGATATGTTTTATGTTTGATCAAATATATGACGCTATAATAAAATACTTATTTATTTGTTTGTTTTATTAGGAATTTTTTATTCTCTGAAGTGCCATGTAAATTTACATTGCTGTACAAACATGTTTTTTATATATATGTAACCACCTCGGTGGTGTAATGGTTAGCGTGATCGTCTCGAGTGGGTACCAACTCCGATCGGGTTAAACCTAAAAACTATAAAATTGGTATTTGTTGCTTCTTCGCTAAGCATTAAGGCGAAATAGCAAATGATGATTAGCTCAAAATCAGGATAATGTGGCCGAGTAGTGCGACATGTCTATTCGCGGACTGTTGTTTCAGTGAGCTATTACTATAAAAATCCAACTAAGGATGTTGGTCTAGTATAAAGCAAACCTCACCATCATCTCGTTGAAAATTAATTAACTTGTTCCATGGCCATGAAGTAGCTGAAAAGTTGCTGAATTGTCGTTAAAAAACAATCACTCACTCACTCACTCACTCACTCACTCACTCATCTTTTATGAATTGATAAATAAATGCATTTTGGAGTCATAAAAGTAAAGATTTCGAGTAAAACACGAAATAACGTACACAATAGCAAATAAACAAATGCCAATGTAAATATCTATGATTATTAACCTAACACGTTTTTTATCTTACTAATTGCTTGTTAAAAGGCTTTTCTTGAATTTTAAATTTATTCGGGAATTTCCCCATTTAAAAAAATCCAATTATCATCTCATATTATAGTTAACAATCATAGGTAACTTCCCCTTTTAGTTACATTCTACATGTTATATAGGGGGTAAGGGTTATGTCGTTTAACGCCACTTTCAACAATATTTCAATTATATCGTGGCTGTCAGTTTCGTTCGTGGAGGAAACTGCAGAAAACCACCGACCTGCCGAAATCGCTGACAAACTTTATCACATAATGTTGTATCGAGTACACCTCGCCTGCGCGGGATTCGAACTGACAACGTTAGTGGTTATTGACACGCACTGATGGCATATGTAGTTGTCAATCCAGCTACCATACGGTCACGACCACGACGGTCAATAAAATGTTATATAAATTATACTGCTATGATATGTAGATACTGGGCCCCACACTCAACACAGAAGACTGAAGTTGATGTTAAATACTCCGGAAGGAGTAAACCTTTCTATACAATTTTTACAACAGAGCATTTTAGTATTAAGCAAAAACGTCTTTGTTTAAAGACAGTCATTTTTAATTTAATATCTTAGTACACTATACGTATAAATCTCGCTTCTAATTGACTTAGACAATTTGCTTTCTGCCACCATAATGCCAAGCCATATGTAAATCGTGACGTCAATAATGACGGACCATAGCGTAATAGACTATGAACAGAGAAGCCTTTGTCATTGATTGCATCTATCCAATGACGAAAATATGCAGTTGTGTGCATGCAGAAAGCATATGTAAGACGTACGTGCTTACCGGAGAAGCAACACATCCCAATTTAATGGTCTTTGATTTGACCCGATTGGGACTCGAACCTACCATCTACCGCACTCAAGGCGAGCACGTTAACCTTTACACCACTGATCAATGTAGGTTAGCTACGCCCTTTGATACACGGTCATGCTTTCATATAGCTTCTTATCACCTGAGCACCCCCTTCGAGAGGGTATCTCAAATCCGCGAACGTGATGGGTAGCTCTCATGCGCGGATCCAGGATTTTACGTTAGGAGTGCGCACTTCTTGGCGAGGGGTCTGGGGACTGTCTAGGACCCCAGCGGGACCAGGGCAGCTCCCGGTGGGCGGACCGGTGGGGTTAAGCCCCCCCCCTGAAGCTCCTGGGAATTAGAAAATATAGGGCCTCTTTTCTGAACCGAAAATGATTAAAATTGTACCATGTGAGGTATGACGCTTCACATCGAAGGTATGCGTACAATGAAGTATGCTATTTTACTCATGACGTAAGGCCTTGTTACGACTTCAATATGAAGAACAGCAATCAAAGGCTTTTGCTTGTTCCAGGAAAATATGTGTGATTTTGTTCAATGCACATTACCCTATATCCCTTCGCTCGAAAGAGAAAGAACTAATTCGTATGTTTGAAATAGTATTAGGAAGGAGGAAATGGACATGTCTCAAACAGAATGGAAAAGAACAGGTGAAAAATATTCACAACTTAACGTCGCATGTATGACTTTCAGAAAACTGTGACGTCTGCTTTAAAATTGATCAATAATTGGTATTATTACATAATGACTGTAAATATCCGTACTTTAGCTAAATAAAGTCTAGAAGTCAATAAATAATGGTATTCATCTGCTGAAAGTGATATTCACCGGGTGACGTTATAAGCCTTATAGTATATGTAATAAAACAATTACAGGCTTTTGCATCAGTGAATATTATAGTGTTATTAACTGGTTGTTTCTGTATTGGCCCTGGTATAGATTCGAGGTCAGCTGTATTGTTTGTTTGTAATAATTACGTCATGAAGAATTGTAGTATGCGAACGTAATGTCGGAACGGAAGTAAGATTGCAAACCGGAACCCATACAGCTTTTTCGACCCGGGGCCAATACGGACCAAAGCTGTATTGGCCCGGGGCCGAAAAGCTGTATATATATTAAGCTGGGCAGACCTACTGTATGATACAGACTGATTTAAACGTATTAGGGCTGTTTTAATCATATTATTTAATAAGAGTTTTTATTGACCTGTAAAACCAATATTATTTTACAGGTCAGTAAAAACTCATATTCACTTCTAAAAACGTCTTAATTATATAGACCTAGGGAAAATTTATATATTACATGTACAAACAAATAGATCACGAAATAAAAAAGAATAACAAAAATGACCAAACCGAAACTATATTATGCACATATAACCAGAAGACATACACATTGTTATAAAAATTCCTCAACGCAATATAAAGGTATGTATACATCCTGCATTTATCATAGTTTATTTGCCAGACAATGGATTCATAAGCATCATGATCTGGAACTGGGCAGCAAAGACATGTACGAATATTCATTGCAATGGAGAGATGAGTTGAAGGAACAAAGTGTTAATATCACGTATTTAACATCAAGCGATTGTCAGTCCAGTCACGCCAATGCTTTTTCTTTCTTGGGGGGGGGGGGGGGGACGCACGCCGGATTCGCCCCCGCCTGGATCCGCGCCTGTCTCTGTGGATTGAGCCCTCAAACCATTCCCTAATACTGCAAGCTGAACATGCAGTGGATAAACTTTATATATAACCTGCCCTGGTGTTCGCTCGGGGGTTCATGTGACTACAAAGTAGGAAAAAACAATATGACATGTATATATTCAACAAAAAGAAGACATGTTTATTACCCGAATAAATAGTTCGGTTTTGTATTAATTTTATTGTTTTAGACCTCCCTTCAAATACTTTTTTTTATCTTGCTGCTCAAGCAGTGATTTGCAAATACAACCCTTCTTTGCTTGGCAAGATCATATTAAAATACTTGTTGTTTGCAATACGATTCGCATCAATACATTTAAATATTCTGATAAATGATCTTAGTTTTCAATCCTATATAAACGTGTTTTGAAGGTAAAAATTGTTATTCATGAAATAGACCAATAGATTCGTATGTACCGAAATATTTCAGAATGGAGTTGATTTGTTTCCTAATTTTAAGTTTCCAATTATTTGTAGGTTTAGACGGTAAGCTTGGATTTATTTTGTTTTTCTTCTTTTATATATATATTTATTTATTTATTTATTTGTTTATTTATTTATTTATTTGTTTATTTATTTTCCTGCTGAGAGGTATGTGTTACTCATGATATTTTGTTTCTGATAACCTTTGTTAGTTAATACAATGGTATGCATACAACTAATTAAAGTACATTACATAATAACAAAACAGCTATATACAATATTTACAACAAGAGAGTAGAGAGAGATAGTTACATTTTTCAGACAAGAGGACATATATTTTTATTTATAAATCTAATAAAGCTGCATACTTTATCAATGCGCCAACATACTATTTCCGTCATTTCAAACATAATTTTGATCACATGAAGTAATAATCAAATCACTTAATTCTTAACAAAAATCTCTTCATCTTAAAGCAATTAATGAAAGAATAGAGTTCAACTGATTCATTTGTTTTTTACAAACATGGCAAAGCTTTCGCTTGGCTTTACAGTTTTTGTATACTACACTGAAATGTGCACTGGGAATTAATTATTATTATTATTATTCTTTTTTGGTTTCCAGCTCAATGAATGAAGGTTTCGTAAACATACTCTTCAAATGACTTAATTCCCATCTGTTTAAATATTATCTCGCATCGTGGTAGAATAACATATTTTTTAAATTATATTCTTACGAGACTAATGATTAATTTTTAATACGCAATTTATGTACAGAATAGGTGTCTGGTTACATTGAGAAGAAATAATATATATATATATAAAATTGATTAAATGTTTGTTTGGTCCAGAGAACAGTAAAATTAAACGCAAAACTAATATTAATACAAAACAACGATGACATACCAAACCCAATATCTTCCAAACGGTGCTCCTAAATTATAGGAGGAATATATAGTATTTTTGAATGCTGGCCTTATATGATTACACTTATTTCATATTTTGGTTGTATGGTTTCGGTAACAGGCATACGTTTTCCAACAAAGCTTGCCGTTCCATTAGTTAACCAACAGTAAAGTAGTGAAAAACAAAGACCAACAGCAGAGTCATTCATGTACGAAATATCTTGAAAAGATAGTCTTAGAAGTGATATTTATTTTATCGATCTTAATCGATTGATTGATTGATGTTTAGCACCAACTTTAATAGCATTCCAGCTATATGGTGGCTTATCGATCTTAACATACCACGTTTATGTTGCTTGAAAATATGTTCATCTTCTCGATCATACCTATTATCTCAAAAAGTGGGTATCCCTCGTCGGAGAAATAATGGCCCTATTTCTATACACAGGAATTCCTTTTTGCATACCAGTAACCAATATTTGTTTTATATGTCAGGATATTTGATAGACATAGCATATCTATTTGCATTCTTTGCAAATTAGATGTTTTTTTTTACCTTAATCATATTTTATTTGCTTAAATTATACACATGTAAAGTCATATTTATGAAGTCATTCTTCTACCTCAAGTCGTATGTTACAAAAATATATGAAGCATGCTTATACAAGATTCTAAGAAAGTTATCTAGATAGATACAAAAGCAAAACATGAGAATAAAAAGATCAAAGCTAATGATGATTATGATTTTTGTTGATGGTGGAAGTTTGGGTGCCAACATTAGATATTACTCTAAATTTAACGCTTGGTCGCCATATCGATATTTATGCAAGCAGACAAATACTTTACAACGAGGTATTTGATTTATTCTGCTGATGCGAACCCTATAATGGGAAACCCCTATGAATTTTCTAGAGATGTGGTTTTGCGTCTTCGCATGACCTAACATGTTAATTATCTGACGACGTAAGCTAAATGCATCTTATATTTCTGTTCGTGATTTAAAACAGAAACATGTACACACCATACGTGTTATTTGAAAAACAAGAAATACAGTTGATTTGTTTTCTTTTCTTAATGTCTAAGATTTAAACCAATCGCTTTACATGATGAAATTGTTTTTAAAATAAACGCAAATGTCTGCAGATTTCGTCTTGCTTCAATTATCACAATAATAGACATAAACTGCTACAAAATATAGCTAAAGTCTAAAATAAATAATGCTAGGACGATTGAATTTGATCCTGTTTTAGCTTGAATATGTATTAGCATTTGTAACAATGGAAATATAGAGAAATATAGATCCTGGCTTGGGATAGAAACGAAAGTTGGGCTGAGTTGATATATCTGTTTATTGGATACCAGCCCTCCTCTCAATTTGAAAAAAAAAATTCCAATGGTTTATTTATAAACACCATTTACATATTCCACAATGAATACACAAATTCGTATTTATATTTTTGGAGGATCAACGAGTTTCAGTATGATGTATTAGTGATAGTATATATGTTCCCAGTCGTTTCAGTACTAGGTACTCTTTTAAGCCCCCTTAGGACGTACCCTCAAATCTTTAGTACCGCCACGATATAAAACTGAAATATTGTTGAAAGTGGCGTTAAACATCATAACCATAACTCCTCAAATTTTTAACAAATGTATTTGGGTTTCAAGGGTTCTGTATCAACAATATACCATGTGGTACTTATATCATAGCTCTATCTTCCCGAGGCAAGGGTCTTCTGTCCACAATTGTCCATCGGGTTATTGTTTTATAGCATTATCTGCCCGAGGCAAGGGTCCGTTGTCCACAATTGTCCAAGGGGTCATTGTTTCATAGCATTATCTTCCCGAGGCAAGGGGTCTGTGTTCACGATAGTCCATGAGGTCATTTTCCGAGACAATGGTTATTTATCCAGAATTGTTCGTGTGGTCCTTTCCTTAATATAACACGATCCTCCTGGTGAAGGGGATCGGTATCCTACATATTATTGGGTACTTGATATATATAATATCATCTTCCTGAGGCAAGAAGTGGTCGTCGTGGTTGTAATCGTATGGTAGTTAGATTTACAACTACCTGTGCAACCAGTGCCTCACACAACCAAAGTTGTGAGTGTGAGTTCGAATCCCGTTCATGGCGAGGTATACTCGATACAACATTATGTGATAAAGTTTGTCAATGACTTACTACACTGTGGTTTTCGCCTGGTACTCCGGTTTCCTCCACCAATAAAACTGATCGCCACGATATAACTGAAATATTGTTGAAAGTGGCCTTAAACACCGCAAACCAAACCATTCTGAGGCGAAAGTTCTGTGTCCACAGTTGTCAATGGGATCCTCAATATAGTTATCATCAACTTTCTTTTTTTACGTAATCATATTTCTTGCTTTAAATAACAAAAATAAAACTTCATTTATTAGATATTATGCACCATTTCACTTAGCATAATTCACGGCTCACGTATTTTCTATTTAATGACAAATCAAATGTTCAAACATTAAAATGAGGATTGGTTTTCAATCTGTAAACATATGTATGTTTATTTTAGATAAAGATAATTAAAAAGATTTGTAGTATGAAATACGAATTTAAATATTTAAAGTACATCCGTGTACCTATTTGTTTTACATGCAAATGTCATAATTTACAGTCTCCTGAGTACTGGTGATAGTTCCTGGAATCCCCATGTGGGTGATCGATGATGCTCTCACTAGGTAGGGAGGATGGGGGTGTTCTCACGTTATAGTACAAAAAGCCTGACATTGAACGATAGTGAGTAACGTATTTGAAGAGTGCCATGCTCGCTGCATCTTTAAGATATCTTTTGTAGCTTTCGAAAAACAGCAGGCGAATTGTAGTCATTTTTTCCATCCGTAATTAACTATGCATACACTTATTATTTTACATCTTGTTACAATACAAAGTTGTTACATTGGTTACTTTATATCTTGTTACGACACAAAGTTGTTAGACTGGATATTTTACATCTTGTTACATCACAAAGTTGTTAGACTGGTTATTTTACACCTTGTTACAACACAAAGTTGTTACACTGGTTATTTTACATCTTGTCATAACACAAAGTTGTTAGACTGGATATTTTACATCTTGTTACATCACAAAGTTGTTAGACTGGTTATTTTACACCTTGTTGCAACACAAAGTTGTTACACTGGTTATTTTACATCTTGTCATAACACAAAGTTGTTATTCTGATTATTCTACATCTTGTTGCAACACAAAGTTGCTACATTTGTTATTTTACATCTTGTTACAACACAAAGTTGTTACACTGGTTATTTTGCATCTTGTTACAACACAAAGTTTTAACACTGATAATTTTACATCTTGTTACAGCACAAAGTTGTTACTGTGGTCATTTTACATCTTGTTACAGCACAAAGTTGTTACACTGATTATTTTACATCTTGTTACAACACAAAGTTGTTATTCTGGTTATTTAACAACTTGTTACATCAGAAAGTTGTTACACTGATTATTTTACATCTTGTTTCAGCATAAAGTTGTTACACTGGTTGTTTTACGTCTTGTTACAACACAAAGTTGTTATACTGATTATTTTATATCTTGTTACAACACAAAGTTGTTACAGGGGTTATTTTACATCTTGTTACAGCACAAAGTTGTTATTCTGGTTATTTAACAACTTGTTACATCACAAAGTTGTTACACTGGTTGTTGTACGTCTTGTTACAACACAAAGTTGTTATACTGATTATTTTATATCTTGTTACAACACAAAGTTGTTACAGGGGTTATTCTACATCTTGTTACAACACAAAGTTGTTATTCTGGTTATTTAACAACTTGTTACATCAGAAAGTTGTTACACTGATTATCTTACATCTTGTTACAACACAAAGTTGTTACACTGGTTGTTTTACATCTTGTTACAACACAAGGTTGTTACACTGATTATGTTTACATCTTGTTACAACACAAAGTTGTTACAGTGGTTCTTTTACATCTTGTTACAACACAAAGTTGTTACACTGATTATTTTATATCTTGTTACAACACAAAGTTGTTACACTGATTATGCTTACATCTTGTCACAACACAAAGTTGTTATTCTTGTTATTTTACAACTTGTTACAACACAAAGTTGTTAGACTGATTATTTTACATCTTGTTACAACACAAAGCTGTTACATTGGTTATTTTACACCTTGCTGCAACACAAAGTTGCTACATTGATTATTTATCATCTTGTTACAACACAAAGTTGTTAGACTAATTACTTTACATCTTGTTACAACACAAAGTTGTTAGATTGGTTACTTTATATTTTGCTACAACACAAAGTTGCTACACTGGTTATTTTACAACTTGCTACAACACAAAGTTGCTACACTGGTTACTTTACATCTTCCTACAACACAAAGTAGTTAGACTGGTTATTCTACAACCTATCACAGCACAAAGTTCTTATTCTGGTTATTTTACATCTTGTTACAACACAAAGTTGCTACACTAATTATTTTATATCTTGTTACAACACAAAGTTGTTACACTAGTTATTTTGAATCTTGTTGCACTGCAAATTTACTACATCTTGTTACAGCACAAGGTTGCTATATTGGTTACTTTACATCTTGTTACAACACAAAGTTGTTACACTGATTATTTTATATCTTTTTACAACACAAAGTTGTTATTCTGGTTATTTAACAACTTGTTACATCACAAATTTGCTACACTGATAATTTTACATCTTGTTACAGCACAAAGTTGTTACGCTGGTTATTTTACGTCTTGTTACAACACAAAGTTGTTGCACTGATTATTTTATATCTTGTTACAACATAAAGTTGCTACAGTATTTATTTTACATCTTGTTACAGCACAAAGTTGTTATTCTGGTTATTTAACAACTTGTTACATCACAAAGTTGTTACACTTATTATTTTACATCTTGTTACAACACAAAGTTGTTATTCTGGTTATTTAACAACTTGTTACAACAAAAAGTTGTTAGACTGGTTATTTAACAACTTGGTACATCACAAAGTTGTTAGACTGATTATTTTACATCTTGTTACAACACAAAGTTGCTACACTGGTTGCTTTACAACTTGTTACAACACAAAGTTGTTACACTGATTATTTTACATCTTGTTTCAGCATAAAGTTGTTACACTGGTTGTTTTACGTCTTGTTACAACACAAAGTTGTTATACTGATTATTTTATATCTTGTTACAACACAAAGTTGTTACAGGGGTTATTTTACATCTTGTTACAGCACAAAGTTGTTATTCTGGTTATTTAACAACTTGTTACATCACAAAGTTGTTACACTGGTTGTTGTACGTCTTGTTACAACACAAAGTTGTTATACTGATTATTTTATATCTTGTTACAACACAAAGTTGTTACAGGGGTTATTCTACATCTTGTTACAACACAAAGTTGTTATTCTGGTTATTTAACAACTTGTTACATCAGAAAGTTGTTACACTGATTATCTTACATCTTGTTACAACACAAAGTTGTTACACTGGTTGTTTTACATCTTGTTACAACACAAGGTTGTTACACTGATTATGTTTACATCTTGTTACAACACAAAGTTGTTACAGTGGTTATTTTACATCTTGTTACAACACAAAGTTGTTACACTGATTATTTTATATCTTGTTACAACACAAAGTTGTTACACTGATTATGCTTACATCTTGTCACAACACAAAGTTGTTATTCTTGTTATTTTACAACTTGTTACAACACAAAGTTGTTAGACTGATTATTTTACATCTTGTTACAACACAAAGCTGTTACATTGGTTATTTTACACCTTGCTGCAACACAAAGTTGCTACATTGATTATTTATCATCTTGTTACAACACAAAGTTGTTAGACTAATTACTTTACATCTTGTTACAACACAAAGTTGTTAGATTGGTTACTTTATATTTTGCTACAACACAAAGTTGCTACACTGGTTATTTTACAACTTGCTACAACACAAAGTTGCTACACTGGTTACTTTACATCTTCCTACAACACAACGTAGTTAAACTGGTTATTCTACAACCTATCACAGCACAAAGTTCTTATTCTGGTTATTTTACATCTTGTTACAACACAAAGTTGCTACACTAATTATTTTATATCTTGTTACAACACAAAGTTGTTACACTAGTTATTTTGAATCTTGTTGCACTACAAATTTACTACATCTTGTTACAGCACAAGGTTGCTATATTGGTTACTTTACATCTTGTTACAACACAAAGTTGTTACACTGATTATTTTATATCTTTTTACAACACAAAGTTGTTATTCTGGTTATTTAACAACTTGTTACATGACAAATTTGCTACACTGATAATTTTACATCTTGTTACAGCACAAAGTTGTTACGCTGGTTGTTTTACGTCTTGTTACAACACAAAGTTGTTGCACTGATTATTTTATATCTTGTTACAACATAAAGTTGCTACAGTATTTATTTTACATCTTGTTACAGCACAAAGTTGTTATTCTGGTTATTTAACAACTTGTTACATCACAAAGTTGTTACACTTATTATTTTACATCTTGTTACAACACAAAGTTGTTATTCTGGTTATTTAACAACTTGTTACAACACAAAGTTGTTAGACTGGTTATTTAACAACTTGGTACATCACAAAGTTGTTAGACTGATTATTTTACATCTTGTTACAACACAAAGTTGCTACACTGGTTGCTTTACAACTTGTTACAACACAAAGTTGTTACACTGATTATGCTTACATCTTGTTACAACACAAAGTTGTTACAGTGGTTATTTTACATCTTGTTACAACAGAAAGTTGTTACACTGATTATTTTATATCTTGTTAAAACACAAAGTTGATACACTGGTTATTTTACATCTTGTCACAACAAAAAGTTATTATTCTGGTTATATTACACCTTGTTACAACACACAGTTGCTACATTGATTATTTTACATCTTCTTACAGCACAAAGTTGTTACATTGGTTATTTTATATATTGTTACAGCACAAAGTTCTTAAATTTGTTATTTTACATCTTGTCACATCACAAAGTTGTTAGACTGGTTATTTTGCATCTTGTTACAACACAAAGTTGTTACATTTATTATCTTACATCTCGTCATAACACAAAGTTGTTAGACTGGTTATTATACATCTTGTTACAACACACTGTTGTTAGACTGGTTATTCTACATCATATTGCAACACAAAGTTGTTACAGTGGTTATTTTACATCTTATTACAACACAAAGTTGTTACAGTGGTTATTTTACATCTTGTTACAACACAAAGTTGCTACACTGGTTATTTTACATCTTGTTACAACACAAAGTTGTTACAGTGGTTATTTTACATCTTGTTACAACACAAAGTTGTTACACTGATTATTTTACATCTTGTTACAACACAAAGTTGCTACAGTGGTTATTTTACATCTTGTTACAACACAAAGTTGTAAAATTGATTGTTTTACATCTTGTTACAACACAAAGTTGCTACAATGGTTATTTTACATCTTGTTACAACACAAAGTTGTTACACTGGTTATTTTATATCTTGTTACAACACAAAGTTTCTACAATGGTTATTTTACATCTTGTTACAACACAAAGGTGCTACATTTATTATTTTACATCTTGTCATAACACAAAGTTGTTAGACTGGTTATTCTACATCTTGTTACAACACACAGTTGTTACACTGGTTATTCTACATCATGTTGCAACACAAAGTTGTTACAGTGGTTATTTTACATCTTGTTACAACACAAAG
Source organism: Bathymodiolus septemdierum (assembly GCA_963383655.1). NCBI lineage: Eukaryota > Metazoa > Mollusca > Bivalvia > Mytilida > Modiolidae > Bathymodiolus > Bathymodiolus septemdierum. The sequence goes on from OY726519.1 coordinate 36,170,414, forward strand.
CTGTTACACTGATTATTTTACATCTTGTTACAACACAAAGATGTTACATTGGTTATCATACATCTTGTTATAGCACAAAGTTGTTACATTGGTTATTTTATATATTGTTACAACAAAAAAGTTGTTAGATTGGCTACTTTATATCTTGGTACAAAACAAAGTGGTTACACTGGTTATTGTACATCTTGTTACAGCATAAAGTTTCTAAGATGGTTATTTTACATCTTGTTACAACACAAAGTTGCTACACTGGTTATTTTACATCTTTTTACAACATAAAGCTGTTATGCTAGTTATTTTACATCTTGTTACAACACAAAGCTGTTACACTGGTTATTTTACACCTTGTCACAACACAAAGTTGTTATTCTGGTTATTTTACATCTTGTTGCAAAACAAAGTTGTTAGACTGGTTATTTTACATCTTGTTACAACACAAAGTTGTTACACTGGTTGTTTTACATCTTGTTACAACACAAGGTTGTTACACTGATTATGTTTACATCTTGTTACAACACAAAGTTGTTACAGTGGTTATTTTACATCTTGTTACAACACAAAGTTGTTACACTGATTATTTTATATCTTGTTACAACACAAAGTTGCTACACTGATTATGTTTACATCTTGTCACAACACAAAGTTGTTATTCTTGTTATTTTACACCTTGTTACAACACAAAGTTGTTAGACTGATTATTTTACATCTTGTTACAACACAAAGCTGTTACATTGGTTATTTTACACCTTGCTGCAACACAAAGTTGCTACATTGATTATTTATCATCTTGTTACAACACAAAGTTGTTAGACTAATTACTTTACATCTTGTTACAACACAAAGTTGTTAGATTGGTTACTTTATATTTTGCTACAACACAAAGTTGCTACACTGGTTATTTTACAACTTGTTACAACCCAAAGTTGCTACACTGGTTACTTTACATCTTCCTACAACACAAAGTAGTTAGACTGGTTATTCTACAACCTATCACAGCACAAAGTTCTTATTCTGGTTATTTTACATCTTGTTACAACACAAAGTTGCTACACTAATTATTTTATATCTTGTTACAACACAAAGTTGTTACACTAGTTATTTTGAATCTTGTTGCACTACAAATCTATTACATCTTGTTACAGCACAAGGTTGCTATATTGGTTACTTTACATCTTGTTACAACACAAAGTTGTTACACTGATTATTTTGTATCTTGTTACAACACAAAGTTGTTATTCTGGTTATTTAACAACTTGTTACATCACAAAGTTGCTACACTGATAATTTTACATCTTGTTACAGCACAAAGTTGTTACGCTGGTTGTTTTACGTCTTGTTACAACACAAAGTTGTTACACTGATTATTTTATATCTTGTTACAACATAAAGTTGCTACAGTAGTTATTTTACATCTTGTTACAGCACAAAGTTGTTATTCTGGTTATTTAACAACTTGTTACATCACAAAGTTGTTACACTTATTATTTTACATCTTGTTACAACACAAAGTTGTTATTCTGGTTATTTAACAACTTGTTACATCACAAAGTTGTTAGACGGATTATTTTACATCTTGTTACAACACAAAGTTGCTACACTGGTTGCTTTACAACTTGTTACAACACAAAGTTGTTACACTGATTATGCTTACATCTTGTTACAACACAAAGTTGTTACAGTGGTTATTTTACATCTTGTTACAACAGAAAGTTGTTACACTGATTATTTTATATCTTGTTAAAACACAAAGTTGATACACTGGTTATTTTACATCTTGTCACAACAAAAAGTTATTATTCTGGTTATATTACACCTTTTTACAACACACAGTTGCTACATTGATTATTTTACATCTTCTTACAGCACAAAGTTGTTACATTGGTTATTTTATATCTTGTTACAGCACAAAGTTCTTAAATTTGTTATTTTACATCTTGTCACATCACAAAGTTGTTAGACTGGTTATTTTACATCTTGTTACAACACAAAGTTGTTACATTTATTATCTTACATCTCGTCATAACACAAAGTTGTTAGACTGGTTATTATACATCTTGTTACAACACACAGTTGTTAGACTGGTTATTCTACATCATGTTGCAACACAAAGTTGCTACAGTGGTTATTTTACATCTTGTTACAACACAAAGTTGTTACAGTGGTTATTTTACATCTTGTTACAACACAAAGTTGCTACACTGGTTATTTTACATCTTGTTACAACACAAAGTTGTTACAGTGGTTGTTTTACATCTTGTTACAACACAAAGTTGTTACACTGATTATTTTACATCTTGTTACAACACAAAGTTGCTACAGTGGTTATTTTACATCTTGTTACAACACAAAGTTGTAAAATTGATTGTTTTACATCTTGTTACAACACAAAGTTGCTACAATGGTTATTTTACATCTTGTTACAACACAAAGTTGTTACACTGGTTATTTTATATCTTGTTACAACACAAAGTTTCTACAATGGTTATTTTACATTTTGTTACAACACAAAGGTGCTACATTTATTATTTTACATCTTGTCATAACACAAAGTTGTTAGACTGGTTATTCTACATCTTGTTACAACACACAGTTGTTACACTGGTTATTCTACATCATGTTGCAACACAAAGTTGTTACAGTGGTTATTTTACATCTTGTTACAACACAAAGCTGTTACGCTGATTATTTTACATCTTGTTACAACACAAAGATGTTACATTGGTTATCATACATCTTGTTATAGCACAAAGTTGTTACATTGGTTATTTTATATATTGTTACAACAAAAAAGTTGTTAGATTGGCTACTTTATATCTTGGTACAAAACAAAGTGGTTACACTGGTTATTGTACATCTTGTTACAGCATAAAGTTTCTAAGATGGTTATTTTACATCTTGTTACAACACAAAGTTGCTACACTGGTTATTTTACATCTTTTTACAACACAAAGCTGTTATGCTAGTTATTTTACATCTTGTTACAACACAAAGCTGTTACACTGGTTATTTTACACCTTGTCACAACACAAAGTTGTTATTCTGGTTATTTTACATCTTGTTACAAAAGAAAGTTGTTAGACTGGTTATTTTACATCTTGTTACAACACAAAGTTGTTACACTGGTAATTGTACACCTTGCTACAACGCAAAGTTGTTGCACTGGTTATTTTACATCTTGTTACATTACAAATTTTCTACATCTTGTTACAACACAAAGTTGCTATATTCGTTACTTTGCATCTTGTTACAACACAAAGATGTTAAATTGATTACTTTACATCTTGTTACAACAAAAAGCTGCTAAATTGGTTATTGTTCATCTTGTTACAACACAAATTTGCTACGCTGGTTATTTTACATCTTGTCACAACACAAAGTTATTATTCTGGTTATTTTACACCTTGTTACAACACAGAGTTGTTACATTGATTGTTTTACATCTTCTTAGAACACAAAGTTGTTACATTAGTTATCATACATCTTGTTACAGCACAAAGTTGTTACACTGGATATTTTACATCTTGTTACAGCACAAAGTTGTTACATTGGTTATTTTATATCTTGTTACAGCACAGAGTGGCTACACTGGTTGTCCTACATTTTGTTACAACACAAAGTTTTTAGATTGGTAATGCTACATTTTGTTACAACACAAAGTTGTTACACTGGTTATTTTACATCTCGTTACAGCCCAAAGTTGTTACACTGGTAGTCTTACATCTAGTTGCAACACAAAGTTTTTAGACTGGTTATTTTACATCTTGTTGCAACACAATGGTGTTAGACTGGTTATTTTACAACTTTTTAAAACACAATGTTGTTAAACTGGTTATTTTACATCTTGTTACAACACAATGTTGCTACATTGGTTATTTTACATCTTGTTACGTCACAAAGTTCTTACACTAGCTATTTACATCTTGTTACAGCACAAAGTTGTTTTCCTGGTTATTACCTTTGTAATGATTTAACATGGTGTTGCCGTACTGGCTACATATGCACTGGATCAGCATCATGCCTGTCTATAGCGTAAGTTAATTAATTAAAGGAAAAACAAATTATACCACACTCTCGTCCTTCACTTATTGTATTAATAATCAAATTATGGACCACGAAAGCAGTGATATTTATAGGGCATAACATTTTTGCTTATTTTCTGAAATTAGAATTAGAGTAAAATACCATTATGTAAATTATTTGTTGCCTCACGTGATAATAAATCCGATTTTTAATGGAGTTCGTGTTGCACAGTTTTGTAGATCATTGTTTGTCTTTTTGTTCTTTTTCTTTTGACCATTGTATTGCCTGTCCTTCGATTTACAGCTTCTCATTACCCATTTGGTATCTTCAAACTTTGCTGGGACATATCTTGATTCGAAGCTATTTTGACGGATCGTAGCAATATTTTTCACAGTATAGCCAATTATTATTGCATTTCTACAAATAGTAGCACAAGGTCATGTAGTTATATGTAATACTGTTAGGTTATTATTAATATAACACAAAAGATTTATCTGAGATCCTATTTTGCCTAACTTTTCTTTTGACATTCTGTAGATATACAGTCGTGTCTACATCGTCCGTGGTGTCTTTACATTTATCTAGAATAATATCTTTCGTCATATTTACGTTATTTGTGTTTGCTTGCGCATAGTGGTGTCCAACACATATTGTGTTGTGTTTTTGCTTTTTTTTTCTTCGTCTTATGTTGTTAGTTTCTCTGGTTTGTTATATTTTGATTGCCCGTTCGGTATTCTCTAATGTTTACTTCCTTATCGGAATAAACAAATAAAGTAAGAAAAGTTTGATGATACCACTGGAGTAATCAGAAACCGTTAAATCAAAGGATAAACAATTCAATGGCCGAAAGAAAAGGGACAAAATGACAAACAATCATCTACAAAACTCTACACAGGAAAATAAAGTTCGAGTATATTTTTGTAAATATTTATCAAGCAATCGGATATTTGTATTGAATGACGTTCTATACAACATTAGTTATTGCCTATATATCTTTATTATTTTTAGAGTTGTTGTTGGAGCTTGTATTGGCGGCCTGATTGGACTCGTTCTTTTCGTTCTTTTTATATATTGTGTATGTTGCAAACGTAAGTATGATGTATTTCTATGTTTAATGGACATAATGAATGAATATGTTGACATGTTCTACGTTCGTCCTTTGGCACCGTCGTGGTCGGTATCGTATGGGAGTTGAATTTACATCAATCAGTGCCAATAACCACTAAAGTTGTGAGTTCGAACCCCATTCATGGCGAGGTGCAGTTGATACAACATTATGTGATAAAGTGGGTCAGTTATTTGCGACAGGTCGGTCATTTCCTCCGGGTACTCCGATTTCCTACACCAATAAAACTGACCGCCACGATATAATATGGAACTTCACTATAACAGATAATACCACAAAGAAAAGAATGGAGTTAAGACAATGTTCTTCGAAAGGCTTAGCATATTCTGTAGAATACATTACACATGTACCGTATTATGACGACACAATCATCGCTTTTGTGCGGAAGGATATGGAAATTGTTTTCGTTACTTAGTAATTTTCCAGCTATATCATAACTGTCAGATTTATTGCAGAAGGAGAAACGGACAAACATAATGAACTGACTGGAGAAATCTCTAATATTAAGTAGGTACAAGGAAACATTAAACATGAGGTTGATATGATGCCTCGATCTCACGTCAGTGGTATTCGATAGTTGGCATTGGGTCTTGAAGTTTGATTTTTTTTATTATAAAATGTGTAAAGTGAGAAGGGAGGATGATACAATTTCTTGGCCAAAAACAAAAATCGGGTTTCCACTCTCATCTCTACAAGCAAAACAGTACCTACATCGTGTCTACTATTTTGTGCATCAGCATTGTTTACTTGTCGGTTCGATGACTATGATTGTCAGAAACGCCTCCAAAACATCCAATTAGTTGGTATACTTTCTTCCGGTTGCTCCGAGCTGCATACCAAATCTTATTTCGAGCTCCATCTGGCCTTTTGGTTGGTAGTCTTCGACCTATAACACTCGGTTACCAAGGAATAATGTTAGTAGAAACAACACATCATTGTACGCAGAAATTGTACTGAACACAAAAATACCTCTCGCAAAGCATTTAATAATATATACAACGAATACATGACATAGTGGGTTGTCACCAGGTCTAATAAAGAGATTAAAAGTAAACACCACTCCTTATAATTACCTGTGTCTCATATCTTATAACCTTGGCTGTTGTCACGGGATTCTTCATGTTTACATAAACCTTTTCAAAAGCGCTATAAAATTGACTAGGTGTTCGGTGACATTAGATCGAATTCCCAAATTTATGATACATTTGTAGTGAATTATTTTTAATGTGCATTTATTTAAATCTGAAATAGTACTCTACAATTATACAGTCTTTTTCATACATTTTTTTTATTGATAATGATTTAAAACACATTTCAACCGTTTTGAATAGATCAAAAATGTCGGGGGAAAATTCACTCGTAAAGTGATTGATTTGGTTAATTCATTTTAGCGTTCATTAATGCCAAAACCCCACACAAATGTGCTAGTACCCATGGCATTTCAATTCATCGCCTTCATTAATGTCAAGATTAAAAACGGCTTTATTAAAGACCAAAGGTCATAATATTATACATTATTGTTTCAGACGATTAGGGTCATGGTGTTTAACGACACTTTCACCAATAATTTCAGTTTGTTTTAGGGGATTAGGGTTATGGTGTTTAGCGACACTTTCAACAATATTTCAGTTTGTTTTAGGGGGTTAAGGTTATGGTGTTTAGCGACACTTTCAACAATATTTCAGTTTGTTTTAGGGGGTTAAGGTTATGATGTTTAACGACACTTTCAACAATATTTCAGTTTGTTTTAGGGGATTAGGGTTATGGTGTTTAGCGACACTTTCAACAATATTTCAGTTTGTTTTAGGGGGTTAAGGTTATGATGTTTAACGACACTTTCAACAATATTTCAGTTTGTTTCAGAGGGCTAAGGTTATGGTGTTTAACGACACTTTCAACAATATTTCAGTTTGTTTTAGAGGGTTAAGGTTATGGTGTTTAACGACACTTTCAACAATATTTCAGTTTGTTTTAGAGGGTTAAGGTTATGGTGTTTAACGACACTTTCAACAATATTTCAGTTTGTTTTAGAGGGTTAAGATTATGATGTTTAACGACACTTTCAACAATATTTCAGTTTGTTTTAGAGGGTTAGGGTTATGGTGTTTAACGACACTTTCAACAATATTGCAGTTTGTTTTAGAGGGTTAAGGTTACGATGTTTAACGACACTTTCAACAATATTTCAGTTTGTTTTAGAGGGTTAGGGTTATGGTGTTTAACGACACTTTCAACAATATTTCAGTTTGTTTTAGAGGGTTAAGGTTATGGTGTTTAACGACACTTTCAACAATATTTCAGTTTGTTTTAGGGAGTTAGGGTTATGGTGTTTAACGATACTTTCAACAATATTTCAGTTTGTTTTAGAGGGTTAAGGTTATGATGTTTAACGACACTTTCAACAATATTTCAGTTTGTTTTAGAGGGTTAGGGTTATGGTGTTTAACGACACTTTCAACAATATTTCAGTTTGTTTTAGAGGGTTAAGGTTATGGTGTTTAACGATACTTTCAACAATATTTCAGTTTGTTTTAGGGGGTTAAGGTTATGATGTTTAACGACACTTTCAACAATATTTCAGTTTGTTTCAGAGGGTTAAGGTTATGGTGTTTAACGATACTTTCAACAATATTTCAGTTTGTTTTAGGGGGTTAAGGTTATGATGCTTAACGACACTTTCAACAATATTTCAGTTTGTTTTAGAGGGTTAAGGTTATGGTGTTTAACGACACTTTCAACAATATTTCAGTTTGTTTCAGAGGGCTAAGGTTATGATGTTTAAAAACACTTTCAACAATATTTCAGTTTGTTTTAATGGTTAAGGTTATGATGCTTAACGACACTTTCAACAATATTTCAGTTTGTTTTAGGGGGTTAAGGTTATGGTGTTTAACGACACTTTCAACAATATTTCAGTTTGTTTCAGAGGGCTAAGGTTATGGTGTTTAACGACACTTTCAACAATATTTCAGTTTGTTTTAGAGGGTTAAGGTTATGGTGTTTAACGACACTTTCAACAATATTTCAGTTTGTTTTAGAGGGTTAAGATTATGATGTTTAACGACACTTTCAACAATATTTCAGTTTGTTTTAGGGAGTTAGGGTTATGATGCTTAACGACACTTTCAACAATATTTCAGTTTGTTTCAGAGGGTTAGGGTTATGATGCTTAACGACACTTTCAACAATATTTCAGTTTGTTTTAGGGGATTAGGATTATGGTGTTTAGCGACACTTTCAACAATATTTCAGGTTGTTTTAGGGGGTTAAGGTTATGATGTTTAACGACACTTTCAACAATATTTCAGTTTGTTTTAGAGGGTTAAGGTTATGGTGTTTAACGATACTTTCAACAATATTTCAGTTTGTTTTAGGGGGTTAAGGTTATGGTGTTTAACGATACTTTCAACAATATTTCAGTTTGTTTTAGGGGGTTAAGGTTATGGTGTTTAACGATACTTTCAACAATATTTCAGTTTGTTTTAGGGGGTTAAGGTTATGGTGTTTAACGACACTTTCAACAATATTTCAGTTTGTTTCAGAGGGTTAAGGTTATGGTGTTTAACGACACTTTCAACAATATTTCAGTTTGTTTTAGAGGGTTAAGGTTATGGTGTTTAACGACACTTTCAACAATATTTCAGTTTGTTTTAGAGGGTTAAGATTATGATGTTTAACGACACTTTCAACAATATTTCAGTTTGTTTTAGAGGGTTAGGGTTATGGTGTTTAACGACACTTTCAACAATATTTCAGTTTGTTTTAGAGGGTTAAGGTTATGATGTTTAACGACACTTTCAACAATATTTCAGTTTGTTTTAGAGGGTTAGGGTTATGGTGTTTAACGACACTTTCAACAATATTTCAGTTTGTTTTAGAGGATTAAGGTTATGACGTTTAACGACACTTTCAACAATATTTCAGTTTGTTTTAGGGGGTTAAGGTTATGATGTTTAACAACACTTTCAACAATATTTCAGTTTGTTTCAGAGGATTAAGGTTTTGACGTTTAACGACACTTTCAACAATATTTCAGTTTGTTTTAGGGGGTTAAGGTTATGACGCTTAACGACACTTTCAACAATATTTTAGTTTGTTTTAGAGGGTTAAGGTTATGGTGTTTAACGACACTTTCAACAATATTTCAGTTTGTTTTAGAGGGTTAAGATTATGATGTTTAACGACACTTTCAACAATATTTCAGTTTGTTTTAGAGGGTTAGGGTTATGGTGTTTAACGACACTTTCAACAATATTTCAGTTTGTTTTAGGGGGTTAAGGTTATGATGTTTAACAACACTTTCAACAATATTTCAGTTTGTTTCAGAGGATTAAGGTTACGATGTTTAACGACACTTTCAACAATATTTCAGTTTGTTTTAGAGGGTTAGGGTTATGGTGTTTAACGACACTTTCAACAATATTTCAGTTTGTTTTAGAGGGTTAAGGTTATGGTGTTTAACGACACTTTCAACAATATTTCAGTTTGTTTTAGGGAGTTAGGGTTATGGTGTTTAACGATACTTTCAACAATATTTCAGTTTGTTTTAGAGGGTTAAGGTTATGATGTTTAACGACACTTTCAACAATATTTCAGTTTGTTTTAGAGGGTTAGGGTTATGGTGTTTAACGACACTTTCAACAATATTTCAGTTTGTTTTAGAGGGTTAAGGTTATGGTGTTTAACGATACTTTCAACAATATTTCAGTTTGTTTTAGGGGGTTAAGGTTATGATGTTTAACGACACTTTCAACAATATTTCAGTTTGTTTCAGAGGGTTAAGGTTATGGTGTTTAACGATACTTTCAACAATATTTCAGTTTGTTTTAGGGGGTTAAGGTTATGATGCTTAACGACACTTTCAACAATATTTCAGTTTGTTTTAGAGGGTTAAGGTTATGGTGTTTAACGACACTTTCAACAATATTTCAGTTTGTTTCAGAGGGCTAAGGTTATGATGTTTAAAAACACTTTCAACAATATTTCAGTTTGTTTTAAGGGTTAAGGTTATGATGCTTAACGACACTTTCAACAATATTTCAGTTTGTTTTAGGGGGTTAAGGTTATGGTGTTTAACGACACTTTCAACAATATTTCAGTTTGTTTCAGAGGGCTAAGGTTATGGTGTTTAACGACACTTTCAACAATATTTCAGTTTGTTTTAGAGGGTTAAGGTTATGGTGTTTAACGACACTTTCAACAATATTTCAGTTTGTTTTAGAGGGTTAAGATTATGATGTTTAACGACACTTTCAACAATATTTCAGTTTGTTTCAGAGGGTTAGGGTTATGATGCTTAACGACACTTTCAACAATATTTCAGTTTGTTTTAGGGGATTAGGATTATGGTGTTTAGCGACACTTTCAACAATATTTCAGTTTGTTTTAGGGGGTTAAGGTTATGATGTTTAACGACACTTTCAACAATATTTCAGTTTGTTTTAGAGGGTTAAGGTTATGGTGTTTAACGATACTTTCAACAATATTTCAGTTTGTTTTAGGGGGTTAAGGTTATGGTGTTTAACGATACTTTCAACAATATTTCAGTTTGTTTTAGGGGGTTAAGGTTATGGTGTTTAACGATACTTTCATCAATATTTCAGTTTGTTTTAGGGGGTTAAGGTTATGGTGTTTAACGACACTTTCAACAATATTTCAGTTTGTTTTAGGGGGTTAAGGTTATGGTGTTTAACGACACTTTCAACAATATTTCAGTTTGTTTCAGAGGGTTAAGGTTATGGTGTTTAACGACACTTTCAACAATATTTCAGTTTGTTTCAGAGGGTTAAGGTTATGGTGTTTAACGACACTTTCAACAATATTTCAGTTTGTTTTAGAGGGTTAAGGTTATGGTGTTTAACGACACTTTCAACAATATTTCAGTTTGTTTTAGAGGGTTAAGATTATGATGTTTAACGACACTTTCAACAATATTTCAGTTTGTTTTAGAGGGTTAGGGTTATGGTGTTTAACGACACTTTCAACAATATTTCAGTTTGTTTTAGAGGATTAAGGTTATGACGTTTAACGACACTTTCAACAATATTTCAGTTTGTTTTAGGGGGTTAAGGTTATGATGTTTAACAACACTTTCAACAATATTTCAGTTTGTTTCAGAGGATTAAGGTTTTGACGTTTAACGACACTTTCAACAATATTTCAGTTTGTTTTAGGGGGTTAAGGTTATGACGTTTAACGACACTTTCAACAATATTTTAGTTTGTTTTAGAGGGTTAAGGTTATGGTGTTTAACGACACTTTCAACAATATTTCAGTTTGTTTTAGAGGGTTAAGATTATGATGTTTAACGACACTTTCAACAATATTTCAGTTTGTTTTAGAGGGTTAGGGTTATGGTGTTTAACGACACTTTCAACAATATTTCAGTTTGTTTCAGAGGGTTAAGGTTATGGTGTTTAACGACACTTTCAACAATATTTCAGTTTGTTTTAGAGGGTTAAGGTTATGGTGTTTAACGACACTTTCAACAATATTTCAGTTTGTTTTAGAGGGTTAAGATTATGATGTTTAACGACACTTTCAACAATATTTCAGTTTGTTTTAGAGGGTTAGGGTTATGGTGTTTAACGACACTTTCAACAATATTTCAGTTTGTTTTAGAGGGTTAAGGTTATGATGTTTAACGACACTTTCAACAATATTTCAGTTTGTTTTAGAGGGTTAGGGTTATGGTGTTTAACGACACTTTCAACAATATTTCAGTTTGTTTTAGAGGATTAAGGTTATGACGTTTAACGACACTTTCAACAATATTTCAGTTTGTTTTAGGGGGTTAAGGTTATGATGTTTAACAACACTTTCAACAATATTTCAGTTTGTTTCAGAGGATTAAGGTTATGACGTTTAACGACACTTTCAACAATATTTCAGTTTGTTTTAGGGGGTTAAGGTTATGGTGTTTAACGACACTTTCAACAATATTTCAGTTTGTTTTAGGGGGTTAAGGTTATGATGTTTAACAACACTTTCAACAATATTTCAGTTTGTTTCAGAGGGTTAAGGATATGGTGTTTAACGACACTTTCAACAATATTTCAGTTTGTTTTAGAGGATTAAGGTTATGACGTTTAACGACACTTTCAACAATATTTCAGTTTGTTTTAGGGAGTTAGGGTTATGATGTTTAACGACACTTTCAACAATATTTCAGTTTGTTTTAGAGGGTTAGGGTTATGGTGTTTAACGACACTTTCAACAATATTTCAGTTTGTTTTAGAGGATTAAGGTTATGACGTTTAACGACACTTTCAACAATATTTCAGTTTGTTTTAGGGAGTTAGGGTTATGATGTTTAACGACACTTTCAACAATATTTCAGTTTGTTTTAGAGGGTTAGGGTTATGGTGTTTAACGACACTTTCAACAATATTTCAGTTTGTTTTAGGGAGTTAAGGTTATGACGTTTAACGACACTTTCAACAATATTTCAGTTTGTTTTAGGGGGTTAAGGTTATGATGTTTAACAACACTTTCAACAATATTTCAGTTTGTTTCAGAGGATTAAGGTTATGACGTTTAACGACACTTTCAACAATATTTCAGTTTGTTTTAGAGGGTTAAGGTTATGGTGTTTAACGACACTTTCAACAATATTTCAGTTTGTTTTAGAGGGTTAAGATTATGATGTTTAACGACACTTTCAACAATATTTCAGTTTGTTTTAGAGGGTTAGGGTTATAGTGTTTAACGACACTTTCAACAATATTGCAGTTTGTTTTAGAGGGTTAAGGTTACGATGTTTAACGACACTTTCAACAATATTTCAGTTTGTTTTATAGGGTTAGGGTTATGGTGTTTAACGACACTTTCAACAATATTTCAGTTTGTTTTAGAGGGTTAAGGTTATGGTGTTTAACGACACTTTCAACAATATTTCAGTTTGTTTTAGGGAGTTAGGGTTATGGTGTTTAACGATACTTTCAACAATATTTCAGTTTGTTTTAGAGGGTTAAGGTTATGGTGTTTAACGACACTTTCAACAATACTTCAGTTTGTTTTAGGGGGTTAAGGTTATGATGTTTAACGACACTTTCAACAATATTTCAGTTTGTTTTAGAGGGTTAAGATTATGGTGTTTAACGACACTTTCAACAATATTTCAGTTTGTTTTAGAGGGTTAGGGTTATGGTGTTTAACGACACTTTCAACAATATTTCAGTTTGTTTTAGAGGGTTAAGGTTATGGTGTTTAACGATACTTTCAACAATATTTCAGTTTGTTTTAGGGGGTTAAGGTTATGATGTTTAACGACACTTTCAACAATATTTCAGTTTGTTTCAGAGGGTTAAGGTTATGGTGTTTAACGATACTTTCAACAATATTTCAGTTTGTTTTAGGGGGTTAAGGTTATGATGCTTAACGACACTTTCAACAATATTTCAGTTTGTTTTAGAGGGTTAAGGTTATGGTGTTTAACGACACTTTCAACAATATTTCAGTTTGTTTCAGAGGGCTAAGGTTATGATGTTTAAAAACACTTTCAACAATATTTCAGTTTGTTTTAAGGGTTAAGGTTATGATGCTTAACGACACTTTCAACAATATTTCAGTTTGTTTTAGGGGGTTAAGGTTATGGTGTTTAACGACACTTTCAACAATATTTCAGTTTGTTTCAGAGGGCTAAGGTTATGGTGTTTAACGACACTTTCAACAATATTTCAGTTTGTTTTAGAGGGTTAAGATTATGATGTTTAACGACACTTTCAACAATATTTCAGTTTGTTTTAGAGGGTTAGGGTTATGATGCTTAACGACACTTTCAACAATATTTCAGTTTGTTTCAGAGGGTTAGGGTTATGATGCTTAACGACACTTTCAACAATATTTCAGTTTGTTTTAGGGGATTAGGGTTATGGTGTTTAGCGACACTTTCAACAATATTTCAGTTTGTTTTAGGGGGTTAAGGTTATGATGTTTAACGACACTTTCAACAATATTTCAGTTTGTTTTAGAGGGTTAGGGTTATGGTGTTTAACGATACTTTCAACAATATTTCAGTTTGTTTTAGGGGGTTAAGGTTATGGTGTTTAACGATACTTTCAACAATATTTCAGTTTGTTTTAGGGGGTTAAGGTTATGGTGTTTAACTATACTTTCAACAATATTTCAGTTTGTTTTAGGGGGTTAAGGTTATGGTGCTTAACGACACTTTCAACAATATTTCAGTTTGTTTTAGGGGGTTAAGGTTATGGTGTTTAACGACACTTTCAACAATATTTCAGTTTGTTTCAGAGGGTTAAGGTTATGGTGTTTAACGACACTTTCAACAATATTTCAGTTTGTTTTAGAGGGTTAAGGTTATGGTGTTTAACGACACTTTCAACAATATTTCAGTTTGTTTTAGAGGGTTAAGATTATGATGTTTAACGACACTTTCAACAATATTTCAGTTTGTTTTAGAGGGTTAGGGTTATGGTGTTTAACGACACTTTCAACAATATTTCAGTTTGTTTTAGAGGATTAAGGTTATGACGTTTAACGACACTTTCAACAATATTTCAGTTTGTTTTAGGGGGTTAAGGTTATGATGTTTAACAACACTTTCAACAATATTTCAGTTTGTTTCAGAGGATTAAGGTTTTGACGTTTAACGACACTTTCAACAATATTTCAGTTTGTTTTAAGGGGTTAAGGTTATGACGTTTAACGACACTTTCAACAATATTTCAGTTTGTTTTAGAGGGTTAAGGTTATGGTGTTTAACGACACTTTCAACAATATTTCAGTTTGTTTTAGAGGGTTAAGATTATGATGTTTAACGACACTTTCAACAATATTTCAGTTTGTTTTAGAGGGTTAGGGTTATGGTGTTTAACGACACTTTCAACAATATTTCAGTTTGTTTCAGAGGGTTAAGGTTATGGTGTTTAACGACACTTTCAACAATATTTCAGTTTGTTTTAGAGGGTTAAGGTTATGGTGTTTAACGACACTTTCAACAATATTTCAGTTTGTTTTAGAGGGTTAAGATTATGATGTTTAACGACACTTTCAACAATATTTCAGTTTGTTTTAGAGGGTTAGGGTTATGGTGTTTAACGACACTTTCAACAATATTTCAGTTTGTTTTAGAGGGTTAAGGTTATGATGTTTAACGACACTTTCAACAATATTTCAGTTTGTTTTAGAGGGTTAGGGTTATGGTGTTTAACGACACTTTCAACAATATTTCAGTTTGTTTTAGAGGATTAAGGTTATGACGTTTAACGACACTTTCAACAATATTTCAGTTTGTTTTAGGGGGTTAAGGTTATGATGTTTAACAACACTTTCAACAATATTTCAGTTTGTTTCAGAGGATTAAGGTTATGACGTTTAACGACACTTTCAACAATATTTCAGTTTGTTTTAGGGGGTTAAGGTTATGGTGTTTAACGACACTTTCAACAATATTTCAGTTTGTTTTAGGGGGTTAAGGTTATGATGTTTAACAACACTTTCAACAATATTTCAGTTTGTTTCAGAGGGCTAAGGTTATGGTGTTTAACGACACTTTCAACAATATTTCAGTTTGTTTTAGAGGATTAAGGTTATGACGTTTAACGACACTTTCAACAATATTTCAGTTTGTTTTAGGGAGTTAGGGTTATGATGTTTAACGACACTTTCAACAATATTTCAGTTTGTTTTAGAGGGTTAGGGTTATGGTGTTTAACGACACTTTCAACAATATTTCAGTTTGTTTTAGAGGATTAAGGTTATGACGTTTAACGACACTTTCAACAATATTTCAGTTTGTTTTAGGGAGTTAGGGTTATGATGTTTAACGACACTTTCAACAATATTTCAGTTTGTTTTAGAGGGTTAGGGTTATGGTGTTTAACGACACTTTCAACAATATTTCAGTTTGTTTTAGGGAGTTAAGGTTATGACGTTTAACGACACTTTCAACAATATTTCAGTTTGTTTTAGGGGGTTAAGGTTATGATGTTTAACAACACTTTCAACAATATTTCAGTTTGTTTCAGAGGATTAAGGTTATGACGTTTAACGACACTTTCAACAATATTTCAGTTTGTTTTAGGGGGTTAGGGTTATGGTGTTTAACGACACTTTCAACAATATTTCAGTTTGTTTTAGGGAGTTAAGGTTATGACGTTTAACGACACTTTCAACAATATTTCAGTTTGTTTTAGGGGGTTAAGGTTATGATGTTTAACAACACTTTCAACAATATTTCAGTTTGTTTCAGAGGATTAAGGTTATGACGTTTAACGACACTTTCAACAATATTTCAGTTTGTTTTAGGGGGTTAAGGTTATGATGTTTAACAACACTTTCAACAATATTTCAGTTTGTTTCAGAGGGTTAAGGTTATGGTGTTTAACGACACTTTCAACAATATTTCAGTTTGTTTTAGAGGATTAAGGTTATGACGTTTAACGACACTTTCAACAATATTTCAGTTTGTTTTAGAGGGTTAAGGTTATGATGCTTAACGACACTTTCAACAATATTTCAGTTTGTTTTAGGGGGTTAAGGTTATGATGTTTAACGACACTTTCAACAATATTTCAGTTTGTTTTAGAGGGTTAAGGTTATGATGTTTAACGACACTTTCAACAATATTTCAGTTTGTTTTAGAGGGTTAGGGTTATGGTGTTTAACGACACTTTCAACAATATTTCAGTTTTTTTAGAGGATTAGGGTTATGATGTTTAACGACACTTTCAACAATATTTCAGTTTGTTTTAGGGGGTTAAGGTTATGGTGTTTAACGACACTTTCAACAATATTTCCGTTTGCTTTAGGTGGTTAAGGTTATGATGTTTAACGACACTTTCAACAATATTTCAGTTTGTTTTAGAGGGTTAAGGTTATGATGTTTAACGACACTTTCAACAATATTTCAGTTGGTTTTAGGGGGTTAAGGTTATGATGTTTAACGACACTTTCAACAATATTTCAGTTTGTTTTAGGGGGTTAAGGTTATGATGCTTGACGACACTTTCAACAATATTTCAGTTTGTTTTAGAGGGTTAAGGTTATGATGTTTAACGATACTTTCAACAATATTTCAGTTTGCTTTAGGGGGTTAGGGTTATGATGTTTAACGACACTTTCAACAATATTTCAGTTTGTTTCAGAGGGTTAAGGTTATGGTGTTTAACGACACTTTCAACAATATTTCAGTTTGTTTTAGAGGATTAAGGTTATGACGTTTAACGACACTTTCAACAATATTTCAGTTTGTTTTAGAGGGTTAAGGTTATGATGCTTAACGACACTTTCAACAATATTTCAGTTTGTTTTAGAGGGTTAAGGTTATGATGTTTAACGACACTTTCAACAATATTTCAGTTTGTTTTAGAGGGTTAAGGTTATGATGTTTAACGACACTTTCAACAATATTTCAGTTTGTTTTAGAGGGTTAAGGTTATGGTGTTTAACGACACTTTCAACAATATTTCAGTTTTTTTAGAGGATTAGGGTTATGATGTTTAACGACACTTTCAACAATATTTCAGTTTGTTTTAGGGGGTTAAGGTTATGGTGTTTAACGACACTTTCAACAATATTTCCGTTTGCTTTAGGTGGTTAAGGTTATGATGTTTAACGACACTTTCAACAATATTTCAGTTTGTTTTAGAGGGTTAAGGTTATGATGTTTAACGACACTTTCAACAATATTTCAGTTGGTTTTAGGGGGTTAAGGTTATGATGTTTAACGACACTTTCAACAATATTTCAGTTTGTTTTAGGGGGTTAAGGTTATGATGCTTGACGACACTTTCAACAATATTTCAGTTTGTTTTAGAGGGTTAAGGTTATGATGTTTAACGATACTTTCAACAATATTTCAGTTTGCTTTAGGGGGTTAGGGTTATGATGTTTAACGACACTTTCAACAATATTTCAGTTTGTTTTAGAGGATTAGGGTTATGATGTTTAACGACACTTTCAACAATATTTCAGTTTGTTTTAGGGGGTTAAGGTTATGATGTTTAACGACACTTTCAACAATATTTCAGTTTGTTTTAGGGGGTTAAGGTTATGATGCTTAACGACACTTTCAACAATATTTCAGTTTGTTTTAGGGGGTTAAGGTTATGGTGTTTAACGACACTTTCAACAATATTTCAGTTTTTTTAGAGGATTAAGGTTATGATGTTTAACGACACTTTCAACAATATTTCAGTTTGTTTCAGAGGATTAGGGTTATGATGTTTAACGACACTTTCAACAATATTTCAGTTTGTTTTAGGGGGTTAAGGTTATGATGTTTAACGACACTTTCAACAATATTTCAGTTTGTTTTAGGGGGTTAAGGTTATGATGCTTAACGACACTTTCAACAATATTTCAGTTTGTTTTAGAGGGTTAAGGTTATGATGTTTAACGATACTTTCAACAATATTTCAGTTTGCTTTAGGTGGTTAAGGTTATGATGTTTAACGACACTTTCAACAATATTTCAGTTTGTTTTAGGGGGTTAAGGTTATGATGTTTAACGACACTTTCAACAATATTTCAGTTTGTTTTAGGGGGTTAGGGTTATGATGTTTAACGACACTTTCAACAATATTTCAGTTTGTTTCAGAGGATTAGGGTTATGATGTTTAACGACACTTTCAACAATATTTCAGTTTGTTTTAGGGGGTTAAGGTTATGATGTTTAACGACACTTTCAACAATATTTCAGTTTGTTTCAGAGGATTAGGGTTATGATGTTTAACGACACTTTCAACAATATTTCAGTTTGTTTTAGGGGGTTAAGGTTATGATGTTTAACGACACTTTCAACAATATTTCAGTTTGTTTTAGGGGGTTAGGGTTATGATGTTTAACGACACTTTCAACAATATTTCAGTTTGTTTTAGGGGGTTAAGGTTATGATGCTTAACGACACTTTCAACAATATTTCAGTTTGTTTTAGGGGGTTAAGGTTATGGTGTTTAACGACACTTTCAACAATATTTCAGTTTGTTTTAGGGAGTTAGGGTTATGGTGTTTAACGACACATTCAACAATATTTCAGTTTGTTTTAGGGGGTTAAGGTTATGATGTTTAACGACACTTTCAACAATATTTCAGTTTGTTTTAGGGGGTTAGGTTTATGATGTTTAACGACACTTTCAACAATATTTCAGTTTGTTTTAGGGAGTTAGGGTTATGGTGTTTAACGACACTTTCAACAATATTTCAGTTTGTTTTAGAGGATTAGGGTTATGATGTTTAACGACACTTTCAACAATATTTCAGTTTGTTTTAGAGGGTTAAGGTTATGATGCTTAACGACACTTTCAACAATATTTCAGTTTGTTTTAGGGGGTTAAGGTTATGGTGTTTAACGACACTTTCAAAAATATTTCAGTTTGTTTTAGGGGGTTAAGGTTATGATGTTTAACGATACTTTCAACAATATTTCAGTTTGTTTTAGAGGGTTAGGGTTATGATGCTTAACGACACTTTCAACAATATTTCAGTTTGTTTTAGGGGGTTAAGGTTATGATGTTTAACGACACTTTCAACAATATTTCCGTTTGCTTTAGGTGGTTAAGGTTATGATGTTTAACGACACTTTCAACAATATTTCAGTTTGTTTTAGAGGGTTAAGGTTATGATGCTTAACGACACTTTCAACAATATTTCCGTTTGCTTTAGGTGGTTAAGGTTATGATGTTTAACGATACTTTCAACAATATTTCAGTTTGTTTTAGAGGGTTAAGGTTATGATGCTTAACGACACTTTCAACAATATTTCAGTTTGTTTTAGGGGGTTAAGGTTATGATGTTTAACGACACTTTCAACAATATTTCCGTTTGCTTTAGGTGGTTAAGGTTATGATGTTTAACGACACTTTCAACAATATTTCAGTTTGTTTTAGGGGGTTAGGGTTATGATGTTTAACGACACTTTCAACAATATTTCAGTTTGTTTTAGGTGGTTAAGGTTATGATGCTTAACGACACTTTCAACAATATTTCAGTTTGTTTTAGAGGGTTAAGGTTATGATGCTTAACGACACTTTCAAAAATATTTCAGTTTGTTTTAGGGGGTTAAGGTTATGATGTTTAACGACACTTTCAAAAATATTTCAGTTTGTTTTAGAGGGTTAAGGTTATGATGTTTAACGACACTTTCAACAATATTTCCGTTTGCTTTAGGTGGTTAAGGTTATGATGCTTAACGACACTTTCAACAATATTTCAGTTTGTTTTAGAGGGTTAAGGTTATGATGCTTAACGACACTTTCAAAAATATTTCAGTTTGTTTTAGGGGGTTAAGGTTATGATGTTTAACGACACTTTCAACAATATTTCCGTTTGCTTTAGGTGGTTAAGGTTATGATGCTTAACGACACTTTCAACAATATTTCAGTTTGTTTTAGGGGGTTAAGGTTATGATGTTTAACGACACTTTCAACAATATTTCAGTTTGTTTTAGAGGGTTAAGGTTATGATGCTTAACGACACTTTCAACAATATTTCAGTTTGTTTTAGGGGGTTAGGGTTATGATGTTTAACGACACTTTCAACAATATTTCCGTTTGCTTTAGGTGGTTAAGGTTATGATGCTTAACGACACTTTCAAAAATATTTCAGTTTGTTTTAGGGGGTTAGGGTTATGATGTTTAACGACACTTTCAACAATATTTCAGTTTGCTTTAGGTGGTTAAGGTTATGATGCTTAACGACACTTTCAACAATATTTCAGTTGGTTTTAGGGGGTTAGGGTTATGATGTTTAACGACACTTTCAACAATATTTCAGTTTGTTTTAGAGGGTTAAGGTTATGATGCTTAACGACACTTTCAAAAATATTTCAGTTTGTTTTAGGGGGTTAGGGTTATGATGTTTAACGACACTTTCAACAATATTTCAGTTTGCTTTAGGTGGTTAAGGTTATGATGCTTAACGACACTTTCAACAATATTTCAGTTTGTTTTAGAGGGTTAAGGTTATGATGCTTAACGACACTTTCAACAATATTTCAGTTTGTTTTAGGGGGTTAGGGTTATGATGTTTAACGACACTTTCAACAATATTTCAGTTTGTTTTAGGTGGTTAAGGTTATGATGCTTAACGACACTTTCAACAATATTTCAGTTTGTTTTAGAGGGTTAAGGTTATGATGCTTAACGACACTTTCAAAAATATTTCAGTTTGTTTTAGGGGGTTAAGGTTATGGTGTTTAACGACACTTTCAACAATATTTCAGTTTGTTTTAGGGAGTTAGGGTTATGGTGTTTAACGACACATTCAACAATATTTCAGTTTGTTTTAGGGGGTTAAGGTTATGATGTTTAACGACACTTTCAACAATATTTCAGTTTGTTTTAGGGGGTTAGGTTTATGATGTTTAACGACACTTTCAACAATATTTCAGTTTGTTTTAGGGAGTTAGGGTTATGGTGTTTAACGACACTTTCAACAATATTTCAGTTTGTTTTAGAGGATTAGGGTTATGATGTTTAACGACACTTTCAACAATATTTCAGTTTGTTTTAGAGGGTTAAGGTTATGATGCTTAACGACACTTTCAACAATATTTCAGTTTGTTTTAGGGGGTTAAGGTTATGGTGTTTAACGACACTTTCAAAAATATTTCAGTTTGTTTTAGGGGGTTAAGGTTATGATGTTTAACGATACTTTCAACAATATTTCAGTTTGTTTTAGAGGGTTAGGGTTATGATGCTTAACGACACTTTCAACAATATTTCAGTTTGTTTTAGGGGGTTAAGGTTATGATGTTTAACGACACTTTCAACAATATTTCCGTTTGCTTTAGGTGGTTAAGGTTATGATGTTTAACGACACTTTCAACAATATTTCAGTTTGTTTTAGAGGGTTAAGGTTATGATGCTTAACGACACTTTCAACAATATTTCCGTTTGCTTTAGGTGGTTAAGGTTATGATGTTTAACGATACTTTCAACAATATTTCAGTTTGTTTTAGAGGGTTAAGGTTATGATGCTTAACGACACTTTCAACAATATTTCAGTTTGTTTTAGGGGGTTAAGGTTATGATGTTTAACGACACTTTCAACAATATTTCCGTTTGCTTTAGGTGGTTAAGGTTATGATGTTTAACGACACTTTCAACAATATTTCAGTTTGTTTTAGGGGGTTAGGGTTATGATGTTTAACGACACTTTCAACAATATTTCAGTTTGTTTTAGGTGGTTAAGGTTATGATGCTTAACGACACTTTCAACAATATTTCAGTTTGTTTTAGAGGGTTAAGGTTATGATGCTTAACGACACTTTCAAAAATATTTCAGTTTGTTTTAGGGGGTTAAGGTTATGATGTTTAACGACACTTTCAACAATATTTCAGTTTGTTTTAGAGGGTTAAGGTTATGATGTTTAACGACACTTTCAACAATATTTCCGTTTGCTTTAGGTGGTTAAGGTTATGATGCTTAACGACACTTTCAACAATATTTCAGTTTGTTTTAGAGGGTTAAGGTTATGATGCTTAACGACACTTTCAAAAATATTTCAGTTTGTTTTAGGGGGTTAAGGTTATGATGTTTAACGACACTTTCAACAATATTTCCGTTTGCTTTAGGTGGTTAAGGTTATGATGCTTAACGACACTTTCAACAATATTTCAGTTTGTTTTAGGGGGTTAAGGTTATGATGTTTAACGACACTTTCAACAATATTTCAGTTTGTTTTAGAGGGTTAAGGTTATGATGCTTAACGACACTTTCAACAATATTTCAGTTTGTTTTAGGGGGTTAGGGTTATGATGTTTAACGACACTTTCAACAATATTTCCGTTTGCTTTAGGTGGTTAAGGTTATGATGCTTAACGACACTTTCAAAAATATTTCAGTTTGTTTTAGGGGGTTAGGGTTATGATGTTTAACGACACTTTCAACAATATTTCAGTTTGTTTTAGAGGGTTAAGGTTATGATGCTTAACGACACTTTCAAAAATATTTCAGTTTGTTTTAGGGGGTTAGGGTTATGATGTTTAACGACACTTTCAACAATATTTCAGTTTGCTTTAGGTGGTTAAGGTTATGATGCTTAACGACACTTTCAACAATATTTCAGTTTGTTTTAGAGGGTTAAGGTTATGATGCTTAACGACACTTTCAACAATATTTCAGTTTGTTTTAGGGGGTTAGGGTTATGATGTTTAACGACACTTTCAACAATATTTCAGTTTGTTTTAGGTGGTTAAGGTTATGATGCTTAACGACACTTTCAACAATATTTCAGTTTGTTTTAGAGGGTTAAGGTTATGATGCTTAACGACACTTTCAAAAATATTTCAGTTTGTTTTAGGGGGTTAAGGTTATGATGTTTAACGACACTTTCAACAATATTTCCGTTTGCTTTAGGTGGTTAAGGTTATGATGCTTAACGACACTTTCAACAATATTTCAGTTTGTTTTAGGAGGTTAAGGTTATGATGTTTAACGACACTTTCAACAATATTTCAGTTTGTTTTAGAGGGTTAAGGTTATGATGCTTAACGACACTTTCAACAATATTTCAGTTTGTTTTAGGGGGTTAGGGTTATGATGTTTAACGACACTTTCAACAATATTTCAGTTGGTTTTAGGGGGTTAAGGTTATGATGCTTAACGACACTTTCAACAATATTTCAGTTTGTTTTAGAGGGTTAAGGTTATGATGTTTAACGACACTTTCAACAATATTTCAGTTTGTTTTAGGGGGTTAAGGTTATGATGTTTAACGACACTTTCAACAATATTTCAGTTTGTTTTAGGGGGTTAAGGTTATGATGTTTAACGACACTTTCAACAATATTTCAGTTTGTTTTAGAGGGTTAAGGTTATGATGCTTAACGACAATTTCAACAATATTTCAGTTTGTTTTAGAGGGTTAAGGTTATGATGTTTAACGACACTTTCAACAATATTTCAGTTTGTTTTAGAGGGTTAAGGTTATGATGCTTAACGACACTTTCAACAATATTTCAGTTTGTTTTAGGGAGTTAAGGTTATGATGTTTAACGACACTTTCAACAATATTTCCGTTTGCTTTAGGTGGTTAAGGTTATGATGCTTAACGACACTTTCAACAATATTTCCGTTTGTTTTAAGGGGTTAAGGTTATGATGCTTAACGACACTTTCAACAATATTTCAGTTTGTTTTAGGGAGTTAAGGTTATGATGCTTAACGACACTTTCAACAATATTTCAGTTTGTTTTAGGGGGTTAAGGTTATGATGCTTAACGACACTTTCAACAATATTTCAGTTTGTTTTAGGGAGTTAAGGTTATGATGTTTAACGACACTTTCAACAATATTTCAGTTTGTTTTAGGGGGTTAAGGTTATGATGTTTAACGACACTTTCAACAATATTTCCGTTTGCTTTAGGTGGTTAAGGTTATGATGCTTAACGACACTTTCAACAATATTTCAGTTTGTTTTAGGGGGTTAGGGTTATGATGTTTAACGACACTTTCAACAATATTTCAGTTTGTTTTAGGTGGTTAAGGTTATGATGCTTAACGACACTTTCAACAATATTTCCGTTTGCTTTAGATGGTTAAGGTTATGATGCTTAACGACACTTTCAAAAATATTTCAGTTTGTCTTAGGGGGTTAAGGTTATGATGTTTAACGACACTTTCAAAAATATTTCAGTTTGTTTTAGAGGGTTAAGGTTATGATGTTTAACGACACTTTCAACAATATTTCCGTTTGCTTTAGGTGGTTAAGGTTATGATGCTTAACGACACTTTCAACAATATTTCAGTTTGTTTTAGAGGGTTAAGGTTATGATGCTTAACGACACTTTCAAAAATATTTCAGTTTGTTTTAGGGGGTTAGGGTTATGATGTTTAACGACACTTTCAACAATATTTCCGTTTGCTTTAGGTGGTTAAGGTTATGATGCTTAACGACACTTTCAACAATATTTCAGTTTGTTTTAGGGGGTTAAGGTTATGATGTTTAACGACACTTTCAACAATATTTCAGTTTGTTTTAGAGGGTTAAGGTTATGATGCTTAACGACACTTTCAACAATATTTCAGTTTGTTTTAGGGGGTTAAGGTTATGATGCTTAACGACACTTTCAACAATATTTCAGTTTGTTTTAGGGGGTTAAGGTTATGATGTTTAACGACACTTTCAACAATATTTCAGTTTGTTTTAGGGGGTTAAGGTTATGATGCTTAACGACACTTTCAACAATATTTCAGTTTGTTTTAGGTGGTTAAGGTTATGATGTTTAACGACACTTTCAACAATATTTCAGTTTGTTTTAGAGGGTTAAGGTTATGATGCTTAACGACACTTTCAACAATATTTCAGTTTGTTTTAGGGGGTTAGGGTTATGATGTTTAATGACACTTTCAACAATATTTCAGTTGGTTTTAGGGGGTTAAGGTTATGATGCTTAACGACACTTTCAACAATATTTCAGTTTGTTTTAGAGGGTTAAGGTTATGATGTTTAACGACACTTTCAACAATATTTCAGTTTGTTTTAGGGGGTTAAGGTTATGATGCTTAACGACACTTTCAACAATATTTCAGTTTGTTTTAGAGGGTTAAGGTTATGATGTTTAACGACACTTTCAACAATATTTCAGTTTGTTTTAGAGGGTTAAGGTTATGATGCTTAACGACAATTTCAACAATATTTCAGTTTGTTTTAGAGGGTTAAGGTTATGATGTTTAACGACACTTTCAACAATATTTCAGTTTGTTTTAGAGGGTTAAGGTTATGATGCTTAACGACACTTTCAACAATATTTCAGTTTGTTTTAGGGAGTTAAGGTTATGATGTTTAACGACACTTTCAACAATATTTCAGTTTGTTTTAGGGGGTTAAGGTTATGATGCTTAACAACACTTTCAACAATATTTCAGTTTGTTTTAGGGAGTTAAGGTTATGATGTTTAACGACACTTTCAACAATATTTCAGTTTGTTTTAGGGGGTTAAGGTTATGATGTTTAACGACACTTTCAACAATATTTCCGTTTGCTTTAGGTGGTTAAGGTTATGATGCTTAACGACACTTTCAACAATATTTCAGTTTGTTTTAGGGGGTTAGGGTTATGATGTTTAACGACACTTTCAACAATATTTCAGTTTGTTTTAGGGGGTTAAGGTTATGGTGTTTAACGACACTTTCAACAATATTTCAGTTTGTTTTAGGGGGTTAAGGTTATGATGTTTAACGACACTTTCAACAATATTTCCGTTTGCTTTAGGTGGTTAAGGTTATGATGTTTAACGACACTTTCAACAATATTTCAGTTTGTTTTAGGGGGTTAGGGTTATGATGTTTAACGACACTTTCAACAATATTTCAGTTTGTTTCAGAGGGTTAGGGTTATGGTGTTTAACGACACTTTCAACAATATTTCAGTTTGTTTTAGGGGGTTAGGGTTATGATGTTTAACGACACTTTCAACAATATTTCAGTTTGTTTTAGGGGGTTAGGGTTATGGTGCTTAACGATACTTTCAACAATATTTCAGTTTGTTTTAGAGGGTTAAGGTTATGGTGTTTAACGATACTTTCAACAATATTTCAGTTTGTTTTAGGGGGTTAGGGTTATGGTGTTTAACGACACTTTCAACAATATTTCAGTTGGTTTTAGGGGGTTAGGGTTATGATGTTTAACGACACTTTCAACAATATTTCAGTTTGTTTTAGAGGGTTAGGGTTATGATGCTTAACGATACTTTCAACAATATTTCAGTTTGTTTTAGAGGATTAGGGTTATGATGCTTAACGATACTTTCAACAATATTTCAGTTTGTTTTAGAGGGTTAAGGTTATGATGTTTAACGACACTTTCAACAATATTTCAGTTTGTTTTAGAGGATTAGGGTTATGATGTTTAACGACACTTTCAACAATATTTCCGTTTGCTTTAGGTGGTTAAGGTTATGATGTTTAACGATACTTTCAACAATATTTCAGTTTGTTTTAGGGGGTTAGGGTTATGATGTTTAACGACACTTTCAACAATATTTCAGTTTGTTTTAGAGGATTAGGGTTATGATGTTTAACGATACTTTCAACAATATTTCAGTTTGCTTTAGGGGGTTAGGGTTATGGTGCTTAACGACACTTTCATCAAAATTTCAGTTATATGATGACGGAAATATTGTTTTAGCGTTTTAATGAAGATCGTCTTACTTGAATATAATTTTATCCCATGTTCATCCAGGAATATTATTATGGTCTAATGGTCTCCTCTACACAATACGTCAAACCAGAAAACCCAGTTTGTTGTGTTTTGACAGCTACAACAAGCATCACTTACTGGTTATTTTGAAAATAGATATTTCACCATCAAACATGATAACGCCTACTTGCTACCCACTGACAGGATCACACATTTGTCTTTAGCTTAATTTCAGGGGGTTCCCTCCATATCGATGATTTTACTAAATAGTAGGAAATATGGGTCTGTATGTTACTTTATAAAATTTTATTCCTGTACATTTGTTTCACTTTTTTAGCTCTATCTTATGTACTTCCCCTCATTCTTCGGAAAATAGCTTGCAACTGTTTCGCGTTCTGGTAAAATTGTATTTGAACATTAGAAAACGTCACACCAAACGTTACCTATAATGTATTGGTCCACAACTGTAGAAAATAACTGAAATATGAAATCTGTTCCATTCAATAATAATTTTATTTGATTTGAATATTTCAATCTGATTGGCTAATCCGCCTGGAGAAAAGTTTTGTTATACTCGATAACCTGGGTTGGTATTGTGACGTCACCAACGTGTTCATCCTTCAACGACAAATTCAAATAGTCACTTGAAATAATCATAATTAAAATCATGGAATCATTAAATTTTGTTGTAAAAATTAAATTATAAGGAATATTTGAAATTGTTGAACAGGTTATACTTGCATAACCTTGTTTGGGTCAGTATACGCTTTTCATAAATCGCTTCGCGGTTTATTAAGCGTAAACTGACCCAAACCAAGCTATATCGTATAACCTGTTCAA
Source organism: Bathymodiolus septemdierum (assembly GCA_963383655.1). Taxonomy (NCBI): domain Eukaryota; kingdom Metazoa; phylum Mollusca; class Bivalvia; order Mytilida; family Modiolidae; genus Bathymodiolus; species Bathymodiolus septemdierum. The sequence continues at coordinate 36,198,503 of OY726519.1, forward strand.
CAATTTCAAATATTCCTTAAATATTGTAATTCTAAGGATGTGTTTTGTAGAGAAACATTCTGTTGGCACAGTTATTCAGCCAGTCAACCAGACAGGGGTGTACACAACAGGACAGCAACAGTACGGACAACCAGCTCCGGGTTCTGGACAACCTGCTCCGAGTTACGGTCAACCATCCTATCCTCCACCACCATCTGAAGTCCAAAAACAGTGAAGTTATATTCAACTGGACGAAACATCAATATGCTTGAACGTAGACATACGAACATGATATAATCCATCACAAACTTTACTTTTATAGAATAACTGTTCATTTCGTCTTCCGAGTTTTCACCATTCATTAACATTTATCTTAAGCAACACATTGTAGTAACATAATCTGTTCTTTATTCTGTGATATTTTTTAATTAATTAATATTTAGATACGTGTGATTAGATGTTATTCTTAAGGTGATACACAATTCATGCAATCAATCTACCCATTTCAAATGCTATAGATGACATGAGGTCGGACACCTTGATGGTTGTATTTACACGAGTACTTTATTTCATTTTTTTAAACCAAAAATTTAATGAAATTAATAAGGAAATACTGATCCTTCCGAATCACCTTGCTTCATCAGTTGTTTTATGTGTCAAGTTCTTGTTGCCCGCGCTTTTTGCTATTGTTTTGTTTTAAAACTACAGAAAAGTGAAACGTCGATACAAACACAACAAAAGATATACATTAAAAGAAGAACTATGTGAACAAGAAAAACAATACAAAAAGACATTACATTCGAGAATGAAGAAACACAAAAAGAAACAATTGAACAAGAAGTGAAAAAAATTATGGGAGACCAATCCAAGAGAAAATTTGCAAAATCTTAACTTTGAGGCCAAAGGACAAAACAACCTGACATTCCAATCGATAATTTTTCGACATTTACTAAAACCTCAATGACCAAACAAAGCGACATACATCCACATAATGTACCAGATTTTGATCAACAAGTAATAAATCATGTTATTGAAGGAATAAATTCATAAATTACACGAGAGGAAATTACTAAGGCTATTAAAAAACTTGAAAGTAAATAAATAATGTGGCGACGACCATATCATATACGAATATATCAAATCTACATCTTGACTTCTATTTCTGAGGGTTGACAGCCTCATGTCAGGGCAAAAACTGATCTATTATACCGAAACTACTCTAAGATGTTTTAAAAGTTGAATGTTTTGTTTAATAGAAGACAACAAAGTAATTTCCGGTATAGTAAAAACAATTACGAATCGGACTGAAAAACAAGAGCACATGGGCTACAATGCTCAACTGAGAAATGTAGTTAATTATGTGTGTTCTTATCTACAATAGTGTACAATGTACCAAATTTTGACTAGATTATATATAATATAAAGATGATCAATAAAGTGAGATGAAACAATTCCATATTCGGTTTTAAATTTTCTTTCATCAGAAATTCGACAAGCCTCCTTTCTGACTTGAAAATGTGAACCCTTGGGTATGATTCTCTCATCTCACATTCTAAAACATGACTGATTATTAAGAGAATAATTGCTGTTTTGAAGGTCGAGACATGCATTATCTCTAGTATCACAGTGAGTCCGATAGGACGAACTTTGATACTAGTGATAGTGTATGTTGAAACTTTCATAACTGACGTTATTGTTTTTTTCCTATATTTCACGTCATAATGTGATGTCACACTGACCGATATTTTCAGCATCAATCTGATCAGTCAGTGATATCAAAGGAAAAATTGTCAATTTACCGATAAATAGATATTATCGCATGTAAAGATCAAAGGGAAAATATAGAAATCATCGATATTGAATATAATCCGTCAGTAAGACGTCAAACACATTATGACGTTTCCAATAAAACAATAGCCTCAGTTTTAAATGTCTTGGCATACATTACCACTAGCATCACAGCTCTTCCTACCGGACTCGTTGTGATACTAGCGATACAATATGTCTCCACTTTTAAAACTGTCGTTATTCTATATATACAGCTATATATACTATATAGACAAACATCCCTAGTTGATATTAAATTGCTGATATGTGATGTCATTTTGATCTGGGCAACTTAAACATGTAAAAGGTTAAAATTATCATAAAATAAATCAGTATCAATGTGTAAGTGTCAGTTAATATTCCTGGAAAGTGACGTCACCGGAAGACGACAATTTACACAAATGAATCGATTGTTATGGAGAATTTTGTCTGGAAATGAACATGAAATGAAACAACACGAATAATTTAATGTATGCATTATGTGTGTCACATGGTCCTGTATAAATACATGACACCACTCAAGAATGATGGCCACAATTTTTCACCATGACGAATGCGTGAAGCATGATATATCGGGATATTTATGATGGCATTGCTTTAAATTATTTGGCTTTCAAATTATCTGGTTATGAGTGTACCTGACGATTATTAAAGAAACTCGTCTTGGGCACTAAGCTAGATATCTTCGTGTTTTTTATATAGTTAATGAGGAATGATATATTGAAATATGATAATGTTGCATAAAGTAGTATAAAGTACATTTTGTATCATGGAATGTGACCCGAGAAATTCTTAAATAGCAGAAAGTCAACTTAAAATATAATATAAATCTTTGTTGACAGAAGATAGATAATGCAATTATCATTACCACCGACAATTAAGCCAAATGACCTTTCATATTGATAATTTAAAAAAAAATCTATTTTAAAACGTGCCTCTCCCTTAAGCAACTGTACTTGAGCTAAGACATATTTTATACCATTTTTAAGAATGATTCGATTGACAGGAGTAACTGATTTAGAATTAGGAGATAACTGTATTGTATTTTAAGCTTTATGGGCGTAAATCGTCGGTTTTACAGTCGCAATTATCCGACGATGATACAAACAAATTGCATTAGAATACACATTTCACCCCTAAATTGTTAATCTAATAGATATTATTCCTTATTTAGTTACATATATAACATATGAAGTAGGACATCTAACAGACGCGGATCTAGTATTTGGTGTTTGAGGTAGTGTGAGATCTAGGGCCCCTTTGGTCCATAGTGGGTACAGGGGATCATTGGGCGAAGCCCCCTAAAGCTATAGATGTTTGAGGAACAGCAGTCATTACTAATATTCGGATAAATTATATGATACATAGAGAGAAGAGTTTGAAGACATCATAGGGGTAATCAGAATCCGTAAATGGAAGGACAGATAACACAGTGGTATATTGCTTATGCTTTGCCAATATTTTATATACACTTTTCAGTCCTAAAATTGTAATGCAACTTCCAAAACAATACTAGTATGTGCTTTGCGTACACGTAGGTACTATAAGGGGAGCACTTGTAGCACAAATTGTCCACGAGACGTCATAGTCTAAAACATTTTACACAATATACTATAAGCAGGTAAAACAAATGGTTACTCCCATTGTTTTGCTTTGATTTAATCTGTTCGGACATTTTACATGAATTGACTGGACGTGTTTCCTTCATGGGTACCACCAATGCGACGGCATTGAGAAAAGTTGTCCCGATGGATTTATCCGTGCAGGGAACAGTTCATGTCTTGCTATAGGGTAAATTTGCTAAAACATAATGTGCTATTGCTTTCACGCCTTTCATTCATAATTAAGTTGATACAACCCGACTTTTTGCTAATATATTCACTTTAGACAAAATGACCTCACCCCTAGTAACCATCTCACATGTGATAAATCTTTTTCTATCGAGCATGGAGCTTTTTGTAATGCTATCTTCTATGGCATCGCTTGTCCAATTAAACGTTGAAATTGTAAATACTTACTGTTAATTCATTCGTCATAACTTCTGATTCCGTTCCGGCGTCCGTATTACGAAAGCTTCTATTTGAATTACTTTCGGAAATCTTTTTTGTAGGAGGTATAATAGTAATTTAAAAATGATGCGGCCACGAAATCTTACAGAAAATTTATCATTTTATATTCCCAATGAATTCCATAACCTTGTGAAATATTTGTTTAGACAATTAGAAACGTTTAGTGTAAAATTTTAAAACGAGTCAACTTTTACTTGAATATTTGCACAATATGAATTATTCTATTTCTTTATAAGAAGAGTTTGAAGATACCAGAATCCGTAAATCGAAGGACAGAAAACACAAAGACCAAAAGAAAAAGGACACAAGGAAAAACAACGATCTACAAAACACTACACAAAAAAATAAAGATCGGGCAACAAAAATTCCATTAAAACCAGGAGTGATCTCATGTGCTCCGTGGGGTTAAGTAGTTCCTGCTCCACTAGTTGCACCCGTCGTGCTATTCCAGTTACAAAACCGGTGATAAGTCATGTATTAGGAAAGGATCGGGAAGTGCTTACAAAATTTCTAAGAACGTGTTTATACATCCGTCAGGATACTTGAAATTAAACTGACGTCCGGCGAAACACAATGATCGGCGTCTACACATATCAATTATCGCGTATGTTGTAACGTTCAATGTTTGCTGATTGAGTTAAACGATTTTGGGAATGGCATTAACTGTTCCGCAATTATATAAGTAATATTTGCCTTTAACATTATTTATAGAAGAAATAGATCTTCCATTGAGTAATATATTTGACTTGTGTGAGATATTCAACATTTTTGGATATAATTGAAATATTGTTGAAAGTGGCGTTAAACACCATCAAACAAATAAACAATTAACATTTTTAATCGTCTTGATCACTAACATATAATATGTAAATAAACGAAATAATCACCCTGTGTTAGCAGTACAATAGATTACCAAATCAGCTTGCTCATGGCAGTTAAACAATATATTTGTCTCGCCATTTATAACAGTCCACCTGCTCGTTTTATTCTATGAACTTCTTAGATTTAATGAACAAGTACCATATGTTAAAAGGGTAACACGATTGTTAACAGACAGCAGACACACATATTTCAGTTGCTGCACAATATTCCAATATTATATTTACAGTTCAATCGTTGGTATCTGTATTGGTGCACTTATTGGCTTAGCAGGACTGGTTGTCATGGTATATTTGTGTTGCAGGAGTGAGTATAATAATTAAATAAAATACAGATTTAGGGAATTCTGAAAAATATCAAATACAGGTACACGATGAATACATTTAAAATATAAGCATTTTTTTTCTTGTGATCCGATGTGAGCAACACAAATAACGAATATACACAGACATGCACATAGAAATACGGAAACCAAAATCTGGAATTTTGTTTGACAAAACAGCACAATCCTATACAATACATTGAAACAACAGAACAAAATGAGAAAACAATAAAAAAAAAAATATTGACCAACATGTAAATGAAATGTCGAAAGTTAACAATGCTGTCCAAATAAGACACATATGGTATAGTGCAACACATCTCAGGGATATATAGACAGGATATATGTTCTCCAGTGCAGGCTACAACCTCACCGACAAAGTCCCTCCGTTGGTTTTGGGAGGAAATACACAACTCTCCCCAATCCAGGAAGTTCATGAATGTCTCGTATAAAAATATATTTGAATGAATGAATGAATTTCATTCTCATAAATAAAATACATATAGTTACGGAGAAGTTAACAGTTTTATACAACATATTAAGCTGTGGAAAGTTTACACCAAAACTAACCAGGAGGCTGGACTTACGTAATACTAATCTTTATAATACAATAAGTTTACATGAAGAAAATAACTGGTTAAATTGAATGTATGTGGAGACCATGCACTTTAAAGACGACTTACATCAGTTCATGCAGCAATAGTTGAATAGTAGTGATCGCTGGTGGTCGGTTTGAGGTTAAAAAAAACAATCTATTTCCCTCCCTTCTTTTTCACTGTGACTATCTAAACATTCGCAAAAAGCACAACACAGTGCCACCTTTTTGTATAGATGATTTTTTGATTGTATGCTGGTTTCCCTTGATATATATATATAGCTGACATATTTCTCCCTATACGATAGTGGCCATGCAAACTAACAAAATTCAGAAAATGCAGTCAATAAGAGAATTGAATTCAGCATGTTTGAAACAAAATTACGATTAAGCATTTTACCATGATTCAGTGTTATTAATTAAAAAAAAACCCAGAGACACATTTTCTAAAAACAAATATAATAATATATTGAACTGCAAAAGAAACATTGTTGTTCAACGTTTTATACTCCAAATTGGTGAATTTATTGTATGGAACAGGTAAATTGTCTTTACCTTTTCTCTTTAATGTTGCGTGATTAGCAGAGAAGCAACAAATACCAGTGTTATAGTCTTTGGTTGGGACCGATGGGGACTCTAACCCACCAATATCTACCGCACTCGAGGCGACCTCGCTAGCTATTACACCACCGATGCGGAAGAGAAAATGTGCATGTCGTAACACTGATTAGCAATTGGATAAGAACGTTTTATGGTTTAACTTCAACTGAAAATAACCAAAGAACAATATATTATTTCCCAATAAAATAAAACTGATTAAAAGTTAGCCATGATTTTTTTGTTTTCAGCTCCTATAGGATCTGTTGGTACAGTGTTCGCACAGCCAACTGGTGGCACAACTGTAAACACCGTTAGCCAACAACAGTATGGTCAAAATCAGCATGGCAACCCACAAAATCCAACTCACGGCCAGTTATATCCTCCAGCTTATGATCATACACAACCTAATGACGCACAACCTACCGCGTATGGACAGGCATCTTTTCCGCCGTCAGCAACCACAAACACTTAGTATATTTTTTTTTAAAAGGCTTCCAACAATATTTAAAGTTTTATTCAAAGAACAAAGTATATTATAATTTTGTATCTTCGTGTTTTCATGTTCTTTCCAAAGATTATTGAGGAACTACTTTGCATTACAAGACATATACAAAGAAAACAGATGAATTGATTTTGTAAAATATAGTGATACTCATTTCCACCTATTAATTAAATAAATAAATTCTGCTGTTAAAAACAAGCTTTGACATTGTCAAATATAACTCACCTGAGTGCGTGCGTGCGTGCGTGCGTGCCTGCCTGCCTGCCTGCCTGCCTGCCTGCCTGCCCGCCCGCCCACCCGTCCGCCCGCCCGCCCGCCCGCGTGGGTGGGTGGGTCAGTCAGTCAGTCAGTCAGTCAGTCAGTCAGTCAGTCAGTCAGTCAGTCAGTCAGTCAGTCAGTCAGTCAGTCAGTGAGTGAGTGAGTGAGTGAGTGAGTGAGTGAGTTTTAACACCAATTCAACAATTTTTCTGCCATATCATGAATTATAACTCGAATCTGGGGGTTAATTTTATTTAATAAAGGGACCAGTCATTTAACTTGCGGGGGATGGTGCTATGTTTTCCCTCAGACATAAATGTTTTTAGAAATGTACATAAGTGAATAAGAAAATAAGTTCTCTCTGAGAAATAAAATACCAACACATCTCTATTAGTTGTGTATATATGTATACATTATGTGTATATATGTACACCTATAAGCTTTATAAGAAGAGTTTGAAGATACCAAAGGGATAATCAGAATCGGTATATCGAAGAAGAATAGACAACACAATGGCCAAAAGAAAAAGTACAAAAGGACAAACAACGATCTACAAATCATACACATAAAACTAAAGATCGAGTAACACGAACCCCACTAAAAACCGGGGGTGAACTCAGGTTCTTCAGAAGGGTAAATAGTTCCTGCTCCACTAGTGGCACCCGTCGTGTTAATCTAGTTACAAACAAGGTGATAAGTCATGAATGAGGAAAGGACCGGGGAGTGCTTACGACAAGTGGAACATATCCGTGGTTATTTGTGACACAGATATTCCATAACGGTCAACCAAGTCATGATGGCTACGTCAAACTTTCGAAGTGATGACTTCAACTTAACCAAGAGGAACCATTGATACAGTAGCTTCCTTGTAGGCAGCAACCCTCTATCAAGGAGATCCTGATATGAACCACAAGCTATGGAATATCGTATCAACTGAGAGATATATACTCCATACAGAGATGTTGTTAGATATAAATGAAAAGGTCACAATGGGAAAATTGAAATCATCTCATTTGTCGTAAAGTTTCTTTCTTAACCGCCTCTCATTGTCAATTTCGAAGTGTAGGTCAAGGTATGAAGTAGACCTATCTGTTGATGTAATACTGTGCATTTATTAATTTGATCTCTCTCTCTCTCTCTCTCTCTCTCTCTCTCTCTCTCTGTAATCTTTTGCAACATTGGTTTTATGTTCCGATGAGTTTGTCAGCTCAAAATCGTTTACTGTCACAATTACCTGAGTTATGTGCTGATAAGGCTCGTCATTGGGTTTTCCTCAGATCTCCCATGCGGCGACATATCAGTATAGTGGAGCAAGTATGAGATTGTTGATACGTTACCATATGAGTCAATAACTTCCATGAGGCACAACTATATATGTGTAACCAAAATCAATATACATCTGCATGTACATTGTATATGATATAGCAACTAACAATATATACAATTCACGCGTTCTTTAAATATAAAAAAAAAATTGTCATATCTCTGAATCGGCCTGAAGATTTAAGTCATAAACAATAACACAATAATACGTGATCACCATTTTGTACCTACTCAATTTATTTTGACAGAGCTACATTTATATGCATAATACCTACGGATTTTTTTCTCTTTATGACTAATTTTAAACTATGCAATATTTGAATCATTTTACTGGAAAATGTTTTAAGAAATGTAATATTAAAAAACAATATCTGATATATTTAATATTTAATTCACTTTAAGACAATTTGTTGCGTAATGTTTGTATTTAAAAGTGGCTCTTTAAAATTAAATTTTAGACAGGATATTTGATCTCTTTAATTTGTTTGATATCAGATATGTTTTATGTTTGATCAAATATGTGACGCTATAATAAAATACTTATTTATTTTTTTGTTTTATTAGGAATTTTCTATTCTCTGAAGTGCCATGTAAGTCTACATTGCTGTACAAGCATGTTGTATACATATGTAACCACCTCGATGGGTGTAATGGTTAGCTTGCACACCTCGAGTGGGTACCAACTCCGATCGGGTCAAACCAAAAACTATAAAATTGGCATTTGTTGTTTCTTCGCTAAGCATTAAGGCGAAATAGCAAATGATGATTAGCTCGAAATCAGGATAATGTGGCCGAGTGGTTCAACATTTCTATTCGCGGACTGTTGTTTCAGTGAGCTATCACTATAAAAATCCAACTAAGGATGTTGGTCTAGTATAAAGCGAACCTCACCATCATCTCGTTGAAAATTAACTAACTTGTTCCAGCCATGATATAGCTGAAAAGTCACTCGCTCACTCACTCACTCACTCACTCACTCACTCACTCACTCACTCACTCACTCAATGTAAGCACCTTTCATGAATTGATACATAAATGCATTTTGGAGTCATAAAAGTAAAGATTTCGAGTAAAACACGAAATAACGTACACAATAGCAAATAAGCAACTGCCAATGTAAATATCTATGATTATTAACCTAACACGCTTTTTATCTTACTAATTGCTTGTTAGAAGGCTTTTCTTGAATTTTAAATTTCTTCGGAAATTTTTCCATTTTAAAAAATTCAATTATCATCTAATATTATAGTTAATTCTGTTCGGTTAATAATCATAGGTAACTTCCCCTTTTAGTTACATTCTACATAAAATGTTATATAGGGGGTTAGGGTTATGTCGTTTAACACCACTTTCAACAATATTTCAGCTATATCGTGGCTATCAGCTTTATTCGTGGAGGAAACCGCAGAAAACCACCGACCTGCCGCAAGTCACTGACAAACTGCATCACATAATGTTGTATCGAGTATACACCTCGCCTGCGCGGGATTCGAACTCACAACGTTAGTGGTGATAGGCATTCAATGATGGCATAGGTAGTTGTAAATCCAACTACCATGCGATCACGACCACGACGGTCAATAAAATGTTATACAAATTATACTGCTATGTAATATATGTGGATACTGGGCCCCACACTCAACACAGAAGACTGATGTTAAATACACCGGAAGGAGTAAACTTTTCCATACGATTTTTACAACAGAGCATTCCAGTATTAAGCAAAAACGTGTTTGTTTAAAGACAGTCATTTTTAATTTAATATCTTAGTACACTATACGTATAAATCTCGCTTCTAATTGACTTAGAAAATTTGCTTCCTGCCACCATAATGCCAAGTCATATGTAAATCGTGACGTCAATAATGACGGACCATAGCGTAATAGATTATGAACAGAGAAGCCTTTGTCATTGATTGCATCTATCCAATGACGAAAATATGCAGTTGTGTGCATGCAGAAAGCATATGTAAGACATACGTGCTTACCGGAGAAGCAACACATACCAATTTAATGGTCTTTGATTTGACCCGATTGGGACTCGAACTCTACCGCACTCAAGGCGAGCACGTTAACCTTTACACCACTGATCGATGTAGGTTGGATACGCCCTTTGATACACGATCATGCTTTCATATAAGTTCTTATTACCAGAACACCCCCTTCGAGAGGGCATCTCAAATCCGCCAACGTGATGGGTAGCTCTGTGGGTTGAGCACTCAAAGCATTCCCTAATACTGCAAACTGAACATGCAGTGAAGAAACTTTATCTATAACCTGCCCTGGTGTTCGCTCGGGGGTTCATGTGACTACAAAGTAGGAAAAAACAATATGACATGTATATATACGACAAAAAGAAGACATGTTTGTTACCCGAATAAATAGTTCGGTTTTCTCTTATTTTTATTGTTTTAGATCTTCCTTCAAATACTTTTTTTTATCTTGCTGGTCAATCAGTAATTTGCAAATACACCCCTTTTTTGCTTGGCAAGATCATATTAAAATATCTATTGTTTGCAATACGATTGGCATCAATACATTTAAATATTCTGATAGATTATATCAGCTTTCTATTCTGTTTTATTACAATGTATTATTTTACAAATAATTACATTACTTCAGTTTTTCATTGAAATGTTACAATATGATTGGTTATGAAGTGGTCACATGATTATAAAAGTGGTGTTTCATATCCAAATGAAACTCAAATCCGAACTTGCACGTGCCTCCATGACCACGTCAGATGTAAACAATCAATGGCGTAGTGATTTCCAACAGCAAATAATCTAACACAAATAAAATTCACAACGAAAAATTCAACTATATTAAATTTTGGTGTGATTTAAATATAATTATAAGAATTGAATGCATTCTTTTGAAGTTTCATTGGGGCATGAAAGCGTTGATCGAACTACATTTTCAACATGAAGCGCTACCGCGCTTCATTGAAAATGTACTTCGGTCAACGCTTTCATATCCCAATGAAACTTCAAAAGAATGCATTCAATACTTAAATAAACGTGTTTTGATATGTTACTCGATCAAGAAGTTAAAGATTGCTATTCTTGAAATAGACCAATAGAATCATATGTGCAGAAATATTTCAGAATGGAGTTGGTTTGTTTCCTGATTTTAAGTTTTCAACTTTTTATAGGTTTAAACGGTAAGTGATTTATTTGTTTTTCTTCTTTTTTACTTCTTTTTTTTTACTTGACTTTTTTTCTTGTTTACATATTATCTCAGAGGTATACGATTCTCATGATATTTTATTTCTGATAACCCTTGTTAGTTAATACAATGGCATACAAATAATAAATTAGAGTACAATAATACATAAAAACAAAACAGTTATATACAATATTTACAACAAGAGAGAGAGAGAGTTACATTTTTCAGTCATAAGAACAAACATTTTTATTTATAAAACTAATAAAAGTGCGTATTTTTTGTATTTTTTTTTTTTTTTTTTGGTCAGATTCATCAATTTGACAACATACTATTTTCGTCATCTAAGATATAAGTTTGATCACATGAAGTCATAATCAATGCACTTAATTCTTTTTGCATACCGGTAACCAATATTCGTTTTATATGTCACGATATTTGATAGACATGGCATATCTATGTTCATTCTTTGCAAATAAGGTGGGGTTTTTTTTACCTTAAGCGTATTTTATTTGCTTAAATTATACAAAAATATATGAAGCATGCTTATACAAGATACTAAGAAAGTTATCTAGATAGATACAAAAACAAAACATGAGAATAAAAAGATCAAAGCTAATGATGATTATGATTTTTGTTGATGGTGGAAGTTTGGGTGCCAACATTAGATATTACTCTATATTTAATGCTTGGTCGCCATATCGATATTTATACAAGCAGACAAATACTTTACAACGAGGTATTTGTTTTATTCTGCTGATACGAACCCTATAATGGGAAACGCCCATGAATTTTCGAGAAATGTGTTTTTGCGTCTTGACATGACATAACATGTTAATTATCTGACGTCTAAATGCATATTATATTTCTTTTAGTGATTTAAAACGGAAACATGTACAGACAAATCAAATTTACTTATTTAAATTATAGCATACGTGTTATTTAAAAAACAACAAATACAGGTGATATTTTTTAGATTTTTTTTAATATCTTGCTTCATTTATCACAATAATAGACATAAACTGCTACAAAATATAGCTAAAGTCTAAAATAAATAATGCTAGGACGATTGAATTTGATCATGTTTTAGCTTGAATATGTATTAGCATTTGTAACAATGGAAATATGCCTGCTTGGGACAGAAACGAAAGTTGTGCTGAGTTAATATAGCTGTTGTTTCATAAGTGGTTAGCGGAACGTTTTAATCTCGAAGACGCTTGAATTGTTAACGTTGGGTACAAGGACACGTCACTTAAATGAATTTGTTGTGTTCCTGTGTATTGTACATTATGGTTTTGATTTTTTACCCGTTTACCCAGATTTTTATTATTGGTCATAAAGGGAAAACAAATTTCCCAGAACAAAAATTCTGCTTCAGAGTGCATTTTTTTTTCAGTTACAAAAATATAGCATCGAAATCTTTTTATAAGAGTTAAATACACCCTTTTCCCCTATAGTACTAATGCTCATATATGAAATAAAATGTGATACACGTATACACCGTTAGGAATTTAATTAATAACCTAATATACCTGTCGTTCTGTAGTTAACTGTTCAAGCGAAATGGTTTTAAGTATAAGATACAGGAGTTAGAGTTATGATATTTTAAAAAAAAAAGTAGTTTATCTAACTTTATTATATGAATAAGAAAATTCTGTAAACTCGTTCTCAAACAAAACTGTTCTCACGACTTTATTTATTTTATAAATTGTAACATTATTGTACAAGTTATTTTCTAAACTTTTCCAACAAAAAATATTCTTTATCTGTATGATATATCCAGTTTAAAGAAAGAAAAAACTTAACTGACATCCCTGCAATATTTAACTCAGTAGTCCGTTAGGGGTCTTCGTGGACGTGATCATTTGGTAGTTGGATTTACAACTACCTATGCAATCAGTACCTATCACCACTAACGTTATGAGTTCGAATCTCGCCCAGGGATACAACAGTATGTGATACATTTTGCCAGCGAATTGTGGCAGATCCGTGGTTTTCTCTGTGCACTCCGTTTTCCTCCACCAATAAAACTGACCCCCACGATATAGCTGAAATTTGTTGAAAGTAGTGTTAAGCACCAAACCCAGTAGTCCGTACGTTTCCAATCGTGTAGTTTACATTTTATTTATGTTTTTTTTATTGTACAGAACGCTGGGTTTTATGCAAATTCCGATTTTTTCGTAGCATTTCTGAAATTGCAATTCAAATCGTTTGACTGTTCATTTCAATAACATGCAGCTAACTTAAGTTATAAATAACGTTTTTACTTGCATTAGAATGGAATAAATCCACAAACAAATATGTGGTATATATACTACAATGAAAATAAATTTGATAATTGGGATAGTATAGTGGTGCGCGAATAGGTCAACAGATAAGAAAAGTTTGTTTGTAGATGCCAAAAGAGTTATCGGAAGTCATAAGTCGAAGACGGGCAAGCAATGCAATGGCCAATCGAAAAAGGAAAAAATGATAAACAGTGGTCTAAAAAAAAGCTACACAGAAAACTGAAGATTGAGCAGCACGAATTCCACTTAAAACCCAGACGGAATTCTGTCGATGACAATTTGTATAGCGGTACCAGGCTTTGTATCATGATCCGCCAGTCTGATTGTACAAACTATTTCAGTGCTACCAAAATCTGTCGAAAAAAATTTAAAATGGTAAGAAACAGCGAATTTTCTTTATTTAACTATTTATTATGCCATTCATAATACATCTGCTCAAAATCTTTCCAAAATAAATGCTATGATTAATCCGCTTGTTTTCGAATCTTTAACGGTTAATAACACCACACGAAGAAGGAATATATTATATGTATAATTTTGTACCAAATAATTTTAAAGAGTGTGATTTAGATTTGAAGATTACTTAAATATAGATAGACCTAGATATATTCATTCAAAATTTTGTATTTGGAGACGGTGTCTTTATCATTCTATTTTGTGCACTTAGAGGTAGTATTTCTCAAAATACAGGTACTTTAAAATGTTGAAATAAAGTTCATCAGTATTGCAGTGTGAGTAACCAAACATCATGTACACCTTGCATAGGCTACACCAAGGTATATGCCGATATGGCTTGTAAACGTCCATTGTATTTCTTAATATGTTCATAATAAAACTCTTTTCTTATGACTTTAAGACTTATACTTTTATTTTACATATACTCATCAACTAAATCTATACTTCTAACTGTTAACAGGTAATACCACCCCGCGCTGTACTAGTTAATCCTTCAATGTTTTCACTGTCCAAGTTTGTGCCGTCATTAGGCTAACGTTAGATACAAGCGTCTTTGTGATTCAAACGCACATGTAACCACTTATGGAACAGCAGCGTCACCAAACGGGAGAAGCGGTGAATGATCCCTATTGTCCATCGGGTCATTGTTTTATAACATTATCTGCCCGAGGCAAGGGTCTGGTGTCCACAATTATCCAAAGGGTCATTGCTTCATAGCATTATCTTCCCGAGGCAAGGGTCCTGTGTCCACGATAGTCCATGAGATCATTTTCCGAGACAATGGTTATTTATCCAGAATTGTTCGTGTGGTTCTTTCCTTAATATAACACGATCCTCCTGGTGAAGGGGTTCGGTGTTCTACATTTTATTGGGTACTTGATATATATAATATCTTCTTCCTGAAGCAAGAAGGGATCGTCGTGGTTGTAATCGTATGGTAATTAGATTTACAACTACCTGTGCAACCAGTGCCTCTCACCACCAAAGTTGTTAGTGTGAGTTCGAATCCCGTTTATTACGAAGTGTACTCGATACAACATTATGTGATGAAGTTTGTTAGTGACTTGCGACATTGTGGTTTTCGCCTGGTACTCCGGTTTCCCCCACCAATAAAACTGACCGCCACGATATAGCTGAAATATTGTTGAAAGTGGCCTTAAACACCGCAAACCAAACCATTCTGAGGCGAAAGTTCTGTGTCCACAGTTGTCAATGGGATCCTCAATATAGTTATCATCAACTTTCTTTTTTTTGGGTAATCATATTTCTTGCTTTAAATACCAAAAACAAAACCTTATTTATTAGATATTATGTATCATTTCCCTAAACATAATTAACGGCTCACGTATTTTCTATTTAATGACAAATTAAATGTTCAAACATTAAAATGAGGATTGTGTTTCAATCTGTAAACATATTTATGCTTATTTTAGATAAAGATAATTAAAAAGATTTCTAGTATGAAATACGAATTTAAATATGTAAAGTACATCCGTGTACCTATTTTTTACATGGAAATGTCATAATTTGCGATCTGCTGAGTATTGGTGATGGTTCCTAGAGCTGTCCGGTCAATCCCCATGTGGATGATCGATGATGTTCTCACTAGGTATGGAAGATGGGGGTGTTCTCAAGTTATAATACAAAGGGCCTGACATTGGACGATAGTGAGAAACGTATTTGGAGTGTCACGCTACCTGCACCTTTAAAATATCTTGTGTAGCTTTCGAAAAAGAGCAGACGAATTGTAATATTTTTTTTCCGTCCGTAATTAACTATACATACACTGATTATTTTACATCTTGTTACAACACAAATGTACTACATTGGTTATTTTACATTTTGTTACAACACAATGTTGTTAGACAGTCTGTTTTACATCTTGTTACAGCACAAAGTTGTTCCACTGGTTATCACCTCTGTGATGATTTAATATGGTGTTGCCCTACTGGCTACATATGCAGTGGATCAGGATCATGCCAGTCTATAGGGTAAGTTAATTAATCAAATGAAAAACAAAATAGACCACACTGTCCGAACATTCCAAAATCCAATAGAAAAATCGTAGAAAGAGGCAAAATCGATACCCCTACCACACAAATACATGACTGTTCACTTTCCTGTCTTGGTTCTAGGACTTCAATAAAAAAAAGAATAGGATAAACTAGTTTAGATTGGGTTAAACTAGTTTTATGGGCCTTTAATAATACTAAAAAGGACACTAGCAATCAGAAATGCAATTGTGTTAACATAGTTGACATATGTCTTTTGTATTTTATCAAAAGGAAATAATATAAGGCCACTACAAAACAATAATAAACATTGAGTGCGACCTTGTAAACAACCATACATGTAATAATATTAAAGATACATGTACGGAATGCATAATTAGACATATTTATTAAATGTGTGATATCGTCCTTCACTTATTGTATTAACAATCACATTATGGACCACGAAAGCAGTATTAACTATAGGGCATTTTGTTTATTATTTCCGAAATTCGATTGAAATACCATTATGTGCATTCTTTGTTGCCTCATCGTGATAGCAAATCCTTCAAATCTATACAATGAGCAATTCGCTCCTTTCCTTATTCATGACTTGTATCTGGGATTGTATCAAATAAGGGTAATAACAAAATTACCGAACTCCGAACAATCTTACAAAGGGAAAGTCAAAACTCATAATTATATAAACAGAAAAAATCAGCCAACAACCGGAAAACTGTGAAAACCGTAATGACCCTTACTTGGTACAGGTATTTCTAAAGAAATGGTGAGTTGAATCAGATTTTAAAGCGCCAAACCTCCCGCTTTCATTACGGCTCAAAGGTATTCATAACAATACTGGAACAAAATAGGTAAACTAGTTGTCAAGAGTAACACGACTGGTGCCAGTAGTGGAGCAGGACCTGCTAGTCCTTTCGGAGGACCTCTGTTCACCTCGATTTTTAGTTTTCTGTGTAGTGCTTTGTAGATCGTTGTCTTTTTGTCCTTTTTCTCTTGACCATTGTATTGCCTATCATTCGATTTACAGCTTCTGATTACCCATTTGGTATCTTCAAACTTTGCTCCGACAACTGTATTCGAAGCAATATTGACCGATCTTGGCAATATCCTTCACAACATGACCAACTTGTTATTGTATTTCTACAAATAGTAGCATAAGGTCATGTAGTTATATATAATACTGTTAGGTTATTATTAAAATAACACAAAAGATTTATCCGAGATCCTATTTTGCCTAACTTGTCTTGTGACATTCTGTAGATATACAGTAGTGTCTACATCGTCCGCGATGTATTTACATTTATCTAAAATAATATATGTTGTTATATTTACGTTATTTGTGTTTTTTTGCGTATAGTGGTGTCTAACACATATTGTGTTGTGTTTTTGCTTTGTTTTTCTTCGTCTTATGTTGCCAGTTTCTTTGGATTGTACTTTTTTGATTGCCCGTTCGGTATTCTCTAATGTTTACTTCCTTATCGGAATAATCAAATAAAGTAAGAAAAGTTTGATGATACCACTGGAGTAATCAGAAACCGTAAATCAAAGGACAAACAATTCAATGGCCGAAAGAAAAGGGACAAAATGACAAACAATCATCTACAAAACTCTACACAGAAAAATAAAGTTCCAGTATATTTTTGTCAATTTTAATCAAGCAATCGGATGTTGTATTGAATGATATTCAACAAAGCATTTGTTATTGCCTATATATCTTTATTATTTTTAGAACTATTGTTGGATATTGTATTGGAAGCCTGATTGGACTTGGTGTTTTCGTTACTTGTATATATTTCGTGTGTTGCAAACGTAAGTATAATATATTTGTATGCTTAAAGGACATAATAGAGGTGGGGCAGTTGTGGCCCTGACCGTATGATATGTTGGATTTACAACTACCTGTGCAACCAGTGTCTATCACTACTCAACTTGTGAGTTCGAACCCCGTAAACGGCGAGGTGTACTCGATACAACATTATGTGATAAAGTTCGTCAGTTACTTGCGACAGGTCGGTGGTGTTTTTCGGTTTCCTCCATCAATACAACTGACCGCCACGATATAGCTGAAATATTTTTGAAAGTGGCGTTAAACACTATCAAACAAACAAACAACATAATGGATGAGTACGGTAACATGTTGCACATTCAACCTTTAATTGATTTACAATCATCATCGAAAAATGGATCCCACTTATGTTCAACAAGATTATTGAAAACTGTAAAATATCAATAAATAATTAATATACGACACAAACATGACAGACAAAACAACATTGGTAAAATGTTAAATTAAAAGTAATAACATAATACAAACTTCACTATAGCAGATAATTCCCACAAAACAGAATGGGATTGGGACAATGTTCTTCGAAAGTCTTAGCATATTCTATAGAATACATTGCACATGTATCGTGTTATGACGACACAATCATCGCTTTTGCGCGGAAGGATATGGAAATTGTTATCGTCACTTAGTAATTTTCCAGCTTTATCATAACTGTCAGATTTATTGTTGGAGGGAAAACGGACAAACATAACGAACTGATCGATGAAATCTCTAATATTAAATAGGTACATGGAAACCTTAAACATGAGGTCGATATCATGCCTCGATCTCATGTCAGCGGTTTTTAATTATATAATGTGTAATGTGAGAAGGGAGGAGGATATAATTTCTTGGCCAAAATCCAAAATCGAGTTTCCACTCTCATCTCTATAGGAGAAACAGTACCTACATCGTGTCTACTATTTTATGCATCAAAATTGTTTACTTGTCGGTCCGATATCTATGATTGTCAAAAACGCTTCCGAAACATCTCATTTCAAGCCCCATCTGGCCTTTTGATTAGAAATCTACGACTTGTTCTTTTTGCCATTGTGTTGTATGTCCATCTTCGATTTACGGATTTTCATTACCCCTTTGGTATCTTCAAACTCTTCTGCTTACCACTCGGCCACCAAGTGATATTGCTAGTACAAATAAAACATCATTGTACGCAGAAACTGTACTGAATACAGCAATACCTCTCGTAAAGGATTTAATAATATACACAATGAATACTAACGTCCCAATAAAATAGTGTGTTTTCACCGAGTCTAATAAAGATATTGAAGGTAAAGTTCACTCCTTGTAAGTACTTGTATCTTATATCTAATAATCTTGGTTGTTGCCACGGAAGTATTTCGATATATGTTTTAATGTTTACATAAACCTTTTAAAAAAAAAGGGTTTCTGTATAAATTCGATGACGTGTTCGTTGTTTACCTAAGACGGTGAAATGTTGATAGAATTCAAAAATATATAATACATTATATTGCTATATTTTGACATACACCCTACAATTATACAGTCTTTTTCATACATTTTATTTATTGATAATGATTTAAAACACATTTAAACCCTTTTGAATGAATCAAATATGTCGGGAAGAAATTCGCTCATAAAGTGATTGATTTGGTAAGAAAGCTTGAAATGTACTAATAACTGTTAATTCAAATAACATTAAATTTGATTGGTTGATTCAATTTAGCGTTCATTAATGCCAAACCGTACACAATTATGCCAATAACCTTCATTAAGGTCAATGTCTAAAGACTTATTTGATAAAGACCAAAGGTCATAAATCTCATATATTATATTGTTTTAGAGAGTTAGAGTTATGGTGTTTAACTACACTTTCAACAATATTTCAGTTATTTTATGGCGGTAATATTGTTTTAGAGTTTTCAACAATATGTCAGTTATTTCATGGCGGTAATATTGTTTTAGAGTTTTCAACAATATGTCAGTTATTTCATGGCGGTAGAATTGTTTTGAGTTTTCAACAATATTTCAGTTATTTCATGGCGGTAATATTGTTTTATCGTTTTCAACAATATGTCAGTTATTTCATGGCGGTAATATTGTTTTAGAGTTTTCAAAAATATGTCAGTTATTTCATGGCGGTAGAATTGTTTTGAGTTTTCAACAATATTTCAGTTATTTCATGGCGGTAATATTGTTTTAGAGTTTTCAACAATATGTCAGTTATTTCATGGTGGTAATATTGTTTTAGAGTTTTCAACAATATTTCAGTTATTTCATGGCGGTAACATTGTTTTAGAATTTTGATAATGATCGTCCTACTTGAATATGATTCATCCCTTGTTCATTCAGGAAAGGCCCACTGAGAGGGGGGTCAGGCAGAGCGGTGACCCGGAACCCATGAGTTTAATAAATGTGCCAGATCATTATAATTAAGGGTCCAGACAAATAAACAAGTAGAGAACTGTTTTCTAAATCACAATTCATCAATCCATTTTTGCTGTGCTGATTCCTTGCTTATGACACACCGTGGTGGACTTAGTTTGAGTATCATTATTTGTAGAATTGGAAGTTCCTTTTGCCCTTGCACCCAAAGGTGCTCTTGGCGGCCCTGATTCAGGAATATTATTATATTAAAAAACATTTGTGACAAATGAAGGGCTTTTGAAAGACGGATATACTTCATGGGATAAATACTTGATACTATGCATCTTGCTTAATTGAATATAAGCTTAAGCTGATCAGGTCCAAATGAAGTGAAGTGGTCCACAGATGTAGACAATAACTGTGCATCATCTGCATGTCACAAATACCAAACATACAAACAAGATTCAAGTTTGGATCGATCGACATACACTGCACATATGAAATCTCCTCTTTTAATGATATTGTAATTCTTAAGATGTGATTTGTAGAGAAAAAATCTGCTGTCACAGTGCTTCAACCAGCCAACCAGACAGGGGTGTACACAACAGGACAGCAACAATACGGACAACCGCAGTACGGTCAACCAGCTCCTAGTTATGGACAACCAGCCCCAAGCTACGGACAACCATCATATCCTCCACCACCATCTGAAGTCCAAAAAGAGTGAACGAAACATCAATATGTTTGAACGTAGATATACATCGAAGACTTTCTTTTTATAGAATAACTGTTTATTTCGTCTTCCGAGTTTTCACCGTTCATTAACATTTATCTTAAGCAACACATTGTAGTAACCTAGTTTGTATTTCTTTCTGTGATATTTTTTAATTCATTAAAATTCTAATACATCAGATTAAATGTCATTTTGTTAAGGTGATACACAATTCATACAATCAATCTACCCACTTCAAATGTCATAGATGACGTGAGCTCGGACATCTTGATGGTTCTATTTACAAGAGTACTTTATTTAATTTCTCGGAACCAACACCTCTAAAGAAATTAATTAGGAAATACTGACCCTTCCGAATCACCTTGTTTCATCAGCTGTTGTATGTGTTAAGTCTTATGTGTTAAGTTTTATGTGTTAAGTTTTATGTGTTAAGTTTATTGTGTTACGTTCCTATTTTGCCATACTTGTCTGTGACTTTCTGTAGATATACAGTCAGTGCCGGATTTACCGTTGGCCAGGGGGCATATCTTCCTTCCAAAATATTTACGATGGAATTTTGCTCAAGTGGTGCAATTTTAAAATTTCCTGAGCATGTATGCTTGACTGCCTTGTAGGCTTTCACGGCCCAAGTAATGAGCCTGATAACTTAACTAGCCGAGGGCCTCATTTGTTCTAAATCCAGCACTGTATACAGTAGTGTCTACAGCGTCCGTGGTGTATTTACATTTATCTAGAATAATATATTTCATTTTATTTACGTTATTTGTGTTTGCTTGCGTATAGTGGTGTCCAACGCATATTTCTCTTGATTGTTCTATTTTGATTGTCCCTTCAGTATTCTCTAACTTTTATTTCCGATGATACCACTGGAATAATCAGAAGCCGTAAATCAAAGCAAAGGACAAACAATTCAATGGCCAAAATGAAAAACAATGATCTACAAAATACTACACAGAAAACTAAAGTTCGATAATCAGAAGCCGTAAATCAAAGGACAAACAATTCAATGGTCATAAGAAAGGGGACAAAATGACAAACAATCTACAAAACACTACATAGAAAACTAAACTTCGAGTATATTTTTGTAAATATTTATCAAGCAATCGGATGTTTTATCAAATGAAGTTCTATAAAACATTAGTTCTTGCCAAGATATCTTTATTATTTTTTGAGCTGTTGTCGGAACTTGTATTGGCGGCCTGATTGGACTTTGTCTTTTCGTTCTGTTTATATATTTTGTGTTTTGCAAACGTAAGTATGATGTATTTCTATGTTTAATGGACATAATGGGTGAATACGTTAACATGTTCTACGTTCAACCTTTGGCACCGTCGTGGTCGGTATCATATGTGAGTTGAATTTACATCAATCAGTACCTATGACCACAAAAGCTGTGAGTTCGAACCCCGTTCATGGCGAGGTGCATTCGATACAACACTATGTGCGTCAGTAACTTGTGACAGGTCGGTGGTTTCCTCCGGGTTTTCCGGTTTCCTCCACCAATAAAACTGACCACTACGATATGACTGAAATATTGTTGAAAGTGGCGGAACACACCATTAACCAACCAACCAAACCATTCAAACTTGAAATGACTTACAATCATCATCTAAAAATGGTCCCCACTTATGTTCAACAAGATTATTGAAAATTTCGAACAGACAAAACAACATCGGTAAAATGTAAAATTAAAAAGTAATAAAAAAATACAATATTGAACTTCACTATAACAGATAATGCCACAAACATAGGAATGGAATTAAGACAATGTTCTTCGAAAGGTTTAGCATATTATGTAGAATACATTACACATGGCCTGTATTATGACGACACAATCATCATTTTTGCGCGAAAGGATAGCGAAATTGTTATCGTCACTTGACAATTTCATAGCTATATCATGGCTGTAAGATATATTGCTGGTGGGGAAACGGACAAGCATAAAGAACTGATCGATGAAATCTCTAATATGAAGTAGGTACATGGAAACCTTTAACATGAGGTCAATATCATGCCTCGATCTCACGTCCTTATTATATAATGTGTAAAGTGAGAAGGGATAAGGATACAATTTCTTGGCCAAATCTATATTCGGGTTTCCACTCTCATCTCTACAGGCAAAGCAATATCTAAATCGTGTCTACTGTAATATGCATCAACATTGTTTTCTTGACGATTCGATGTCCATGATCGTTAAAAACGCTTCCGAAACATTTAATTAGTGTGTATGCTTTCTTCCGGTTTCTCCGAGATGTATCCCAAATCTCATTTCGAGCCTCATCTGGCCTTTTGGTTGGAAATCTACTGCCTTTAACATTCGGTCACCAAGG
Organism: Bathymodiolus septemdierum; assembly: GCA_963383655.1. Taxonomy (NCBI): domain Eukaryota; kingdom Metazoa; phylum Mollusca; class Bivalvia; order Mytilida; family Modiolidae; genus Bathymodiolus; species Bathymodiolus septemdierum. The sequence continues at coordinate 36,222,011 of OY726519.1, forward strand.
GATAATATTAGTACAATCAACATATCATTGTAAGCAGAAATTGTACTGAACACCAAAATATCACTCGTGAAGCATTTAATAATATACACAGCGAATATATGAAATAGTGGGTTGTCACCCGGTCTAATAAAGAGATTGAAAGTTAAAACCACTCCTGATTAGTACTTGTGTCTCATATCTGATAACCTTGGCTATTGTCACGGGATTCTTTAGCAATACGTTTTAATGTTTACATAAACCTTTTAAAGAAAACGGTATGAAATTGACAAGGTGTTCGTTGTATATACAAAAGACGGTGAAATGTAGATCGAAATCAAAAATATATACATTTGTAATACATTTGCATTGTTATATTTTAACATGTATTAAATATGAAATAGTACCCTACAATTATAGTCTTTTTCATACATTTTATTTATTAATAATGATTTAAAACACATTTAAACCCTTTTGAATGAATCAAATATGTCGGGAAGAAATTCGCTCATAAAGTGATTGATTTGGTAAGAAATCTTTAAATGTACTAATAACTGTTAATTCAAATAACATTAAATTTGATTGGTTAATTCATTTTAGCGTTCATTAATGCCAAACCGTACACAATTATGCTAATAACCTTCATTAAGGTCAAACGCTAAAGACTTATTTGATAAAGACCAAAGGTCATAAATCTCATACATTATAATGTTTTAGAGAGTTAGGGTTATGGTGTTTAACTACACTTTCAACAATATTTCAGATATTTCATGTAATATTGTTTTAGAGTTTTCAACAATATTTCAGTTATTTCATGTAATATTGTTTTAGAGTTTTCAACACTATTTCAGTTATTTCATGGCGGTAAGTTATAGTTATTGTTCTATCGAATCGGTATATGTATATGACAAAAGAGATTCGTGCATTGAAAAACGGTACTTAACTAGAATTAATGTTTGAAATTTAAAGAAATAATAAGTAGTAAAACACAATCAAAATTAAGGAAACTCTGTCAGTTGATCAGAAACATTAATTCTAGTTTACTACCTCCTGGGTAATTACTATTGTTATTATTGTATTTTTTGTTTTTATTTATTTTCTGTATATATTGTATATACTGTATCTCTACACCAATGTTTTACGATGGTTTATGAGAATAAAGATTGTTATACTGCACAGCTTGGGTGACCCTACTTGAGCCGAACGACGTAGGTGTTCGGGTCAAAGGTCACCCAAGCTGTGCAGTATAACTGAACATATACCGATTCGATTGGACAATAAGTGTTTTAACACATGACTTCATCAGTCTTTTAGCTTTACTTTATAATGATTTTATTGTCAATATATATATATACAATTGAATTGGGAACAAGTTTTTACAACTCACTAGTTCCTCTCCATACAATACATTAATAGTATAAACAAAACAAATCAAATGACAGCAAATGTACAGGCTATATCAATTATAATTAGTAAATTAAGCAAAATCATGTCAAACTAAGCATACATATTAAATATTGTTTTCATATTTAGCAGAAAAAAAGGAGGGGGGGGAGGGTTTGGGGTAAAATTAATAAATTGTGTTGAGATAATATCACGGTTGGGGATAATAATTATTAAATCTACAAGTTTGTCGAATAAATTTTTGCACTGATTTGAACAATAAAGTATTCAATTCTTCACTAATTTCGCTACATCCAAAGAGTATATATTCTATAGAGATGGGAACAATGTTATTAAAATAGATAAACAGAGAAGTTCTATCGTGTTGATAAAGTGAACATTCAAAAAAAAAATGAATAGCATCCTCAAATAAATGACCACATACACAACGTGGATCATTCTTCAAATTTACTCTATATAAATCGGCATTAAGGCCACTACATCTATGTCTTAGCTTAGTATGTATTATGTTAGTTTTCCTATCGCCAATATTATAAAATGAAGCCACCGGAATTTGGACAGGCTGAATAGCTTTTTTAAATTTGGAAAAAGTGGGTAGAGATTTTACACTATCAGGTAGTAGTTGGCAAACAGTCAGATAAGTATGTGGGAGCCATATTATTTTCAATTTTATAAAATGAATTGAGTTTCCTAGACTTCCGACGGTCTTCCAATTTTGACCACCCAGTTTCAAAATATAAACTTTCAGCACTAGAATAAATAGGTAGACCCGTTACAATCCTTGCTGCTTCAAGTTGCAAACATTCTAATTTTTGGGTATCACGAATACAACCGTCATCCCACAGTTCACAACCATACTCTAATATAGGTAAAATATATGTTTTATAAATCTTTCTCAAATGGGATCTACTTAATAAGTATTTTAATTTTCGTAAAATATGATAACACCATTTACAGTTACTAGAAAGACAAACACCTAAATGAGTATGATATTCTACCTGTTTAATATTCTCACCATTAAAAAGAATGTTTACTTGGTCTATATTTTTTTTATTACTAAAGATGACAAATTCTGTCTTTTGTGGATTAAATTTTACCAACCATGTCTCAGCCCATGTATTTAATATATTTATATCAGAATTTAATTTTCTTTCAATTTGAAGTAGGTTAGTTGATGAATAGGATAATGAAGTATCGTCTGCAAATAGTCTTACCAAGCTAGATAAATGATCAGAAATATCATTGATGTATATCAGAAAAAGTAAAGGGCCCAAAACTGACCCCTGAGGAACACCAGCTTTAAGTAACCCTATCCGTGACTCTGAATTATTAATGAACACAATTTGTTTCCTATTAGAAATATAATCTTGAAACCATTTAACTAAACTTTCACTTAAACCATAAGATTTTAACTTTTCAATAAGACCTTTATGCCACACTCTATCGAATGCCTTCGATATATCACAAAAAATTGAACAAAAAAAATCTTTTTTTATCTAGAGATATACATATTTTATGAAATATTTCAATTAACTGATGTACTGTTGAACATCCTGGTACAAAACCTGATTGATATTTACATAATAGTTTGTTGTCTAAAAAATAATTAGATAAATGCTTGAAAAGTGACCGCTCGATAGTCCAAAGGTCCATTACTCCGAAGGTTCATTAGTCCGAAGATCGGTTAGTTCGAAGGTTCATTAGTCCGAAGGTCCGTTAGTCCGAAGGTCCGTTAGTCCAAACTTTTTAAGGTTCGTTAGTCTTGTTTTTCGACCAAAGGATAGGTATCGAACAGTGTTGAATTTATTTAATATTCAGTCTTTTATCAAACTAAGTACGAGAAGCAAGATACTCATATTCACATTCTAACTAAACAGTGGCCTATCCAGGTTGGTTGTAGGATGTACGCCCGGCTTTTGCTAGCCAAAAAATGTGTAATCGGCAAATATAGGTAAAACTTAAAACATTTTGTAGAAAACACGCCAAAAATTGCACAAAACCCCTGTTTTGTAATTATGGATCCAAGCGTGCTAAGTCTACAAAAAAGAAAAAAAAACGCGTCGTCTCTGAAATACATTTTTTTGTATATGGAAATCATTCCAATGAAGTAAATCCTCCACTAAAGCTCTTCTTCTTCTTTACATTTCTAGCCGTCCTTCACTATTGAAGATTATTGGCCGAGCGCCGTATTAAGTTTAGTTAATACATAAAGTTAACATATATACAATAAACGGGTTACACTAATGTCCTGAAAATTGACCCGAAATGCCCCGAAAATGTCCCGAAAAGCCCACAAAGGCCCACATCCCCCCTACCATCCAATGGATTGAGCTCAGACTTGAAAATGTTAAACACATCAGCACAGGTGGAAACAATTTGTCCTGAAAATTGTCACGAAACGTCCCGAAAATGTTCCGAAAAGCACACAAAGGCCCATATCCTCTCCACCATTTAATGAATTGAGCTCAAACTCGAAAATGTTAAGCACACCAGCACATATCTAAAAAATAATTAAAAAAAAATAACTTCAGGTGGAAACAACTTGACCCGAAAATTGTCACGAAATGTCCCGAAAATGTCCTGAAAAGTACATCAAGGCCCACATCTCTTCTTTCATCAACCTACGGACCGAGTCCAAACCCGAAAATGTCAAACACATCAGCATATACCCAAAGAATACTAAAACAACATAAAAAAAAAATTTAGGTGGAAACAATTTGATCTGAAAATATCATGACAATTTTCAGGTCAAACCACCTCCACCCAAAATCATTTTTTTTTAACTTTCCCTTCAAATATTCGTTAAATATATGCCAATGCACCCAACACCCTCAAATTTGAACCCAATCCACTGGACAATAAAAAAGAAATATGCCCCTATGTACCTTTCAGAACATTTCATGACAATTCTCAGGTCAATCCACCTCCACCCAAAAATACTTTCCTTAATTCTTCCTTCAAAAACTCTGATCTTAGCCAAATATGTTTAAGCTTAAAACTTAAAAGATATTTAGTCAAAGATTATTTTTAAGACCCGTTGTTGATCCAATTAACAACTGGGAATTTTTTGCTTAACAAACACTTCAGAATAGTCTTAGACTTGTCATTTACTCTTTGCGAAATATTGAAAGGGTCCCTTTTAGTACGACACAAAAGAGACGATCTCTGAGAAAGGGATTAGAAAACATAAAAGCACATCTAAAATTAAGTTTTGTGAGGGACAAGTCCATTCCATTAAAAAGAGAATACATAAAATCATTAAACGGACGTTCTAATGTACAACTGATGGTCGCAAAATATGGAGTGTAACCTCAAATATATACCAATTATTATGGAATATTGAAAACTCCAATCAACTACCACAACAATTTAAGCATACGCGTACCAAATTATACATCTATGTAATTCCAGAATACCGTGTTCCATGGCTCGAAATATACAAGTACCCTTTACCAGATACGTGTACCAGATGGGGGTCTCCTTAGAGATGTTAACCAAGTGGTATACTGTAGAGGAATAAACAGTTTTGTTGGGGTAGAAATTCCAAAGATTGGTACTTAGGTATACACGCATCAGAAACAAAAAATAATATAATATCATAAAAGATCATCTAACAAATGTTTTATGCATATTATATGTAGGAAAAAACGTACGGGTTAAACTAGAAAAAAAAATCATTATTTCCTGCAATTTCGGTACTTTGTTGTTTTATACCTTAATTTCTAGTAACACTACTTTAAGATACATGTTTGCACAAGTCATTTTGGAAAGTCATTTGGAGTTAACTTCAAATATGTGTTTATATTCTAATTTTACATATATGCTCCTTTCCTACCCCTAAGTTAACAAACCAATATCTCTTGATTAACCCCTCTTTCGTTGCTGCATCAGGGGTTAACCGTCATGTGAAATCGCCATTGCATTGGTTAGATATAAAGATGGGGTCTTTTGGGGATAAACAGTAGGTGTAAATTTACCTTGATCATTCCATAAATGGATTATTTATTGGGGGGGGGGGGGGGGGGGGGAAACGAGTTTCCCTTATTGAGCCACCAAAACTCAAAGCTTGTGTCTTCGGTTTCCCGTGAATACCGCAGTCTTTGTAAGTCGTTATTCTGAACGGAGTTCAAACGTATGGGCCGCCATTAGGACAAACGGACCTTCGGACTAATGGACCTTCGGACTAACGAACCTTCGGACTAATGGACCTTCGGACTAACGAACCTTCGGACTAATGGACCTTCGGACTAACGCCACGGAACCGCTTGAAAACCACTCTTTCAAATGTTTTTCCCACACAGCTATAAAGTAGGGATATTGGTCGATAGTTGGATACTAAGGACTTGTTGCCATTTTTAAATAATGACATAACTTTAGCTAATTTTCAATGGTTCGGAAAAGTAGAAGTTTGTATGGAATATAATTTTTAAAGGAATATACCCAGTATTGGCTGTGTTTTTTAACATATGATGACTAATCAAATCGTGCCCGGAGGCTTTTTTTATATTTAGGGACTTTAATATATCTGAAATTTCCTTAATTGTAAATTCTATAATAGCTAAGTTTGAATTTGTTCTCAACTCTAAGTTAGGTGAATTACAGTTATTATCATTCAAATTTGAAATGGAACAAAAGAAACTGTTTAGGAGATTGCACTTATCAATACCATCAACATATAAAATATTATTTTCTGTATTTAAAAGGGGTGGCATCGTACAACTACGACCAACATTACCCATTAGTTTTTTAACAAGAGACCAAATTAATTTAGGATCTAACGAATTCTCGTCAAGAAAGTCGTTTGAATAAAGAAAAAACTGTTGCTTTGCATGGATAATCATGTTATTAACTTTATTCCTTTGAACCTTATATTTGCATATGTTATTAATATTCGGCTGTTTGCGCATTTTTTTATGAAGAGAATCGCAAATTTTCATTTCTCTTTTAATACCAGAATTAAGCCATGGTTTATCACAGTCGCGTATTGTAATTGTTTTTGTTGGGATACACTCTCGGTCAAACTCTAAATATTTTTCTGTAAATCGCACACACATCATGTTTATATTTTGCGTACAATTAGAAAACAACTTATACCAGTCAAATTGAGAAATCAGATTATTAAATTTCACGAAATCGCCTTTCTTGTATATCCAAACCAAACGTTGATAAGATTTATGTATCACATCTGGGATTTTTAGATATAATTTTGTTGCCTTATGATCACTGATAGTTTTATCTATATCAATACCTTCAACAAACCTACAGTCACAATCATCAGAAACAAGAACTGGGTCCAGTGAAGTTTCGATTCCAGAAATTATGTCAATTCTTGTAGGTTCCTTGACCAAATTTGTTAAGTTATATAACTGTATAATATCGCTAAGAACATGTTTTGTTTTCATGCAATAAGTCTACATTCAGATCACCGGTTACTACTACATGTTGGGTAAAATTAAATGATTGCTCAAGAGAGTGTTGAAAATCGCGCCAAAATGGATTAATTGCCCCTTATATCCGATAAACTATACAGATTAATAAAGATTTATTCGAAAAATCTAACTGCAACCATATAAATTCATGATTATCGTATTCTAAATCAACTCGCCATTTTACTTTTAAAGTCGTTGATACAAGTACACCACCACCAAAACAGTTTCTATATTTTCTAGCATTTACATGAAAGATAGAGATTTCATCAGAGAAAGGGCCTGGATTTTCAGCAATATCGTTATCTAACAGAATTAAAATCAACAGGTTCATTGTGAAAGATAAATTTGCATAAAACGATTTGAGCAAATAATTCATAACAATATGAACGACAAGATTACAAGATGCATGAAGCAATACATTTAAATTATAACAAAAAGGTTTAAATTTTGTCATAAAAAAACATTTTCTTTCTCACAATAGAATACACTCGTGAATAAAAAATACCGATCGAGACCCTGTGTGACATGTAATCACATGACATTTTTAAATACTGTTACATTAACCAGGATCAATCATTTCCACCAGGTTTCGATCAATCAATAATTGAATACACGCTCGTGCTATCAGACAAACAAAGGTTAAATACTGTATACAAATAAACCACCAAAACAAAATCTCAACAAAAAAGTAAATGTGAATAAAAAAACCATACAGATTTGGATAAATGAATACTATACAACAAATAGACAATGAATAATTTAAACAAAAGTTGCATTATTTTTTGGTTAAAGGTCATTTTTTCCTGAAACAAAAAATATCTTTTTTTTTATTATCATTATACAAATATTGGGCTATAATCAATATTTATTTCAAACGAACACCAACAATAGATAAATAAATAAATAAATAATGATACAACATGTATAAAAAGTATCACATTCTTTAAATAGAAAACATTTTTATTTTTATTTGGAAAACAGTTCATTCCATTGTGTAATTAAAAGATAGACTTGTAATAGATTAAAGACTGTGGTATATATTTAATTGTTTATTGTAGAGTAAATATCTTCAACGCATTTTATCATTACTTTTGGTGAGTTTGATGTTTTCTTAAGAAAAATTCGCCCATCATTTGTCCAGAAGGAATCTATTCTTCTCTCCTTTCGCGCTGTTTGTATTTTGGATACAAGTTGTTGTCTGTACCTTGCTAGATCTTCCGTGATATAAATTTCGTTAGCGTTCGATTTCAGCTGTTTCTTTTGTTTAAAAATTTGATTCTTTATCTTCCAGTTACGGAAGCAAACAAATAAGCTGGCAAGAACCTTCATGGTGGATTTTAACTATAACCCCGCTAAGGTGTGCTATAACCTAGTTATTGCACGGCTGAAAACAAAAGAAATGGCTCATGTCATGTGTTAATATTGTATTAGAGTTTTAATGATGATCGTTCTACTTGAATATAATTTTATCCCTTGTTCAGTCAGGACAGGCCCACTGAGAGGAGGGTCAGGCAGAGCGGCGACCCGGGGCCCATGAGTTTAATAAATGTACCAGATCATTATAATTAAGGGTTCAGACAAATAATCAAGTAGAAAGCTGTTTTCTAAATCACAATTCATCAACAATTGTGTTGTACTGATTCCTTGCTTATGACACACCGTGGTGAACTTAGTTTGAGAATCATTATTTGTAGAATTGGAGGAGGGGGCTCCTTTTGACATTGGGCCCAAATATTCTCTTGGCGGCCCTGATTCAGGAATATTATTATACTTAAAAAACATTTGTGACAAATCAAGGGGTTTTGAAAGACGAATATACTTCATGGATAAATACTTGATACTATGCATCTTGCTTAATTGGGCTTAAGCTGATCAGGTCCAAATGAAGTGAAGTGGTCCACAGCTGTAGCAAATAACTGTGCATCATCTGCATGTCACAAATACCAAACAAACAAACAAGTTTCAAATTTCGATCGATCGACATACACTGCACATGTGAAATCTCTTCTTTCAATGATATTGTAATTCTTAAGATGTGATTTGTAGAGAAGCAATCTGTTGGCACAGTAATTCAACCAGTCAACCAGACAGGGGTGTACACAACAGGACAGCAACAATACGGACAACCACCTCCGGGTTATGGACAACCAGCTCCAAGTTACGGACAACCATCCTATCCTCCACCACCATCTAATGCCCAAAAACAGTGAACGAAACAACTGGAAGAAACATCAATATGTTTGAACGTTGACATACATCGAAGATTTTCTTTTTATAGAATAACTGTTTATTTCGTCCTCCGAGTTTTCACCATTCATTAACATTTATCTTAAGCAACACATTGTAGTAACCTAGTTTGTATTTCTTTCTGTGATATTTTTTAATTCATTAAAATTCTAATACATAAGATTAAATGTCATTTTTTTAAGGTGATACACAATTCATACCATCAATCTACCCACTTCAAATGATATAGATGACATGAGGTCGGACACCTTGATGGTTGTATTTACATGAGTACTTTATTTCATTTTTCGGAAACCAACACCTTATATGAAATTAATAAGGAAATACTGATCCTTCCGAATCACCTTGCTTCATCAGTTGTTTTATGTGCTAAGTTCTTGTTGCCCTCGCTTTTGTTCTATTGTTTTGTTTTAAAACTATAGAAATTCTAACATAACGTCCTTCTTTCGCTTTGCAAGCAAACGAGCGATCAACCCGATGACAAAATATCATTAACACATGCGCGGTACACATTTAAGCCAGGTGATAAAATCACAAAATAAAATTATTTACACGGTTGATAACTTTTTAAACATCTATATTCACTGAAAATAATCAACATATCCAAGATTAATAATATGCCACGTGCAATTAAAACATGCAAACACAATATTATTGTTACGACTGACTTTCCCGTTGTAAAATTATATGTGACTGACTATCCCGTCGTAAAAGTACATGTTGGTGAATTATTGTCTGATTGAATTTAGCACCATAAATTGTGGGCGACATTGTCCGCAAACGTAAATATAAATTAACGTCTTCCAATTAAAATAAACTACCGTATTTGTACTGTTAGACATATCAGAATCGAAATAATTCATGGAAGCCAGAATGTGCTTTGAGTTTTTACATGGGTTGGCGGATATTAGTAAATTTTATCCGCCAACCCATGTTAAAACTCAAAGCACATTTTGGCTACCATGATTTATTTCTTAAGTGAAACACCGACACAAACACAACAAAAGCAATGAATTAAAAGAAGAACTATGTGAACAAGAAAAACAATACAAAAAGACATTACATTCGAGAATGAAGACACACAAAAATAAACAATTGAACAAGAAGTGAAAAAAATTATGGGCGACCAATCCAAGAGAAAATCTGTAAAATCTTAACTTTGAGGCCAAAGGACAAAACAACCTGACATTCCAATCGATAATTTTTCGACATTTACTAAAACCTCAATGACCAAACAAAGCGACATACATCCACATAATGTACCAGATTTTGATCAAAAAGAAATAAATCATGTTATTGAAGGAATAAATTCATAAATTACACGAGAGGAAATTACTAAGGCTATTAAAAAACTTGAAAGTAAATAAATAATGTGGCGACGACCATATCATATACGAATATATCAAATCTACATCTTGACTTCTATTTCTGAGGGTTGACAGCCTCATATCAGGGCAAAAACTGATCTATTATACCGAAACTACTCTAAGGTGTTTTAAAAGTTGAATGTTTTGTTTAATAGAAGAAAACAAAGTAATTTCGGTATAGTAAAAACAATTACGGAATCGGACTGAAAAACAAGAGCACATGGGCTACAATGCTCAACTGAGAAATGTAGTTAATTATGTGTGTTCTTATCTACAATAGTGTACAATGTACCAAATTTTGACTAAATTATATATAATATAAAGATGATCAATAAAGTGAGATGAAACAATTCCATATTCGGTTTTAAATTTTCTTTCATCAGCAATTCGACAAGCCTCCATTCTGACTTGAAAATGTGAACCCTTGGGTAGAATTCTCTCATCTCACATTCTACAACATGACTGATTATTAAGAGAATAATTGCTGTTTTGAAGATCGGGACATGCATTATCTCTAGTATCACAGTGAGTCCGATGCCGCATGGCAATGATGAATTTTGAATTGTTCTAAGAAACAAAGCAATAACATTTCTAGCGGACCTCTAAAGGAACATTTCTGGCATCTCTGATGACATCACCTGTATTAGATCTGACGAATATGTCAAAAGTAATTCGGTCAATCAGAGGACAGCCATCTTGGATTTCTAATCGCTTCAAAAAGATCCAACATTTTCTCCAGGAACCCTTGGGGAACAATTGTGGTACGATTTTTTATTGGTATGCAGTGGTTCTGATGTGAAAAGTTTACTACTTACAGACGGACGGACAGACAGCCGGACGCCATACACTTTTTGTTGAGAAAGGCTCATCTAAGACTCTGTTGTCAGGGGTTGTCGACAGGGCGTTAACTTATTGTCTCCCTCCACGTATATATGTTTTGGTTGTTCACCGAATTCCACATTTTCACATCCATCTACTCGCTAGCAGGCAACTGTACATGGATGACAATGCTAGCCCGCATAGATCTAGAATCGTGAATCAATATAAACCTCAGAAGACAATTAATACGATTTTGTCTTCTGATAGAGCATATGTGTGATAACACCAGTCAAAAGCTTAATCAACGCAATCCTTAATGCCACACATTGCAGAATTGAGAACAGCAATATTGCATAAAAAGCAAAACGTTCCCTCAAATTAAACCTTGAAGATGACTTGTGTGTTTAATTTGTCACTACTTGTTTCATGCATTAGCTTGCATTGTTCTTAATGCATATATGCTATTGGTTTTTTTTTGGTTTTTTTTTTATGGTACAGTCGGTCAGAATTACCTTATTTACAAGTTTAACGTTGGTCGTTATCTATATTTATACACAAAATCAAATAAAGTCTAGATGTATTAGAATGGTTCTTACATTTTATCGCACTGTATGCTATACCGCCAGTAACAGTACTTTAGAGAAAAATATACAGAAAATTGTGTTCTCAAAATATTACAGAGTATGTAGTACTATATATACAACAGTAAATAAAACGAATATCCATAATAGGCTAGATAGGATAGAGTCCTTCAAAATAGGCCAGTTCGGATAGAGTCCTTTAAAATAGGCCAGTTGGTATAGAGTCCTTCACAATAGGCCAGGTAGCATAGAGTCCTTCAAAATAGGCCAGTTCGGATAGAGTCCTTCACAATAGGCCAGTTCGGATAGAGTCCTTTAAAATAGACCAGGTAAGATAGAGTCCTTCAAAATAGACCAGTTGGGATATAATCCTTTAAAATAGGCCAGTTGTGATATAGTCCTTTAAAATGGACCAACACGCTTTGATGGATTGTTAGAGTGCCAGCAGATTGAAGCACGACCTGTCTACTCTTCCAGAGCACAGGAGTTCCTCCCCCCACCCCTCCCCCCCCCCCCCCCCGATTTTTAGTGGGATTCGTGTTTCTCGATCTTTAGCTTTATGTGTATGTTTTGTAGATCATTGTTTGTCCTTTTGTACTTTTTCTTTTGGCCATTGTGTTGTGTGTTCTTCTTCGATTTACAGATTTACAGATTCGTATTTTATATAGTATTTAGATTGACACGATCCAAATAGAACTCAAGATATACCGTCATGCCTGTTCATATATTAATACAAACGACATGTTCAAGTCAAATACAATCGTTTCATTCGTGCATGCAATTGAATAAAAACCTATGTTTCTAAATTACCGCGCACGACGCGTTTCTCAAATAACCTTCATCCGGTACGCCTGAAAGTCACCGGATTGGAAAGTAAAATAATTGAAAAGTCAGTGGGAGAAAATTAGTTCATACCGTACCTTTCTCTCCTTTGTTGATGTATAATAGTTGGTCCTGCTGGTGCAACACCTGCTACAACTACTGTTGTTTGTTGCTATTGTTGTTGTTGTTGTGGAGGCATATATCCATCTGCAATATTATATTATGTTCAGTTAGATGCATTTAGAAACAATAACTAGCAATAACTGTTTTAGATGCCTAAAACTTATGTCTCCCCTTAATGCGGCCATCTGTACAACAATAAGTTGCACATTATGAGTTGAATGATACTATGTAAAAACAATTATTTGACCTTGAGGTCAAAGGTCAAGGTCCCACAAAGGTCATTACGGTACGCGACACACCGCCTTATGGTCATGTACCCACATACCAATTATCATTGATCTATCTCGAAAAACAAAAATGTTATGGCCCGGACAAGAAAATACTATTTAAAAAGTAATTATTTGACCTTGAGATCAAAGGTCAAGGTCCCACGAAGGTCATTACGGTACGTGACACACCGCCTTATGGTCATGCATATACGAACTATCTGTCCATGAACAGTTTTGTTGGATTTATTTGAACTATTTGACCTTGAGATCAAAGGTCAAAGTCTCACGAAGGTCATTACGGTACGCGACACACCGCTTTATGGTCATGCACCCACATACTAATTATCATTGACCTACCTCGAAAGACAAAAATGTTATGGCCCGGACAAGAAAACACTATTTAAAAAACAATTATTTGACCTTGAGGTCAAAGGTCAAGGTTCCACGAAGGTCATTACGGTTCACGACACACCGCCTTATGGTCATGCACATACATGCGAAATATCATTGACCTATCTCGAAAGACAAAAAAGTTATGGTCTGAACAAGCTTCGCTGAGAAGAAGCGGAAGAAGCTGAAGAAGCGGAAGCGGAAGAAAAAATCAGAATAAAACAAGATGTCTCCCTTCGTTAGAATGGGAGACATAATTAGGGGTATTTAACGCCAGTTTCAACAATATTCCAGTTATATCGTCGTGGTCAATTTTATTGGTAGAGGAAACCGAAGTACCCGGAGAAAACCACCGACTTGCCGCAAGTCACTGACAAACTTTATCGAGTACACTTCGTCATGAACGGGATTCGAACTGGCAACGTTAGTGGTGATAGATACTGGTTGTAGATCTAATTTAATTAATTAATAATTAAAAGAAGCGGCTAAAGTGGAATTGTGCATCTAAATGAGGTTTTCATTGTCACAGGAAGAAAATATAATGCTTATGGCACTCGTGATTCGTGAAAGAGAGGAGTTAATACAAATATTGTTAAATATATCTAGCACTTCCTTTAGAAATTGCATGTTTTGAGGAAAGCATTAGAAAACAAATAATATTTTAATATATGCTTAACAATAATAAATTAACAATATTCATTTATCTTGAACACAACAACAATCCGCATACAATGATAGTTTATAATTTTCATTTCATTTCATTCTTTTTTCCTCTTAATAAGAGACTGTGTAACAAACAGTACTACAAAATTAAAATTCAATGCATAATATACAAAATAAACTGTAATTATATATAGATAATATTCAACATAATCAAAAGAAAGAAAAAAATGCCAATTTTCGTCTACAAGGTCTGCAACCTTGCTAACCACTTTGCCTGGATTCACAGGAGATGCTTCCTGGATCGGTAATATTACGCTGACCAATGTCTTATATGCCTATATCAAATATTATGAAATCAGACTATAACTTGACTAGGTATGTGGTTCTCTTCCGAGTAGAATTTGAAACCTTATTTCGTCTTCATTTGCGAAATGTCCAAATATACAAAGAGTGCAAAAGTATTTATTTCATCCGTGAACTGATATTTTCATGATTAACATTTACTTACCGCCATAACCATACCCGCCTGGGGGAGGCGGTTCATATCCGCCTGGGGGAGGCGGTCCATATCCGCCTGGGGGAGGTGGTCCATAACCGACCGACGACGGCGGTCCATATCCTGGTGGGGGCTGTGCGGGCTGGGTTTGTTGACTGTAATCTGGAGGTGGACCTTGGGGCTGCATGGAATAAAATACACAAAAAACTAAAATAAAACTGTATCTATTGTAAAATAAATGTAAATACCAATATAGGAAAACAGTTGAAAGATTGATAATCCGAATACATGTATACAAAAACAACACCGCTGAAATAACAATGTAAAAATCAACCGACATTTAGGAAAAAGAAAAATACCAACAGTTTCAGAATAACCTCATCGTGAGAACAGATAATATTCAGTTTCAGTTACAGGAGGGTGCTTATTAACAAAGATAATATCTTTTAATGGAGTCAAATGTTATTTTAAGAAAATAACATTTCCTAACATTTATATGTGTTAGCATTTATATGTGCTAACGAAAATATATTAAAATATATTAAACTATACATATTCAGCGACGGCAAATCGTCTATATACCGAAACTTATAATATATGATCGTTGCTAAATATATGTTTCTCAAATGGCAATGGATAATTCACATAAAATGGGAATGGTTTTTTTTTTGTCTTTATCACAAGATTTTCACTGGATTTGACTGTATGAGCAACATAGCGGGTTTTCTTATAAGAAACAAGAAATGCTTTCGCCTCGCTAGCATATATAAATGTTAGGAAAAATACTTTGGAAAAATATATAACTCCTACATTAAACAACACTTTATATATATTAGTTCATTTAAAATAGATTTCTTTGTGACGTTGCTATGTTACTACATGTATACTGTATATTTGTGTCTCATTTATAATTTCTTTCATAGTTGGTATCCATGTGCCTTACCTGTTTTACATTGTTTCAAAGATCTCCAGTGAAGTAATTTATTAGTATCGCTGATATAGATCTGTACAATTCTAAACATAACAATGTTTATATATTTAAATGACGGCTCAATAATTACTTCTATTTGTTCAACGTTATTTCACGGAAACATAAAATTGAGGTATTCTTGATCAGTGGGTAAATTTGGCAAAATATTCAAATCCTACATGTTGCACACTATATAAAGTACTGGAGTTCAGTCTAAGCCCGACCCCCTTATTTGGAGGAACATTACAATTTACTCGATTTTTTGCCACATGTTATGTCCGTACCCCTTCTTTTAGAGTTAAAAAAGTGTAGTAGGCCTCCCTATTCGGAATTTCTGAATGCGCCTCAGCAATTAAATATTACCCTGTGAAACTACGTGACCGACGTGATCAACGTGTTGTGATTGCTCCTGTTGATATAAACAAAAAATATCAACATAACACACAGAAATTTTTTTTGTTTACAAAAATGTTAAATTTGAATTTAAATAATAATTAAATCAATTGTATTTGACAAAATAATAGCAGTAGGCATTCGATGCAAGCAAGAATGTGGGCTATGTGAATAAATTAATTTCTTTTTAACTTGATTTAGTAACAACACATCCAAAGTTCTTTGAATGACTAGTGATTATCCGGCCATCGTTGATTTATTGCAAATTTTGAAATAAATCACAAATATTACTGAACCGTCTAGGTGGTGGGGATACTGGCTTGCATTCATGCCAGAAGATCCTGTGTTGATTCCAGGTCGAATTTATTATAATGTTGGGTTTTTTTAATGGGGGGAGGGTAATATAGGGAGTAGGACCACAAGTAATGTTACAGCTTCTCTTTATATGATATCCATCTTTTTGCAAATGATGTGAGGCTTGAATAATTCTTAACCGAACTTTAATTTAACCCCAAAACTGTTACTATGTACGATTTCGTCATAGAGGGTTGATGACAAAATAAGACCATCAAAATTAATATAATGACATTACTTTACAAACCAATAAAACGATATATTTTGGCAAGTTTGAGACTCATAGGCCGCTATTATACGTGTTTTGCCGTATTTTGATGGTAAATACATATATATTAATCTGACAGCAATCTAACTCAACATTTTAAATTATTCATTGCATATGATTATTGTTCATAGAATACAATCACAGGAAATATGCATGACAATCGTCCCAACCAAGTGACACGCATACAACTATCCATCTGGATCTAAAACAAGTTCTATAGAATTTTTTGATTGATTGATTGATATTATGAAAATCAATTTAATCAAAACACGAGATTGATAATTTGAAAATAAGACTGGTTGGCTCGGCATCAGAATAATGTGTCCGAGTGGAGCGACATGTCTATCCGAAGACTGTCGCTTCAGTGAGCTAGCACTATAAAAATCTAACCCAGCGTGTTGGTCTAGAACAGAGCGGACCTCCTCATCATCTCATTGAAAATTAACTTGTTGTTCTCGCCATGATATAGCTGACAAATTGCTGAGTTGACGCTAAACACAAATCACTCACTCACTCACTTTGTCATCTGTACTTTAACTAACAAATTACAAATTTAATGGACCAAGTAGTTTCTTAAGAGATAATTGTAATACCACCCCTTGTTGTTGTTTATGTCAATCAAATCTGTTGTTGAGGCTATAGTAAATGTAGAGTTGGTAAAAATCTAGAAATTGTAAAACAAACAAAAACCATCACTAATATATAAACGAAACATACATAGTTTTCTATAAATAGCACAATTTCATAATTATGATATCAAGAAACTCGTTTTACATCCAGTAGGATAGTTGTAAGTGTGTCACTTGCTTGGGACGATTGTGATACATATTTCCTGTGACTGCAGTCTATGAAAAATTATCATATGCACTAGATTATTTAAAATGCCGATTTAGATTGCTGATAGATTAACGGACACACGTGTGTATTTACAATCGCAATACGCCCAAAAACACAAGTTTTAATAACGGCCTTTAGTTTCAACTTACGTGGCAGACCTCTGTTGATGAAGCTATATTTTATATGGTAAATTTGACCTGGTGAGCGAAATGGTTCGTCATTATGCTAAGCGAATCGGTGCTGCTTTGTACATGCAGCAACGATGTTGGATTGAATCACACTGAGAGAAGAACCAAAATTACAGCAAAAAAACTAATACTGTTAGATTGAATATAAAATATTTAATCTAAAGGACCCTATAAGGGTTTATACAATGGATAGTTGTCACTTATTTACGATTGTAATATTTATTTTCTGGGTTAGAGTGCTTTAACGCCACTTTCAACAATATTTTAGTTATATCGTGGCGATCAGTTTTATTGGTGGAGTAAACCGGGTACTCGGAGAAAACCACCGACCTGTCGCGGGTCACTGACAAACTTTATCACATAATGTTGTATCGTCATGAATGGTGTTCGAACTTACAACCTTAGTGGTGATAGGCACTGATAACGCAGGTAGTTGTAAATCCAACTACCATACGATCACGACGACCTCTATTTATCTTATTTTCTGTGACTGTATCATATCAAAGATGATACTATACAATGTATAAATTCTAAGCGCTGAGTTAGATTACCGTCAAATTCATAATTAGACAAATCTAACTCTTATCACTATTTGATTGAATAATTAGACAAACCATCTTATTGTTCAACCCAACAGTATTCGAGTTTGTATACCTATCTAGTAAAAATTGTACAGACGGTTTCGGATATATATTATTGGTGAGGTCCGTGTTGCTCATCTTTTTAGTTTTTTGCATTGTCCTATTATGAGTTCCGTGTAGTGGTGTCCGTTGGAAGGATGTTCGGTTCGTTGTTACCCCAGTTGTTTGTAGCGGGCTCATGTTTTAATTACGTTATTTGTGTTTGCTTTCCCATAGTGGTGTCCAACACATATTGTGGGGTTTTTGGTTTTTTTTTTTCTTTGCCAGTTTCTTTGGGTTGTCCATTTTTGAGTGCACCTACGGTATTCTCTAATGTTTATTTGCAGCCACGGAGAGTTCAAGGAATTATTTACTTCAATAGACCAGGAACCTAACGGAGAAATGAAGTAGTTAAGCAAAACAAAAATAACGTATTTTCCCCATTATGTAACTATGACGTTGTTACAATTTTGTTCCGGAAATAATTTAATTATGAGGTGGTCATATTTTCGTAAACATTTTACGAAAATATTAGAATTTCTGAAATAGAATTATGAGATAGAAAAGATAAATATGCATAAAGGCAATTTTCCGATGGCAAACCTGAAATTATATTAATGCATAATTAATAATGCAATGACACGAAACGCCACCATGACAAAGTGGCTATACAGTATGTATCTCATGACATATAACCATGGACTTTTAACCGTGTGACATACGTGTGAATATATGACAAGCGTCTCGGTTTTATACTGTGTTTATGCAATTACATGTATCTTCGTGTCTTTTTTGTCAATCTCATTAAAATACCACCAATCATAAATATTTGTAATTTGTATATGAATTCCGATCAAAGCGGTATATCAAAATGTCTTATTTATGTTATTTGTGTTTGTTTGCGGATAGTGGTGTTCAACACATATTGTGTTGTGTCTTTGCTTTGTTTTTCTCCGTTTCTCTGGATTGTCCTTTTTCGATAGCCCCTTCGGTATTCTAAACGTTTATTTTGTCATGGTTCGTTTGTTTGCTTTTTTTTTTTTTTTTTTTTTTTTGTTGTTTAATTTAACTGCATTCTGTCTTTTCATTGTGTGTAAGGACATTTGATGTCGTTTCATATTTAATGTGTGCTACAACAAATGCGTCTGTATGCAATAAACGTTACAGAATAACGAACATTGACAATCCAGAGAAACTGGCAACATAGAGACGAAAACAAACAAAACAAATACACAATACAAGTATTGTCATAATTAATTCAAACAATTTATAATCCATCCTTAATTCAAGTAGAAAATAATAATTAATTCAACAATTAGATATTAACCGTATCGTTGGTGCGGTAGATCGGGGGTTTCAGAGTCGGGTCAAACCAAATACCATAAAATTGGTATTGACTGATGATCCCCTAACACGCAACAAGCGTAATGACTGGTTGGCTCAAAATCATGAAAATGTGTCCGATGGGAGCGACATGTCTAACCACGAACAGTTGTTTCAGTGAGCTAGCACTATTACGATCCAATTAAGCGTGTTCATCTAGTACAAACGGGACATCATCACCATTGCATTAAATGTAACTGGATTGTTCTCGCCAAGATATAGCTGACAAATTGCTCATTTTGACCTTAGACAATAATTACTCGTTCACCTAACTGGATAGTTATAGTAAAGCGATGTGCCATACAATATTTAAATACTTCAGCGTAATTAATTAGCTTATGACTTTTACTGCAGCAGGAAGTAATATTTAAATGGCCACTCAATGGAACGGGCAATCAATTACCTCAATACGTATTAAATATTTAGATTAGATTAGGCCGCTATATTTTATATCAATTGTGAAATAAAATGGGCTTACTGTTAAAATATAGCGTTTCCTACATTGGAAGATTAATCAAACTTAATTAAGGGCTGTGCTAACATGGCATGACTACAGCAAGTCGACAATGGCTTTTTCCTACACCAGCATTATCGAAAATGATCATTGTCTAGGAAGTCATTTCTGGGTAGGATCTTTAGAAAAGAGCAAGAAGAAAGAATTTATGGGGGAAATTAATTTAATTGGACTTGAAATACAAATAAACAATTTCATTTTAATATTTACTCAGCTGCAATACACAAAAAACATTTGTGCATAAAACAACAAAAAACATTTGTGTATAAAACAAACCATCAAATACACAACTGACATATCAAACCTTAGACTTCTACTTTAAACAATAATTCAATAAGTGTAATCTTATACATTTCTTTTATTTTTCAACACTATTGCTACAGATATATGAATATTATATAATGAATGCAAAAAATACATATCATAAAGCTACATTTTGATCATTTGTCTATAATTTTGCCTTATTTTACTTTGTAAAGGGGGCTTGTCTTGTCTTTTATTTAACAACAATTAAATTCTTGAGTTATGCAAACAGACTTTGATTGTAGTGTTCACTAAAGATGTATTTAACTTGTTCCTCATGCTAGTTTTTATTAGTTTGTACATACTACGCTCCTCACAATCAACTAAACTCACAGCAGAAAACAAAGAACTTTTACATATTTGAAGTCAGATGAAATTTATCCTTGGGAATCAAAGAAGGTGAACTTGACGTACTGACACCTTGATATCCTACCAACACATGTTTAACCATAGACCACTCCTCCCTTAAGTGAACTTCATTAAAGGCATACAGGCTGTCAGAATTGATTTTGTTTTTAATATTAAAAGTTGCCAATATTCGATGTTTTATACTAATTGCAGGTGAAATTTTTCATAATATCATACGTAAATAGCCTAGAACGAAGGAAATACGGCACTGTTTTATTTTCTTGAATCCAGTAAAGAATCCAATGTTTACCCGCGCAATATTCATACGACCTGACAGTGAACCATTCGGGAAAGCGTTTCCGCATGTGCGATATTGTTTGTTGATGAAGAAAGCACATGGCACAAATCGAATCGTGGAAGAACAAACACATTGACGGATTCTATACGAAAACGACACCAAAAGGAGGATTCAGCAAGCTTTGTGTAAAAATAAAAAAAAGATGTTATACCGACCTACTCCATTTTTCAAGACGTAAGCATAATTTAGTGTATTTTTTCGGCCGAATCATATTTGGACAGTAGAATTGCATCGTAGTTTTTTATATAATCTTTTTTTCAGGAGAAAACGCTAGGTGATATCTCTTTTAAATTAGAGAAAATAATGAACTTCATGTCATTTTTTTTCCAAAAAAAATATAATCAAGCCAACTCAAGTGTTGTCAATAATATGCAATACAATTTGTTTACAATTTTTGCTTTATCGGGCCCCTTTGCAGAGTTTGGGTTTGTTGTTATCGATTTCATCACGTATTTCCGATTTCAAGTGTCATTCTTACTAAATATCATTATATGATATTAACTGATTACCCCGGGATCCAATTTCAAAGATATATTTCTTAAATTATATTATTTCTAGCGAATTTATATGCAACATGCTTCCTGGTTATTCATAGCAGTTATCAGTATTCGGTAAACTTTGGAAAAGCAGCCGACTTATAATTAGGTTGTGTTAATGACGATTTTACCAACAGACATTCGAATTCTTTTCACTAATTACGACATTATAACCTATTTTTTAAACCTGGCTTCTTGTTCAGAACATTTTATTAGTATAAAACATCGAATATTGGCAACTTTTAATATAAACAACAAAAATTCAATTCTGACAGCGGTATGGCTTTAATGAGAGCCTTGTGTCCACTTATACAATTATTTCTTTCTCTTGAATTTGATCTGTATATGTTCTTTCTGGTCCCGTAATTGGGAGATAAATTACTTTATTCCACTCTATAATATTTATTCTATTTATATAGAAATTCGATTGGTCGAAACAATCCCACGTGACATTTATCAAAAGATCGTATTTCCCTCCCCCCCTCTCCCCCCCTCCTCTCCTCTCAGTGTAATATCATATGGCTTTCAGCTCATTGGTTAATTCAGGATACTGAATCTCGAACTTCATATATTGAATCTAGAGTTTCGAATCTTGAATGTCTTCTGGACTTTCATACTTTCAGCAGAAAGCTTAGTCAGAGGCACAGTCCGCACTGTGAACCCCACTAAAAGACTGAAGGACAGAAATGTTCCCATTTTTATTTCTTTTCCATTCAATATCAACAGTCTTGGAAGAAAATCTTTGTGGCCACTTGAATGAATATTATTAGTCGTTTTCATAAAATGAGGTGGGTCAGACATGAAATAAAGCTAACGACCATTTGTAAAAAGATATATTCTTATGGAGTTCTGGATGTGGTTGTAAATTTGAATCTATATATTTTCGGTTTTCAGATGCTCGACACAAAAACAACAAATGAATGCACCGTCTCCACAAGCATTATTGACTTGCATACCATTTAAGTTGCTTACAGGTATAAATCCAACTGGGGAACTGAAGTCTGAAAAATAGAAATGAAGACGAATTGTAGAATGTTACTTGCCAAAGATTCAAAGTTATCTACATCACTGAAAGATAATTCGGATAATCCAATTCTTCCATTTGATTCAGCAGTCCATACTAGAACCTCGTTAGCCTCATCAAATCGTATTGCACCAATTTTTACCTTTAATCTTGTTTATATACCATCCATAACCTTGTCATCAAAATGTCAAATTTCTTCATAATCGTCAGGAAGATATTTCCAGAAAACCAAAATTACGAAATTGGTCATAATTTCTGTCAGAAGTAAATTTGGAAATACAAAATTTAATAACCAATGGATGCAATCTCATTTGCTTAAAATGTGCCACCAAAATGATGTTTCATCTTTCCGAATATGTGTATCAGAGTCAGCTGGTATTGTTTCATTATGGTATGTACCTTTAAGGAACATTGTTTATAGGTTCCACTTATGTTTTTATTTTCATTTCCTGCTTCAGTATGCATAGCGTCTTGATAGTTATTGGAAACAGTTATACGTTGATTTTCAACCGGTTTTATTATATTGTTACATATAAAGATAGTGACTGAGTGTAACTGATTGTTTTTATACGAAGTAATTTGTTTTCTTAAAAATTGGGGCGTTTATATCTATTTTTTGTCTGGAATACATTAGTTTTACAACAATATCATACAATAAAAAAGCGTCTTCTTGTGCAATTTCTTGTTTGACTGGGCCCCATTTGTTTTAACATATCTGTGTCTTGTTGTGCTTTAGTGTTTAACAGCACAAAGCTTGTTTAAAAGCATCATTCAAATATTTATCGTTGTTTATTTCTATGGCACTTTGTCAAGGAATTTTACACAACGTGCTGCCAAATAATTTTAAAAAGGGAAAACTTCCTCCTTTAGTTCATATGCAAAGTATGGGGCACTTGTTTTCAATTTGTTCTTTTCCTTGTCTTCTCCATTCATATTAATTGTAATAATTTCTTTTCTGTTCTTTTACAATAATAAAACCTCACTAAAGTAATATAAACTATGCAACCCTTTTTAGTAGTTATACTTATATATTGATGTACTTTTATTAAAGTAACATAAACCACACAGATAATTTGTGAAACTGGTAACCTACTTAATATATTAGTCTAAATCCGTTGTCTGAATGTTTGATTGATGATTTTGATTGTTGATGTTTAGCGCCACTTTCAGCAATATTTCAGCTATATCATGGCGATCAGTTTTAGTGGTGGAAGAAGCCGGAGTACTCAGAGAGAACCACCGACCATGTGCAAGTAACTGGTGCACTTTATCACTTGCGGCTGCGAGTCGAGTGCACTTTTTCTGTTATTTACAAAACTGGGCAATAACCCACGCCGTATTGGTGATAGGCTTGTATGAGTTGTTAGGTAATCCAACTATCTAACTCATTGCACCACCCAGGCCCTTTGAATGTATGAAATAATATTAAATATTATGAATATGCTATAGAATGGGTGTAATAGTGTGTACATGCCTATAACCTTTACTGTTTATTGATTACAATATATTGTTATAATATTCAAAAATTATAATAAACATATAATTACGTTGTAACCGTCAATGTCAGATAATCAAGGTGGATTATTGGTATATCTTGTTTCAATATAATAGTGATAACTGGTATAATCAAAGGAAGACTGATGTTCCGCACTATTTGTCTCTGATTGAACATTGCGATTAGTGTTCAAACTATTCAATGCACTTACAAAGGATTTATTAATGGGTTTTTTAATGTTGTGGCACAGTTTTGTTTCGAGCAATAAGTGTTTCAAGCTAATGTAATTTTCAGAAAATCCATAAATTTGCTTATGTCATTATGTTAATGAGTCTTCATTGCATAAATCATTAATATGGCAAAGGTTAACTCCAGATATTCTTGAAATGCTCTAGTGAAGATTACTAAATTTTCTAAATTAACACGATAAATACTAGATAAATTATAATTTGATTCTACGAAAACTTTTTGAATATGCTCTTCATCAACATTTCTAATATCTAATAAACATGAGATTGCAGTGAAGTGTTCAATATGTCTGCTTTCGGCAAAATCGTTTTCAAGCCAGCTTGTACATAGTTCAATTACGAAGGAACTGGTTTTTGTAAGGACTAAAAAGTATATATTCATTTTTCACATCCACACTTTGTTTACAAAGTCTTTGTATATCCTATGATGATTTTTTAAAACACAATAGTATCTTCTCAAGAAAAAATATGACTACATCTATCAGGATAGCTTCTTTATCTAGATTAAATTCAGTAATAAATTGTGTGGAGTTATTGTTGACCAATTCATATATTAGATAAATATTCAATATAAACATACAAAAACTGTCTCGTACTCGGATTTGATTACACAAGGATGTAAATGCCAACTGGTTTAGTGTTCCAATACTGATTTTACAAAACTTTTGCAATATATATGCATCATAATTTCTTGTCACTTGTGATGTAAAATCGGACGGCTTGCTTTTGTAAATGCAAATGAGATAGAAGAACCGTTGTTATGGTAACATCATAACATAAAAACTGCTTAAAATTCGTGCCGGGAATGTTTATAGAATATGCTTATTTAAAAAACAAATTGTATTCGTATATTCTCTTAGACTCTCTGTGATGAAGGGACCTATTTTCTGAGAAATCGTAGTTCAGATAATATTGAAAGCAATACAAAGACATTGTTCAATGAAAATGAAACTTAGGTTGCTGAGGAAGATAGTTTATGGTGTTTAACGCCCCTTTCAACAATATTTCAATTATATCGTGGCGGTCAGTTTTTTTTATGGAGGAAACCAGAGTACCCGGAGAAAACCACCGACCTGCCACAAGTCACCGACAAACTTTATCACATAATGTTGTATCGAGCACACCTAAGGAACTTTTTTTTTATCATAAGTGTAATTTTAGTCGTAAGATTAAAATTTGTCGTAAGATAATCTTTGTGAAAATGACTTAGTGAAAAAGTTAAGATTATACTTACGAATTTTTGTGAAAAGGGCTAGTCCAGAAAATCTTAAGCGAAAATATTAACCTAGAAATCAATGAAATATGCAAACCATTTAAAATTCAAGCACTTTATAAATCTCGTGCTTTTTTGAAATTTTGCTACTTTTCTTGTTTGAACTGGATTAGAAATGGCTGCGGTAAGATTGAAAAAAATATAATATTTATTAAGAAAATACATACTAATTATTGTAAAGTTCTTTGAAAAAGTTTTCATTGCACTTTTTCAGAATCAAGTCTCTCTCTCTCATAATTAATAATGGGTATTGTCTTTTGATAGCCATGTTTTATTGCAAATGAAATGATAACCATTTGCTTTTATTTTAAAGAAATTTTGTCCTTTTAACTCCAAAATGTTACTATAGAGCAATTGGGTTGGGGGGAGAGAGGGAGGGGGTTCAAAACTGCATATTAGAACATTTTTTTTAGAACTTTTTTTTTCTAGAACTTTTCTGTATTGTATTTAACATTGTACCTCATGTTACACTGTATAGTGTCTGAGTGTTGTTCAATAAATTTTTAAGAAACTTCATACTAAGTACTATTGTTGAACAATTATAGTCTTATATTCATTTGTCTTTTTATGATTCTCAAATATTGCAGTATAATTTATGTTCAATAAAATTCAAACGTTTTACTATACTCCCAAAACTTTAAATTATTTAGCTTTCTAAGCTATTCTGTTTAGGCTCTTTGGTTTATTTGCTCCAACAATTTAGATTATTTGGCTTTCGATTGGAGCTTACCGGATGATGGTTTTTCCATAAACACGTCGTGCGCACTAAATTTATACATTTTTATTAACATATATCTAGCAATATTAGTATTTATACAGTTGTTTCGTATAAATATAAATAATGTAGAAAGTAAAGAAGTCGGAGTCGTTTTGTCTGTTAATCTACCTACTAAATGTTAAATGTATGTGTACAGATCAAGCAATGAAACTTCATACTTTCTAAGAAAACTTAAATGTTCGCAAACAAACCAAAAAAGTATATTTTTGTAGATGCTAGAACTCGTTTTGATTCTGCTGATAACAGACACAACGGACCGTGTGATTTATTATGATTGTGATGTTCTATTACGACAGTTACATACAGAGCGGGTATTGACTTCATTTTTATCTTGATTGGAAACTTATTGTTCAATACAAATCTGTTAGCCGAAAAAATTGACCTAGAAATCAATGAAATATGCAAGCCATTTAAAATTCAAATCTTTATAAATATCGTGTTTTTTGAAATTTTGCTACTTTTCTTGTTTGAACTGGATTAGAAATGGCTGCGGTAAGATTGAAAAAAATATAATATTTATTCTCTAAGAATTATTCTGGAAATGAAGCGAAAACATTATTTTGAAGGTTGAGTGTTTCGTTGGTTACAAGACGTTATAGATCTATATGTTAATTGTCAATACAAATAAAACTAAAATAATGACATAAAACGCTTAAAAAATATTCCAGTCGCTAAAGTAGTTTACAATATATTTTTTTCAATGATTTACAAAGAAGGGCTAATAAATTTTATCGGCACCAAGAAAACTTTTTTCAAACGTTGAATCAAAACTGTTAACATTGCATGTAAATGATGTGGGTGGTTATTTTATATATAATGTTATTCGCAGAGAAAAAAAGTAACTTTTTTATTTGAACAACGATCTACAAATTTCCCCTAGGCAATAACTTGCAGACTTTACAAACATATTTTTGATTTTGAAATGTATTTTTTAATATATTATAAATTAAAATCATGTTTAATTTTTACACATTTTGAACTTCTAACACAAAACTACCGATAGAAACTGAGCGATGGAATAATATTGTTAGAGAAAATAGATTATGTCAACAATGCGCGTAGAGGTCGGAGACGAATTTCATTGCAATGAACATATTTGAATTATAAACGAAATTTATGTATTGAAAATAATCTTCTAAATGGTATAAATGTGGGGAAATTAAAGATAGTTTTCAAAGTTAAGGAAACGCTGTAGGTTTATTCGAAACATGAATAGTAGTTTACTTCTTCCAGGTTAGGTAGTTCTGATTTATTTATTTATTTATTTATTTATTTATTTATTTATTTATTTATTTATGGTATATAATGCATCTCTGCAACCATTTTATTGCCATGGTTTACGAGAAAAAACTTTTCAATCTGATTTGGTATTGCAATGCATCATTTAAGAAAATACATATTAATTATTGTAAAGTTCTCTGAAAAAGGCTTCATTGCATTTTCAGAATCAAGTCTCTCTCTCTCTCTCTCTCTCTCTCTCATACGATCACGGCCACGACGGCCCCTTACATGGCTAGAAGTGGTCCTTCATACAGTGATACATTTTCAAAACAGTAAAATATGTGGTAAATACATTATACATATGGGGAACATTTTACCAATTCTACACTGTTAGTAAAGTATTCGCAACTAATTAAATATAAACAATAAATACTTTAATAAATTATTAATCAGCAAATCTATAATTCGCAATAACAATACATTGATTACAACAGTTTTAAATTATTAACTGAAACCGTTGAAGGTGTTCAAATTAAACACCAGTAAAATAACAATAAAAGATAGTTAAAGGAAGTAAAATCTCTAAATAATGTTTTTTTGGCTAAGTTCTAATAAACATCAATACCAAATTTATATAAAAACATTTTTTTTTAGGAAAAATGTCGAGGACGGTTTATAACAATCAGTCATCCTGCAGAAATCTACTCTCGACTGAGCATGTTTTTCTGTTCTTTTCATGGACCTCTATTTCTCGAAAATGCACTGAAAATAAAAACAAATTATAATGAAATACCTATATAGATGAATAGTGGAGAAAATCGGAGAAAATAGCATAATTTTCTGATATCAACAACACACCAGGTTGTAGAAATATTCATCACTACTGACGTTAGTAGATTGTTGATGCAGGTATACAAGAAATATGTTTCTTTTTCGTGGTTTTTTTTCAACCGAATTCTGATATTTGTTATGAATGACCGAACGACATTATATGCTTGTCCTCTACGCGTAGATGTTAAGTTCTATGACGAGAATAACTTGCGACAGGTCGATGGTTTTCTCTAGTTTCCTCCACAAATAAAACTGACCGCCACGATATACTAGTAATTAAAATATTGTTAAAAGTGGCGTTGAACACCATAAATCAAACCCAAACCATGCATGACGACTAGAAAATACTCAAATTAAAAGCTAAAGCTAAGTACTAAAGCTAAGCATTATAATAATTGGAAATTAAACAAGTGTATCGTTTCATTGTATATCAAAGGTATTGCAGCTATAATCATGACGAGATCAAGTCTGACAATGAACCATTTACGACCCGACCTTAGGGTGAGTTGTGTTAAACAACCAACGGGCGTTTTGGGATGTACTCCACAGCGAACAAACTATGATCTAGTTCTATATCCCGGATGTGCAATATATGAATTTTATTTTCTAAATACTATAAATTATATAAGCAATGAAACTAACGTGCTGAGAAAAACAAACACATCAACAAGCATTTGATAAATATATCTTGTTTATCCTTAAGCTTACCATGCCGATCCAGATAAAAATCCAAAAGGGGAAAAACAATGTAATGATCAGGTTCACACAAATGTTATCTGCAAATCTAAAAGAAAAAAATATTACAATTTTATTTAGATTAGATGCATGTGTCATATTTGATATTCATATAGGTTTTCGTCATTCTTTCTGCATGTTTGACAATTTTAATTTTGCCATAGATTTTAATCTATAAATTTACTTAGATTAGTGGTTGTTGTTTAATGCAAAATGAGCAAATTCTTGACGGGAACAAGTAACGTTTTGATGGCAAGATAATGATTTCTGTCGTAAATGGGACAATTTAAAACTAGACAGTCAATGGAAGACAGTTGTACATGATGGTGTCTTCAGTGTAGTTCTTTGCCCATTAAGACGTTGGAATTGTGAATACATCACAGCTGTCACATATGGAGCAGAACTGAAACTGGTTAAATACCATTCCGGAGAATCTGAATTCACCTCATCTTTTTAGTGGAGTTCGTGTTGTTTGATATTTAGCTTTCTGTGTAATGTTTTGTAAATCATTGTTTGTCATTTTTCGCTTTCTCATTGTGTTTTCTGTCCTTCTTCGTTTTACGCCTTCTTGTTATCCCCATGGTATCATTAAGCTTTTCTTAAAGGAAATTGTATCGACTGTTCCTCATTTTTTTAAACTATAGTTTGGCTTAAGCATATTTTATTTAGATAAACATAAAACTGATTGGGCACATGCTATCACAACTTACGAAGCCTTTTCCCATATTAAGATTTCAAATTATATCTATTGTTTCAATTTGTTATTGTTGATGGGTTCTTCAATTCGCACAACATATGATATTTTAATTTCCTTCACTATCTAGTGTGTGAATTTCAACGTCTGTTTACTCTCACTTGGCTACCCCTCCACTCTAAAATTTCACACACTTGTAAGAGATATTTCAGCATCTCTTATACCGCCTCACAGAAGAGCGTGTTATTCTTCTTTTCTCTAGACCAACACGCTTTGATGGATTGTTAGAGTGCCAGCAGATTGAAGCACGACCTGTCTACCCTTCCAGAGCACAGTAGTTCCTCCCCCCTCCCCCCCACCCCCCGATTTTTAGTGAGATTCGTGTTACTCGATCTTTAATTTTATGTGTATGTTTTGTAGATCATTGTTTGTCCTTTTGTACTTTTTCTTTTGGCCATTGTGTTGTGTGTTCTTCTTCGATTTACAGATTTACAGATTCGTATTTTATATAGTATTTAGATTGACACGATCCAAATAGAACTCAAGATATACCGTCATGCCTGTTCATATATTAATACAAATGACATGTTCAAGTCAAATACAATCGTTTCATTCGTGCATGCAATTGAATAAAAACCGATGTTTCTAAATTACCGCGCACGACGCGTTTCTGAAATAACCTTCATCCGGTACGCCTGAAAGTCACCGGATTGGAAAGTAAAATAATTGAAAAGTCAGTGGGAGAAAATTAGTTCATACCGTACCTTTCTCTCCTTTGTTGATGTATAATAGTTGGTCCAGCTGGTGCAACACCTGCTACAACTACTGTTGTTTGTTGCTGTTGTTGTTGTGGAGGCATATATCCACCTGCAATATTATATTATGTTCAGTTAG
The DNA here is from genome assembly GCA_963383655.1 of Bathymodiolus septemdierum. Classification (NCBI taxonomy): domain Eukaryota; kingdom Metazoa; phylum Mollusca; class Bivalvia; order Mytilida; family Modiolidae; genus Bathymodiolus; species Bathymodiolus septemdierum. Next base: position 36,252,862 of record OY726519.1, read on the forward strand.
ATGCATTTAGAAACAATAACTAGCAATAACTGTTTTAGATGCCTACAATTTATGTCTCCCCTTAATGCGGCCATCTGTACAACAATAAGTTGCACATTATGAGTTGAATGATACTATGTAAAAAACAATTATTTGACCTTGAGGTCAAAGATCAAGGTCCCACGAAGGTCATTACGGTACGCGACACACCGCCTTATGGTCATGCACATACGAACTATCTTCCAATGAACAGTTTTATTGGATTTATTTGAACTATTTGACCTTGAGGTCAACGGTCAAGGTCCCACAAAGGTCATTACGGTACGCGACACACCGCCTTATGGTCATGTACCCACATACCAATTATCATTGATCTATCTCGAAAGACAAAAATGTTATGACCCGGACAAGAAAATACTATTTAAAAAGTAATTATTTGACCTTGAGATCAAAGGTCAAGGTCCCACGAAGGTCATTACGGTACGTGACACACCGCCTTATGGTCATGCACATACGAACTATCTGTCAATGAACAGTTTTATTGGATTTATTTGAACTATTTGACCTTGAAGTCAAAGGTCAAGGTCCCACAAAGGTCATTACGGTACGCGACACACCGCCTTATGGTCATGCACTCACATACCAATTATCATTGACCTATCTCGAAAGACAAAAATGTTATGGCCCGGACAAGAAAATACTGTTTAAAAGGCAATTATTTGACCTTGAGGTCAAAGGTCAAGGTCTCACGAAGGTCATTACGGTATGCGACACACCGCTTTATGGTCATGCACCCACATGCTAATTATCATTGACCTACTTCGAAAGACAAAAATGTTATGGCCCGGAAAAGAAAATACTATTTAAAAAACAATTATTTGACCTTGAGGTCAAAGGTCAAGGTTCCACGAAGGTCATTACGGTTTGAGACACACTGCCTTATGGTCATGCACCCACATACGAAATATCATTGACCTATCTCGAAAGACAAAAAAGTTATGGTCTGGACAAGCTTCGCTGAGTAGAAGCGGAAGAAGCAGAAGAAGCGGAAGCGGAAGAAAAAATCAGACTGAAACAATATGTCTACCTTCGTTCGAAGGGGAGACATAATTAGGGGTATTTAACGCCAGTTTCAACAATATTCCAGTTATATCGTCGTGGTCAGTTTTATTGGTAGAGGAAACCGAAGTACCCGGAGAAAACCACCGACTTGCCGCAAGTCACTGACAAACTTTATCGAGTACACTTCGTCATGAACGGGATTCGAACTGGCAACGTTACTGGTGATAGATACTGGTTGTAAATCTAATTTAATTAATTAATAATTAAAAGAAGCGGCTAAAGTGGAATTGGGCATCTAAATGAGGTTTTAATTGTCACAGGAAGAAAATATAATGCTTATGGCACTCGTGATTCGTGAAAGAGAGTAGTTCATAAAAATATTGTTAAATATATCTAGCACTTCCTTTAGAAATTACATGTTTTGAGGAAAGCATTAGAAAACAAATAATATTTTAATATATGCTTAACAATTATAAATTAACAATATTCATTTATCTTGAACACAACAATCCGCATACAATGATAGTTTATAATTTTCATTTCATTTCATTCTTTTTTCCTCTTAATAAGAGACTGTGTAACAAACAGTACTACAAAATTAAAATGCAATGCTTAATATACAAAATAAACTGTAATTATATATAGATAATATTCAACATAATCAAAAGAAAGAAAAAAAAGGCCAATTTTCGTCTACAAGGTCTGCAACCTTTCTAACCACTTTGCCTGGATTCACAGGAGATGCTTCCTGGATCGGTAGTATTACGCTGACCATTGTCGTATATGCCTATATCAAATATTATGAAATCAGAATATAACTTGACTAGGTATGTGGTTCTCTTCCGAGTAGAATTTGAAACCTTATTTCGTCTTCATTTGCGAAATGTCCAAATATACAAAGAGTGCAAAAGTATTTATTTCATCGTGAACTGATATTTTCATGATTAATGAACATTTACTTACCGCCATAACCATACCCGCCTGGGGGAGGCGGTCCATATCCGCCTGGGGGAGGCGGTCCATACCCGGCCGGCGGCGGTGGTCCATATCCTGGTGGGGGCTGTGCGGGCTGGGTTTGTTGACTGTAATCTGGAGGTGGACCTTTGGGCTGCATGGAATAAAATACACAAAAAACTAAAATAAAACTGTATCTATTGTAAAATAAATGTAAATACCAATATAGGAAAACAGTTGAAAGATTGATAATCCGAATACATGTATACAAAAAGAACACCGCTGAAATAACAATGTAAAAATCAACCGACAGTTAGAAAAAAGAAAAATACAAACAGTTTCAGAATAACCTCATCGTGAGAATAGATAATATTCAGTTTCAGTTACAGGAGGGTGCTTATTAACAAAAACAATATCTTTTAATGGAGTCAAATGTTATTTTAAGAAAAGTTGGGACATGTAAAAGATGTCATAAAATATATCAATCTATAAATATTCAGCGACGGCAAATCGTCTATATATCGAAACATATATGATATGATCGTTACTAAATATATGTTTCTCAAATGGCAATGGATAATTAACATAAAATGGGAATGATTTTTTTTTTTTTGTCTTTATCACAAGATTTTCACTGGATTTGACTGTATGAGCAACATAGCGGGTTTTCTTATAAGAAACAAGAAATGCTTTCGCCTCGCTAGCATATATAAATGTTAGGAAATATACTTTGGAAAAATATATAACTCCTACATTAAACAACACTTTATATATATTAGTTCATTTAAAATAGATTTCTTTGTGACGTTGCTATGTTACTACATGTATACTGTATATTTGTGTCTCATTTATAATTTCTTTCATAGTTGGTATCCATGTGCCTGACCTGTTTTACATTGTTTCAAAGATCTCCAGTGAAGTAATTTATTAGTATCGCTGATATAGATCTGTACAATTCTAAACATAACAATGTTTATATATTTAAATGACGGCTCAATAATTACTTCTATTTGTTCAACGTTATTCAACGGAAACATAAAATTGAGGTATTCTTGATCAGTGGGTAAATTTGGCAAAATATTCAAACCTACATGTTGCACACTATATAAAGTATTGGAGTTCAGTCTAAGCCCGACCCCCTTATTTGGAGGAACATTACAATTTACTCGATTTATGGCCACATGTTATGTCCGTATCCCTTCTTTTAGAGCTTAAAAAGTGTAGTAGGCCTCCCTATTCGGAAATTCTTAACGCGCCTCAGCAATTAAATATTACCCTGTTAAACTACGTGACCGACTTGATAAATGTGTTGTGATTGTTCCTGTTGATATAAACAAAAAATATCAACATAACACACACAAATCTTTTTTTTTTTAACAAAATTGTGCATTTAACATTTGAATTTAAATAATAATATTTGACAAAATAATAGCAGTAGGCATTCGATGCAAGCAAGAATGTGGGTTATGTGAATAAATTAATTTCTTTTTAACTTGATTTAGTTACAACACATCCAAAGTTCTTTGAATGACTAGTCATTATTCGGCCATCGTTGATTTATTGCAAATTTAGAAATAAATCACAAATATTACTGAACCGTTTAGGTGGTGGGAATACTGGCTTGCATTCATGCCAGAAGATCCTGTGTTGATTCCAGGTCGAATTTATTATAATGTTGGGTTTTTTTAATGGGGGAGGGTAATATAGGGAGTAAGACCACAAGTAATGTTACAGCTTCTCTATATGATATCCATCTTTTTGCGAATGATGTGAGGCTTCAATAATTCTTAACCGAACTTTAATTTAACCCCAAAAATGTTACTATGTACGATTTCGTGATAGAGGGTTGATGGCAAAATAAGACCATCAAAATTAATATAATGACATTACTTTACAAACCAATAAAACGATATATTTTGGAAGGTTGGTACTCATAGGCCGCTATTATACGTGTTTTGCCGTATTTTGATGGTAAATACATACATATTAATCTGACAGCAATCTAACTCAGCATTTTAAATTATCCATTGCATATGATTATTTTTCATAGAATACAATCACAGGAAATATGCATGACAATCGTCCCAACCAAGTGACACGCATACAACTATCTAACTGGATCTAAAACAAGTTCAATATAATTTTTTGATTGATTGATTGATATTATGAAAATCAATTTAATCAAAACACGAGATTGATAAATATGAAAATAAGTTTCATCAAGCCACGATATCTTTTCTTTTCTAATTCCCCCCCCCCCCTGTTTAATTCACACATTTTCATCAAGGTGTAGAGAAAAAAAGCTAATTAACTTACCGGTTCCATTATCTGTTTGTATATTAGAATAACAACTGCTCAATCACGGTAACCGACCTTCGTATTATGGAGCGTCGGTTTAAAATTAATTTGTATATAAAAACCACACAAACGTGTTTATCCACATGGACAGTACGATTTGTTGATATATAATTGTTGTCTATGTTATGAACAGTATGTCAGTTCTATTACAGATATAGATATTACAAATTTTGTTTAGATATAAGCTTCGGCAGTATGTCGTAAATACTTTGTCATCTGAACCGCATCGGTGGTGTAATGGTTAGCGGGCTCGCCTCGAGTGCGGTAGATAGTGGGTTTGAACCACGATCGGGTCAAACCAAAGACTATAAAATAGGTATTTGTTACTTCTCCGCTAAACTCGTAGCATTAAAGAGGAAGAGCAAAGTCTGGTTGGCTCGGAATCAGAATAATGTGTCCGAGTGGAGCGACATGTCTATCCGCAGACTGTCGCTTCAGTGAGCTAGCCCTATAAAAATCCAACTCAGCGTATTGGTCGAGAACAAAGTGACCTCCTCATCAACTCATTGAAAATTAACTTGTTGTTCTCGCCATGATATAGCTGACAAATTCCTGAGTTGGCGTTAAACAACAATCACTCACTCACTCACTTTGTCATCTGTACTTTAACTAACAAATTACAAATTTAATGGACCAAGTAGTTTCTTAAGAGATAATTGTAAAATACCACCCCTTTTTGTTGTTTATGTCAATCAAATCTGTTGTTAAGGCTATAGTAAATGTAGAGTTGGTAAAAATCTAGAAATTGTAAAACAAACAAAAACCATCACTAATATATAAACGAAACATACATAGTTTTCTATAAATAGCACAATTTCATAATTATGATATCAAGAAACTCGTTTTACATCCAGTAGGATAGTTGTAAGTGTGTCACTTGCTTGGGACGATTGTGATACATATTTCCTGTGACTGCAGTCTATGAAAAATTATCATATGCACTAGATTATTTAAAATGCCGATTTAGATTGCTGATAGATTAACGGAAACACGTGTGTATTTACAATCGCAATACGCCCAAAAACACAAGTTTTAATAACGGCCTTTAGTTTCAACTTACGTGGCAGTTTAGTTTCAACTTACGTGGCAGACCTCTGTTGATGAAGCTATATTTTATATGGTGAATTTGACCTGGTGAGCGAAATGGTTCGTCATTATGCTAAGCGAATCGGTGCTGCTTTGTACATGCAGCAACGATGTTGGATTGAATCACACTGAGAGAAGAGCCAAAATGTCAGCAAAAAAACTAATACTGTTAGATTGAATATAAAATATTTAATCTAAGGCACCCTATTAGGGTTTATACAATGGATAGTTGTCACTTATTTACGATTGTAATATTTATTTTCTGGATTAGAGTGCTTTAACGCCACTTTCAACAATATTTTAGCTACATCGTGGCGATCAGTTTTATTGGTGGAGTAAACCGGGTACTCGGAGAAAACCACCGACCTGTCGCGGGTCACTGACAAACTTTATCACATAATGTTGTATCGTCATGAACGGTGTTCGAACTTACAACCTTAGTGGTGATAGGCACTGATAGCACAGGTAGTTGTAAATCCAACTACCATGCGATCACGACGACCCCTATTTATCTTATTTTCTGTGACTGTATCATATCAAAGATGATACTATACAATGTATAAATTCTAAACGCTGAGTTAGATTACTGTCAAATTCATAATTAGACAAATCTAACTCTTATCACTATTTGATTGAATAATTAGACAAACCATCTTATTGTTCAACCCAACAGTATTCGAGTTTTTATACCTATCTAGTAAAAATTGTACAGACGGTTTCGGACATATATTATTGGTGGGGTCCGTGTTGCTCATCTTTTTAGTTTTTTTCATTGTCCTATTATGAGTTCCGTGTAGTGGTGTCCGTTGGAACGATGTTCGGTTCGTTGTTACCCCAGTTGTTTGTAGCGGGCTCATGTTTTAATTACGTTATTTGTGTTTGTTTGTGCATAGTGGTGTCCAATACATATTATTTTTTTTCGTTGCCAGTTTCTCTGGGTTGTCCATTTTTGAGCGCACCTACGGTATTCTCTAATGTTTATTTGCAGTCACGGAGAGTTCAAGGAATTATTTACTTCAATAGACCAAGAATCTAACGGAGAAATGAAGTAGTTAAGCAAAACAAAAATAACGTATTTTCCCCATTATGTAACTATCATGTTGTTACAATTTTTTTTCCGGAAATAATTTAATTATGAGGTGGTCATATTTTCGTAAACATTTTACGAAAATATTAGAATTTCTGAAATAGAATTATGAGATAGAAAAGATAAATATGCATAAGGGCAATTTTCCGATGGCAAACCTGAAATTATATTAATGCATAATTAATAATGCAATGACACGAAACGCCACCATGACAAAGTGGCTATACAGTATGTATCTCATGACATATAACCATGGACTTTTAACCGTGTGACATATGTGTGAATATATGACAAGCGTCTCGGTTTTACACTGTGCTTATGCAGTTACATGTATCTTCGTGTCTTTTTTGTCAATCTCGTTAAAATACCACCAATCATAAATATTTGTAATTTGTATATGAATTCCGATCAAAGCGGTATATCAAAATGTCTTATTTATGTTATTTGTGTTTGCTTGCGCATAGTGGTATCCAACACATATTGCGTTGTGTCTTTGCTTTGTTTTTCCCCGTTTCTCAAATTGTCCTTTTTCGATTGCCCCTTCGGTATTCTAATCGTTTATTTTGTTATGATTCGTTTGTTTGTTGCTGTTTAATTTAACTGCATTCTGTCTTTTCATTGTGTGTAAGGACATTTGATGTCGTTTCATATTTAATGTGTGTTACAACAAATGCGTCTGTATGCAATAAACGTTACAGAATAACGAAGGGGCAATCAAAAATTGACAATCCAGAGAAACTGGCAACATAGAGACGAAAACAAACAAAGCAAATACACAATACAAGTATTGTCATAATTAATTCAAACAATTTATAATCCATCCTTAATTCAAGTAGAAAATAATAATTAATTCAACAATTAGATAAGGGTAAAAACAAAATTACCGAACTCCGAACAATCTTACAAAGGGAAAGTCAAAACTCATAATTATATAAACAGACAAAATCAGTCAACAACCGGAAAACTGTCAAAACCGTAATGACCCTGACTTGGTACAGACATTTCTAAAGAAATGGTGGGTTGAATCAGATTTTAAGGCGACAAACCTCACGCTCTCATTATGGTTCAAAGGTTCCGGCTGTCACTATAACAGTATTTAAATACAGGAACAAAATAGGTAAAATAGTTGTCAAAGCAGTACCATATTCGGTGACGTAAATGTCAAAAATATTTTTACGTCACACATTGATAAAAAAAAATATCCTTGACATTTTACTTGATTTCTTTATCTTTATACATTTTCACTATATGAAAATGCATATTTTCACTATATGAAAATGCATCGCTTATAATACTTTAGCGTAATTAATTAGCTTATGACTTTTACTGCACCAGGAAGTAATATTTAAATGGCCACTGAATGGAACGGGCAATGAATTGCCTCAATACATATTAAATATTTAGATTAGAATAGGCCGCTATATTTTATATCAATTGCGAAAAAAAATGGGTTTACTGCTAAAATATAGCGTTTCCTACATTGGAAGATTAATCAAACTTAATTAAGGACTGTGCTAGCATGGCATGACTACAGCAAGTCGACAATGGCTTTTTCCTTCACCAGCATTATCGAAAATGATCATTTTCTAGCAAGTAATTTCTGGGTAGGATCTTTAGAAAAGAGCAAGAAGAGAGAATTTATGGGGGAAATTAATTTAATTGGACTTGAAATACAAATAAACAATTTCATTTTAATATTTACTCAGCTGCAATACACAAAAAACATTTGTGTATAAAACAACAAAAAACATTTGTGTATAAAACAAACCATCAAATACACAACTGACATATCAAACCTTAGACTTCTACTTTAAACAATAATTCAATAAGTGTAATCTTATACATTTCTTTTATTTTTCAACACTATTGCTACAGATATATGAATATTATATAATGAATGCAAAAAATACATATCATAAAGCTACATTTTGATCATTTGTCTACAATTTTGCCTTATTTTACTTTGTAAAGGGGGCTTGTCGTGTCTTTTATTTAACAACAATTAAAATCTTGAGTTATGCAAACAGACTTTGATTGTAGTGTTCACTAAAGATGTATTTAACTTGTTCATCATGCTAGTTTTTATTAGTTTGTACATACTATGCTCCTCACAATCAACTAAACTCACAGCAGAAACAAAGAACTTTTACATATTTGAACAGTCAGACGAAATTTATCCTTGGGAATCAAAGAAGGTGAACTTGACGTACTGACACCTTGATATCCTACCAACACATGTTTAACCATAGACCACTCCTCCCTTAAGTGAACTTCATTAAAGGCATACAGGCTGTCAGAATTGATTTTTTTTTAATATTAAAAGTTGCCAATATTCGATGTTTTATACTAATTGCAGGTGAAATTTTTCATAATATCATACGTAAATAGCCTAGAACGAAGGAAATACGGCACTGTTTTATTTTCTTGAATCCAGTAAAGAATCCAATGTTTACCCGCGCAATACTCATACGACCTGAGAGTGAACTCATTCGGGAAAGCGTTTGCGCATGTGCAAAATTGTGTGTTGATGAAGAAAGCACATGGCACAAATCGAATCGTGGAACAACAAACACATTGACGGATTCTATACAAAAACGACACAAAAAGGAGGATTCAGCAAGCTTTGTGTAAAAATAAAAAAAAAGATGCTATACCGACCTACTCCATTTTTCAAGACGTAAGCATAATTTAGTGTATTTTTTCGGCCGAATCGTATTTTGACAGTAGAATTGCATCGTAGTTTTCTATATAGTCTTTTTTCAGGGGAAACGCTAGGTGATATCTCTTTTAAATTATTCTACCATGTCGTGTGCAACAATAGGATTGAATACACGAACAGCCAAATTAACACGCATTTTACTGAAGATGTTTAAGATTCGAAATTCAATATCTGAAGTTCGAGATTCAATATAATATCTTAAACGCTCCTAAATTATTAATTTGTTATGACAGATGCTTTGTATTTTAAGCATAAAACAACATAGAAGAAATAAACAAGCAAACCTGTTTTCATCGTATAAAATGAATCCATTCATCAAACAATATTAAAGAACAAACAAACTAACTTTCTATAATTAAATAAAATGAAAATAATAAATAATTGAAAACAATGTGAAAACAGAAGTGAACATTTAGTGATAAACGAAGCAGTTACAGAAGAAATTAAAAAAAGAAAAAAAATACACATGTGACCTAAAAAAAATCTACCTGTTGTTCTAAATGACTAAAGTAAATTCAATGTCTATATAAGTAGGTCTAATTTGAATACGAGTGGTCTCTCTTTAGATAAGTTATAGTTGTTTCCCTTCAGTGTAACATCATATGGCTTTCAGCTCATTGGTTAATTTAGGATACTGAATCTCGAATCTCGAACTTCAGATATTGAATCTAGAGTTTCGAATCTTGAATCTCTTCTGGACTTTCATACTTTCAGCAGAAAGCTGAGTCAGAGGCATAGTCTTCTTCTTTGATATAGTAGTTAAACTCAATAATGAGTACTCAATACAGTCCGCATTGTGAATCACACTAATAGACTGAAGGACAGAAATGTTCCCATTTTTATTTCTTTTCCATTCAATATCAACAGTCTTGGAAGAAAATCTTTGTGGCCAGTTGAATAAATATTATTTCTAAGTTGTTTTCATAAAATGAGGTGGGTCAGACATGAAATAAAGCGGACGACCATTTGTAAAAAGCTTTATTCTTATGGAGTTCTGGATGTGGTTGTAAATTTGAATCTATGCATTTTCGGTTTTCAGATGCTCGACACAAAAACAACAAATGAATGCACCGTCTCCACAAGCATTATTGACTTGCATACCATTTAAGTTGCTTACAGGTATAAATCCAACTGGGGAACTGAAGTCTGTTATTTTGAAATGAAAACGAATTGTAGAAGGTTACTTGCCAAAGATTCAAAGTTATCTACATCATTGAAAGATAATTCGGATAATCCAATCCTTCCATTTGATTCAGCAGTCCATACTAGAACCTCGTTAGCCTCATCAAATATTATTGCACCAATTTTTACCTTTAATCTTGTTTATATACCATCCATAACCTTGTCATCAAAATGTCAAATTTCTTCATAATCGTCAGGAAGATATTTTCAGAAAACCAAAATTACGAAATTGGTCATAATTTCTGTCAGAGGTAAATTTAGAAATACAAAATTTAATAACCAGTGGGTGCAATCTCATTTGTTTAAAATGTGCTACCAAAGTTTGACTATCAAAAATGATGTTTCATCTTTCCGAATATGTGTATCAGAGTCAGCTGGTATTGTTTCATTATGGTATTTACCATTAAGGAACATTGTTGATAGGTTCCACTTATGTTTTTATTTTAATTTCCTGCTTCAGTATGCATAGCGTCTTGATAGTTAATGGAAACAGTTATACGTTGATTTTCAACCGGTTTTATTATATTGTTACATATAAAGATAGTGACTGAGTGTAACTGATTGCTTTTATACGAAATAATTTATTTTCTAAAAAATTGGGGCGTTTATATCTACATTAGTTTTACAACAATACCATACAATAAAAAAGCGTCTTCTTGTGCAATTTCTTGTTTGACTGGGCCCCATTTTTTAACATATCTGTGTCTTGTTGTGCTTTAGTGTTTAAACAGCACAAAGCTTGTTTAAAAGCATCATTCAAATATTTATCGTTGTTTGTTTCTATGGCACGTTTGTCAAGGAATATTACACAACGCGCTGCCAAACAATTTTAAAAAGGGAAAACTTCCTCCTTTAGTTCATATGCAAAGTATGGTGCACCTGTTTTTAATTTGTTCTTTTCCTTGTCTTCTCCATTCATATTAATTGTAATAATTTATTTTCTAATAATAAAGCCCCATATATATAAACTATGTAACCCTTGTTTAGTAGTTATACTTATATATAGATGTACTTTTATTAAAGCAACATAAACCACACAGATAATTTGTGAAACTGGTAACCTACTTAATGTATTAGTCTAAACCCGTTGTCTGAATGTATGATTAATGATTTTGATCTTTGGTGTTTAGCGCCACTTTCAGCAATATTTCAGCTATATCATAGCGACCAGTTTTAGTGGTGGAAGAAGCCGGAGTACCCGGAGAGAATCACCGATCATGGGCAAGTAACTGGTACACTTTATCACTTGCGGCTGCGAGTCGAGTGCACCTTTTTTGTAATTTACAAAGCTGGGCACGAACCCACGCCGTATTGGTGATAGGCTTGTATGATTTGTTAGGTAATCCAACTACCTAACTCATTGCGCCACCCGGACCATCTGAATGTATGAAATAATATTAAATATATTATGAATTTGCTATAGAATGGGTGTAATAGTGTGTACATGCCTATAATCTTTACTGCTTATTGATTACAATATATACTGAATATTACATGTCAAAATCTGTATCACATGCCGTATCAACCCGAGAACCCTATTTCACCCCAAGGGCCACCGGCCAGAGGGATGATATAGGTCGAGGGTTAATACGGTATGTGATACAGATTTTGACATGTAATGTTAATATATATTTTAACCATGCCTTTGATAATACATGAATTTTATGAATTTGCTGAAAATTTTGGAAAAAAAATAATTCTTGAATTTTATGAAATTTTGGAAAATTTTGAAATTTTTGGGGTATACGATATAGGGTATACGATATAGGGTATGCGATATAGGGTATACACGATATAGGCTTGGAACAATCATTGATAATGCATATTTCTCTAATTCTTGTTCAATTTTCACACTTCTCAACCCGTGTGAGAAGAAATCGATAATCAACGTGTGGATCACTTTGTTCTCAGTCGCTGATTGGTCAATTACGCAAATATGTCTCAACCCGTGGGTGAGATAAGAATTTCACGCTTCTTTTCCCGTAAAAATGTTACGTTTTGCAAAATGTCATTGTGTCAATAAAATCGTTTAATTAACCGTAACTAACCGTAATTAACTGTACCGTCATCAAGAACCCCTCATCTGGAATCTGGTCCCTTCTCCATCATTGCTTCAAAAACATTCCTTAACGGGTGAGACGTCAATTGAAGTATACGTCAGTGACGTCATTGTCGATTTGAGAAAGTGAAAAACGGTCATATATTTTGTTAAATTAGTGAGAGAAAGAATCAAACAAATTTTTAGTGGTCCATTAGAGAAACCATCTCTAACATTGCTTCCTGTTTATTGCGATAATTTCTCAAATCTCGATAGTTAAATTTTTACATTTTAAAGTTCTCGGTAAACCTCGAACTTTAAAATGTGAAAATTTAACTATCTTGATTTGATAAATTATCGTAATAAACGGGAAACAATATTAGAGACTATATACAAAACACCTGTATTTTAATTATAATAAACAGATACAATTACGTTGTAACCGTCAATGTCAGATAATCAAGGTGGATTATTGGTATAGCTTGTTTCAATATAATAGTGATAACTGGTCTAATCAAAGGAAGACTGATGTTCCGCACTATTTGTCTCTGATTGAACATTGCGATTAGTGTTCAAACTATTCAATGCACTTACAAAGGATTTATTAATGTTTGCATTTGCTTGCCAATGGTAAACTTCTTTAGAAATTTGTTTTAATGTTGTGACACAGTTTTGTTTCGAGCAATAACTGCTTCAACCTAATGTAATTTTCAGAAAATCCATAAATTTGCTTATGTCATTATGTTAATGGATCTTCAATACATAAATCATTAATATGTCAAAGGTTAACTCCAGATATTCTTGAAATGCTCTAGTGAAGATTACTAAATTTTCAAAATTAACATGATAAATACTAGATATATTATAATTTGATTCTATGAAAACTTTTTGAATATGCTCTTCATCGACATTTCTAATATCTAATAAACATGAGATTCCAGTGGAGTGTTCAATATGTCTGCTTTCGGCAAAATCGTTTTCAAGCCAGCTTGTACTTACTTCCATTACGAAAGAACTGGTTTTTGTAAGGACTAAAAAGTATATATTCATTTTTCACATCCACACCTTGCTTACAAAGTCTTTGCATATCCTATGATGTTTTTTTAAAACACAATAGTATCTTCTCAAGAAAAAAATATGACTACATCTATCAGGATAGCTTCTTTATCTCGATTAAATTCAGTAATAAATTGTGTGGAGTTATTGTTGACCAATTCATATATTAGATAAATATTAAATATACAAAAACTGTCTCGTACTCGGATTTGATTACACAAGGATGTAAATGCCAACTGGTTTAGTGTTCCAACACTGATTTTACAAAACTTTTGCAATATATGTGCATCATAACTTCTTGTCACTTGTAATGTTCAATCGGACGGCTTGCTTTTGTAAAGGCAAACGAGATAGAAGAACCGTTGTTATGGTAACATCACAACATAAAAACTGCTTATAAATTCGTGCCGGGAATATTTTATAGAATATGTTTATTTAAAAAAAAAATGTATTCGTATATTCTCTTAGACTCTCTGTGATAAAGGGACATATTTTCTGAGAAATCGTAGTTCAGATAATATTGAAAGCAATACAAAGACCTTGGTCAATGAAAATGAAACTTAGGTTGCTGAGGAAGATAGTTTATGGTGCTTAACAATATTTCAGTTATATCGTGGCGGTCAGTTTTATTGATGGAGGAAACCGGAGTACCCGGAGAAAACCACCGACCTGCCACAAGTCACCGACAAACGTTATCACATAATGTTGTATCGAGCACACCTAACAATTTTTTTTTTATCATAAGTGTAATTTTAGTCGTAAGATTAAAATTTGTCGTAAGATAATCTTTGTGAAAATGACTTAGTGAAAAAGTTAAGATTATACTTGCGAATTTTTGTGAAAAGGGCTAGTCCAGAAAATCTTAAGCGAAAATATTAACCTAGAAATCAATGAAATATGCAAACCATTTAAAATTCAAGCACTTTATAAATCTCGTGCTTTTTTGAAATTTTGCTACTTTTCTTGTTTGAACTGGATTAGAAATGGCTGCGGTAAGATTGAAAAAAATATAATATATATTCTCTAAGAATTATTCTGGAAATGAAGCGAAAACATTATTTCGAAGGTTGAGTGTTTCGTTGGTTACAAGACGTTATAGATCTATATGTAAATTGTCAATACAAATAAAACTAAAATAATGACATTAAACGTTTAAAAAATATTCCAGTCGCTAAGGAGGTTCAAAAATGCATACTAGAACATTTTTTTTAGAACTTTTTTTTTAGAACTTTTCTGTATTGTATTTAACATTGTACCTCATGTTACACTGTATAGTGTCTGAGTGTTGTTCAATAAAGTTCTAAGAAACTTCATACTAAGTACTATTGTTGAACAATTATAGTCTTATATTCATTTGCCTTTTTATGATTCGCAAATATTGCAGTATAATTTATGTTCAATACAATTGAAACGTTTTACTATTCTGTTTAGGCCCTTTTGCTTTTTATGGCTCCCAAAACTTTAAATTATTTATTTTTCCAAGCTATTCTGTTTAGGCTCTTTGGTTTATTTGCTCCAAACATTTAGATTATTTAGCTTTCGATTTGAGCGTACCTGATGATGGTTATTCCATAAACGCGCCGTGCGCACTAAATTTTATTTCTACGTTTTTATTAACATATATCTAGCAATATTAGTATTTATACAGTTGTTTCGTATAAATATAAATAATGTAGAAAGTAAAGAAGTCGGAGTCGTTTTGTCTGTTAATCTACCTACTAAATGTTAAATGTATGTGTACTGATCAAGCAATGAAACTTCATACTTTTTAAGAAAATTTAAATGTTCGCAAACAAACCAAAAAAGTATATCTTTGCAGAAACTAGAACTCGTTTTAATTCTGCTGATAACAGACACAACGAACTGTGTGATTTATTATGTTTGTGATGTCTCTATGACGACAGTTACATACAAAGCGGATATGTCGATAACCGAATTTTGTTAAAAGACCAAATGTTCGATGCATTGTGAGTATTTACGTCAGACATTGTTGGTACAAGGATGCACATCTACAATATAAAATAACTTCACCGATTACTATCGTCAAATATTACCTGATTCAGCAAAATAATTTTAAAATTAAACATGAAACAAAAGCAAACATTATAAGACACACATGTCCGTCTTATTTTTAAACACAGACATTTTGATTAGTTCTGTCGTATTAATATTTCAGAATCTACGCTTTCCTTGTAAATTTATTAGTGCATGCCTGGTATCGTAGTTAATGTCATGTTAATTACCAATCCTCCCTAAGTGAACCTCATTCTGTACGTGGTTTCTCTGCTCTTGAAGAAAACGCATCCAAATGGGGGTCTCCAAGTTGTGCGTGACAAATCAAATACACAACACGCCCTCAGAACGTGGCATAAATTGGTGCCTCGTGAATAATACAATTGCTAGGTGGTGTTGTATGTGACTCTTGACAAGGAAAAATTACATAACCCATATGTTACCTGTGCAATAAAAAATATCCGTCCATATATTAGGACCACCCCACGACACAATTTACTACCCTAATTAAAATTACATATTTGCTGTATATTGTTTTGGCGATACACTAGCGCCTCATACCTCAAAAACGGAAAAGGCTATTAAAAAGGTTCCAAGATTGACGTTATTCTCTTTTAGCTCCGTTTGACCATGTTTATCTCAGAAACAATATAATCCAGCGCAGATCTGTTTGAGAGATAGCCAGGAAATATCATAAGGAACGTAAAGAAAGGAAGTAGTATCAGAATCCGATTTAAGATAATATATTATTAATTGTTTTGACCAACTTATATCTTGAAAACGGGTAGAGTCATACAATCCGCTATTGACACTACACACTACATAGAAAACAAATTATAAGGAACATATAAAGAAAACAAATCATCATAAATTGCGTAGAAAATAAACGATCCAAATGCAAGCAAAAACGAAGCATCAAATACTCTTCTTGGCACCTTGCTGTCTCTTGTTTCTGTAGAATTTTTCTGACCGAAACAAAGACATAAACTTTGTAGATACACATCAGATGAACATTTTACCATTTAAATTTGGAGTGAGTGATTGTTGTCTAACGCCAATTCAGCAATTTAGCAACTATACGATGGTTAGTTTTCAGTGAGATGATGATGAAGTCGGCTTTGTACTAGACCAACACGCTGAGTTGGATTTTTATAGTTCTAGTTCACTGAAACAACTACGCGGGTAGACATGTCGCCCCACTCTGACACATTTTCTGATTCCGAACCAACCAGTCTTTGCTCTTTCTCCTTAATGCTGCGTGCTTAGCGGAGAAGCAACAAATACTAATTTATAGTCTTTGGTGTCTTGCTTGGTAAAGCAGTTTTCTAGAAGACAAAATGTGCAAAGTTTACTGCCGATGACGAATACAAAGTATTTACAATAGTTCTCACGACACTTTGGTTCGAGGTGAGCTTAAACGTTATCATGTTATTGGCCTATGGACGAATATTTTGATGAATATTAGCAAAAAACAAAATAGACAGTCATGAAAGAGAGATTTTGCCATATAATTGACCACCAATGACAACTCAGTGCAATTTTCCTAGATTTGAAATTTAATATTCCCTACGAAAAGGCTTGAATATCTGCCCCGTTTAAATAACTAACCAACAATGAATGTTATATAATTGCACTGTCCCGTGAATCTCTCTCTATGGGGTTATGATACGTAAAGCCTGACCGTGGACCATAGTGGATAACGTGTTTGTAGAGTGGCATGGTACCTGCACGCTAAAGACCTTTTTGTAGATGACAAAAGAGAGTAGCCACTAAAACAGACAAATGTTTCGTCCCCATCCAACTCTAATACCTTTTCAGTGGCAGTCAAAAGTCGGTGACCAATCTCTTCCCTCATCTCTATTTAGCTTTTATATATTATTGAACTTGTTCTCGTCCTGAGTATAACTGAAATACTATTCGCTGGATGTTAAAGAATTGATCATTGTACGATATGCACATCCACCCGGAGGAATTCGTTGTCAGTAATTTCTGTTTCAACAACCTTTTTTCCTATTTATTTCTTTTCCTTTTTTTATTTAGAAGATTCGATGAATCATATAATGTAACGAGTGTTGTTTTCTGAACTACATGATTTATTTTTGTTTCATTCAATATGAATTGCATGATCTACTTTTCTTGGTATTTTTCAAATACTTAGTCAATCTGTTTTATTATAATATATTATCTTATTTTATTATTCTTGAACAATTTGCATGCTGCAATATAGGATTTCATTTGAATTTTTTTTAATGAATTCCCGGAAACATTTTAATATTGTCTCTAGTTTATGTTTAATAATTGTTGCAGCAAGCTTGCAGAAAATTTTAGCAGGGAACCTTTTTTCAGTAAGGGGTGTCTTAAAGAAGTTAATACATTATTATTGGAATAGTCTTTATAAATAATTGATAATAATTACATAGAATTCAGTAATGATTTAATTTGTATGGTCTTCTTATTATTTAGCTGTTCAGTAATGAAAACAAAATATAACGTGTAGGTACATGCCTAAAGCGGCTTACAACAGTTACACGAATCTACGTTTAATATATAATAAGTAATATATACGATTGCGAAAAATGTTATAGAAACCATTGACCACTCCCAGTACACTTATAACACGTTTTAAAGTGCTAGCTAGTTTTTAACCTGCATTGATAACGATGCCTGACTGGTTCACATTGATAGAACAATGAATTTATGTTTTATATTTGTTGTCGCATTATAATAACTCAGAGTGTGAACTTGAAAGTGCATTTACCAAGAAATGGTTTGAATTTAAAGAATATTTAAACTGTACAAATCAAATGTTAAAGGAATGTGTTTTATTTTTGAATACTATATTTTGTAATAACTCGAGATCTATTTAATGCTATGTTAGTGTTTGCGCGAAGCATAGCAACATTGAAGCGATTATAAGCATTTGGAAATAAAAATCTCGACAAACTTACAATATGGGAAAGAAAATGGAAAATCCTATCAAATTTGCGTACCTCTCCATAGTCATCCGCCCGAGCCATTAGGAAAAAAACAAATATCTTGGTCTAGCAAACGGAATAATTTCTAAGTCGACATTTCTATAACGTCTCCACGAAAGCCAATAAAACGATGGGTTTCCTACGTCAAAATCTTAACTTCAGTTATATCACCGAAAAGGAACAAACGTATCGATTTCAAATTAGATAATCACTTGAGTTTGCATGTTCTGACTGGGACCCATAAAATAAAGGAGAAATCGATCAACGCGAAATGTTGAAAACATGGTTGCTAGGTTCGTTACTAACAGACATCGAAAAACATCTAGTGTTGGTGACATGTTACAACACTTGAACTGGTGCAGTATTGAAGACAGACGTAAAGATTTACGAAGATGTCTCATGATGTATAAAACAACAAACGAAAAAGTAGCTATATTGCTAAGAAAAGACAAACTTAAGTCACCCTTCAGACATCCACGACACATTCGTTCCTCGTATTTCATTATCCCTCTTTGTAAAACATAGCAGACGCGAGAAACGTTTTCCCTCGCACTTGATAAAAATGGTTTTCATTGTGTTATAGATATATTCATCTCCAAGTTCTATTGAATTACAAAAATTACACAATTGGTTATGTGTAATCATGTATTATTTCACCATCCGGTTTCTATTGGTAAGAAAAAGTTAGTGCAGATTTAATGATGTTATCAGAAGTCGTACCTCGAAGTAAAGACGACAAATCTAATGGCAAGAAGAAAAAGGACAAACAATGGTTGACAAAACGTTACACAGAAAACTAAAAATTGGACAAAAGGAACCCATATAAATACGGGTGTGAACTCTGATGCTCTGGGGAATGGTAAGCCGTTTCTGATCCAATAGTGACACCCTTCGTGTTATTGTTTAAGGACACGAACATCATCTGATATGTAAATCGCATTTGATATTAGCATTTATAAATAAATACAAATAATATGAATCAACTACAAAACTTCGGAGTAAAGCCAAACGGAACATCGCTTAGCGAGGAATTCATAGCGGATATAGCAACACTGAACATGGAAATGTGAAGACATGCATGGAATTGAATAACATGAATAACGCGAACACCACTTACATCCGGGACAAACTCGGTTGCACCGAAATAGTAGGTAATTCTTGCTCCATTAGTCATGTTATTCTTGTTAAACATTCGGTGATTAACTATGCAAAAGGAACTAATGGCGGAATTGTAACTACGACAAGTGGAACATGTCCGTTTTCATATGTGATGGGTGAGGTCGACTTTAGAGACCTGTACATTTAGTTGAGGAAATTTTGTAGCGGTTCACTGCTACAACTGCCTATTTGTTTTATGGTTGGTTCCGTGTTGCTAATTTTTTCTGTGTTGTGTTTTTGGTATTTTTTTTTGTTTGTCTTTGTTTTGTGTCTCTTGATTGTCCACATTAGATGACACCTTTGGTTTTCTCTAACCTTTATTTAAATATTCTGTTCACAAATACATGAATGTGTAATAAAACATATTTACGCATGAATCAACAACGCTACTGTTGAAAGAATAATCATTTGAAGTCTCTGTTTTCATAAAATAAATAATTTCATAATAAATGTAATATACCGATATTTGATTCTCAGTATTGAAATCAATTTCAAATGTGCCTATTACCCTTATCGGTGATAATGACACGACAAAGTCAAATTCCACCTCAGTTTATTTTTTTTATTTTTTTTTGAAGATTTCAATTTTAAACGTTATAGATAAGATTATCAGGTCAAACTTTAGTAATAGTTTTAAACGTCCACAATTTGTTAAACTGTGTAAAATTATAAAGCCTGTGACATTTTATATTATAGCTTTTCAACATATGTTAATTTTTAATGCGACAGTTGATGGTTATAAATAATCTTAAAACTAATTATGAATTCTTTGAAAAGCTATAATATAAAATGTCACACGCTTTATAATTGTACACAGTTTAACAAATTGTGGACGTTTAAAACTATTACCAAAGTTAGACCTTGTAATCTTATCTCACGGCTGCCTATCTCCAAAATCACAACATTCGGTTGTGAAAAAGAAAACGTGAGAGGTCTATCCGGTTGTGATTAAAAGGAAAGAAACTCGCCGCTTCAGAAGGTAGATACTCCTAGAAATTGATAGTTTTCTTATCATAATAACCATTTTTCTCAAAAAAGGAGAATGTGATCAGCTGTGATATATATTAAAGTTTATGAAACAGCCAATTTCATTTCTATATTCCGTAAAACTTGAGCAGCATTTAATTTTCAGTACGTAAAAGGGGAGTCTTTTTTAGTTTTGTTCACAACACTGAGGTCGTTCAAAGACATTATGGCAATAAGATATGCATTTTGTAATGATATTTGCAACAGACATATCTCATTTTAAGCGTACATTTCACAAACAATTCATTCATCTACATACGTTTGATTATTATCTCAGTAGTGAAATGTTTTTGAAAAATTGACGCTTGAGGGGACCGGGTTGTGATTAAAGGGATCGTATGTGATTTGGAGGAAATTTAGCTAACTAGTTTTCATGTTGGTAAATGTCTCCAGTAACGCTCCATTTTACAGAATCATAATACTTTAATAAATGAAAACAAGTATTCCAAATCATTTTTGTTCTAAGTCATACACAGTCTTAATTCTGAGGTATGTGTAGATTATGATTTACAGAGACCATTTCTTTGATACAATGGATAGGGTAAGAACAGCTAAGGAAGAAAAGAATTATTACCCTAAAGCATCGAATCAGCCGGCGATGGTAGAGCAACCTATTAGACTCCGATATGGATATTAAATAAATGAGGAAATGCTTTTACCATCCAAAAGACTTGGGATAGAACTAGACGAATAATTTGAAGACTGTGTACACATATATACTTTTCTTTGTCTTTTGTCATTATGTTCATATTTAAAATATAATGATAACGCACATAATTTATCTATATGTTTCCTAGTTTATCATGGAACACATGTTCTTTACACGCTTTAGCACATTAGAATTACTAGTAACTGGCTCGAGTACACCACAAGTACTATGGCTTTGATTCGTTTTGTAAATTTACGCACCCAAATTGACATACTTTCCAACCAATGATACAGGGGAAAAGATCGTATTATTGAATTTAAGTGTGGTATTCAAATATTTCGGTGTTGCCTGGGTTACCTGATAGCGCCTCTATCTCGTATATAGTCTATGTAATATTTGTTAATCTGAAATATTGGACAATCACATCAAAATTTGAAGGATTAAATAATGCTGGAGTATTTCGTGGGACTATTTGAATTTGTCGTTGCCGACGTCACAATATCAAAATAGTCTATACTGTATACCCTGAGTTGCTCAAGGCAGATCAACCAATCAGATTGCAGTTAATTCATCATATAAAATTATTCATAAATAAAGACATGTATTCCAATCCCCTATATTAAATGCGGGTAATAACATCATTACCGAACACAGAGGTGTTAGTCGGAAGGAAAAGACAAGAACCATCGTAAGCAAAGTGATAAATCCATAATTTACAACCAGAAAACGGGGGAAACTGTAATGTCCCTGACTTGGTACTAGCATTTTCAAGGAAATGGTGAATTGAATCGGATTTTACGATGCCAATTTTTCAGTGTTGCCAAATCGTATGATATTTAAGCCAAAATCATTCCCCTAAATCACATCCGATCCCTTTAATCACAACCCGGTTCCCTCAAGCGTCAATTTTTCAAAAACATTTCACTCCTGAGAAAATAATCAAACGTATGTAGATGAATGAATTGTTTGTGAAATGTACGCTTAAAATGAGGTTTGTCTGTTGCAAATATCATTAAAAATGCATATCTTATTGTTATAATGTCTTTGAACGACATCAGTGTTGTGAACAAAACTAAAAAAAGACCCTTTTTTTTCGTACTGAAAATTAAATGCTGCTCAAGTTATACGTAATATAGAAATGAAATTGGCTGTTTCACAAACTTTAAGATGTACCATAGCTAATGACATTCTCCTTTTTTTTTAGAAAAAAGGTTATTATGATAAGAAAACTATCAATTTCTAGGAGTACCTACCTTCTGAAGCGGCGTGTTTCTTTCCTTTTAATCAAAACCGGATATATCTCTCACGTTTTCTTTTTCACAACCGAATGTTGTGATTTTGGAGATAGACAGCCGTGTATCTATAACCTTTAAAATTGAAATTTATAACATAATGGATTTTTTGTGTGCATTCGGTTATCTGGTGCCATTTGTTTTCTTGTGCCTTAAGATTTGAACAAACATTTTTGTGTGGTTCGAATACGATTCTCAAAGCGAAGTAATTTGCTATAATGTTGCTATATAAATAGGACCTAGTTTCTTCGCTGTCGGGTACAACCCCTCTGAAAGAAGCGTGCGTTAGTTGTCAGGGTTAGGGTTTTGGTGTTTAGCGGCACTTTCAACAATAATTCAGCTATATCGTAGCGGTCAGTTTTATTGGTGGATGAAACCGCAGGAAACCACCGACCTGTCACAAGTCACTGACAAACTTTATCACATAATGTTGTATCTAGTAGACCTCGCCTGAGCAAGATTCGAACTCACAACTTTAGTGGTGATAAGCACTGATTGCATAGGTAGTTATAAATCCAACTAACATAGGATCACGACCACAGCGGTCCCTCGTTAGTTGTCAGGTACGAATCATATATATAACTCTCCCACAGAAATAAACGTATATAAATGGTGTAATTTCCAACCGAATTTACAGCTCAAAATGGGCGAGAATGTGATATTAAAATAGGCAAAAATTTACGACCCTATACATCACCCCCCCCCCCCCCTACCCACGGCTAGTCATTGCTATAATGAAAATATGCACCCAAAACCCATCATATCACCACCTCTTACTTAAGTGGTTTACTGCTTTTAATTCACGAATTCATATGACTGCTCACTTGATGTTAAACATCAATAAATCAACAGTAATATAGATATCATATAGTAGACATGATCGGTATTTATAGATATCATATAGTAGACATGATCGGTATTTATAGATATCATATAGTAGACATGATCTGTATTTATAGATATCATATAGTAGACATTATCTTTATTTATTGATATCATATAGTAGACATTATCTGTATTTATAGATATCATATAGTAGACATTATCTGTATTTATAGATATCATATAGTAGACATTATCTGTATTTATAGATATCATATAGTAGACATTATATGTATTTATAGATATCATATAGTAGACATGATCTGTATTTATATTTATCACTTTTGTATATTATTTGGAAACGTTGATTGGCAGAAAACGGGTCACATGACGGTCTAAAAAAAAAGTGGAATAGCATGGACATTACTAATTATAGTAACACCCATGCAATATACAAATTTATTTTTAGAAACATCCATGTTAAACACCATTTAACAATGTGTTTACCAAAATTTCAAAAAAAAATTAAAATTTTTTTATAAAATTTCATAAAATTTCAACATCTTTAAAAAAAATTCTAAATTTTCCAAAATTTCAATTTTTTTTCAAAACTCATAAAATTTCAAAATTCTAAAATTAAAAATAAATCAATTCAAAGTTCAAAGTTTTCCAAAAAATTTAAAAAAATTTCAGTTTAAAAATTTCTAGAAAAATTCAAAATTTCCATAAGATTTCAAAATTTTCCAAAAATTCAAAAAATTTCAGTTTTCATAAAATTTCATAATTTTAATATCTAAATAATAATATTGAAAAATGATAAAACAATAATAGCCTACCATTTCGGTCAATACATGGATTTATATATATTTATAGGTCTATAATATCCATGTATTGACCTCAATGGAAGGCTATATTTGTATAGTATACATGATTTGTATTTATATATATCATATAGTATACATGATCTGTATTTATAGATATCATATAGTATACATGATCTGTATTTATAGATATCATATAGTAGACATGATCTGTATTTATCATTTTACGTGAATATAATTACTTAAAAATTGTGGGCAGTGTACCAGAATGTCTACGAGGAAACAAATACATTTCAGATCTCGGTTGTGTATTTGAGTATGCAATGTTGCGGATTTAAATAATACCGTTACAACAACAATGTACGTATATCTTCTAGGAATAGCCATGTTCATCCCAGTTTTGACTCGGGTCCCTGCCGCAAATCGAAGAACAGACAACACATTGGCCAAAATTACCGTTTCTGATTACCCTTTTGATATTTTAAAAGGTTTATTTATTTTAATCGTATCATCAATGAAATCCACCTCTTCATTGATGCCAACATGAAGAAATACATGTAAGTTGATGAAGAAGCCATCGTTCTATCTTTAGTCATATGAATATAGATGTATGCACATTACGGATGCAAGATTTTGATTTTCATCATAGCAACAATTATTTAGTCTTAATTTATAAATATTCATTGTTTTTATTTAGCCATATGAACAAGGACCTCCTCCCCAGTATGGATACCCTCCTCCCCCACAGCAGCAGCAGCAACAACAAACAACAGTTGTTGTAGCAGGTGGACAGCAAGCGGGTCCAACAATAGTGCAAATCCAAAGTGAACGGTTTGTATCAACCTGGTTTTATGGAAGTTTAACGCCATTTTAAACAATATTTTAGTTACAGTGGTATTTTTTATTGGAAGAGGAAACAGGAGTACTTAGAGAAAACCGCTGAACTGCGACAACCAAGCCCCTGACAAACTTTATTACTTATGTGGTATATGTACTATTACATCCCTCGTTGGTCGGGAATCGAACTCATAAAGTTAGTTGTGATATATACTGATTATATAAATAGATGTAAATCAAATTACCATTTGATCATGGCAATGACGGTCCCATATTAAGAGAAACTACCATTTGGTCATGGCAATGACAGCCCCATATTAAGATAAATATTTTTCAAGTCAATTAAAACTCAGTCTTAACTGCATACCAGTAGTCAGGTCGTTTTTCCTAAGATTAGATATAAGCCATATGCCACATTAATGTTCTTCCTGTTAGTTTTTAATATTTCTTTGTCAACGCCATATATATGGACATCCGAACCCTTGTTATTTCGAATAAGAAAACCTTGCATATCTCGAAGTAAGTCATGACTCGTTTGTGGTACTTGATCGTATACTTTTCTCCAGAGAATTTGAATACTCCTCTAATTCAAAGTAAAATCATGAGTTACTGTGAAAACGACTTGCGACTGTATGTACTATATTGCTAAGGGATCGGTCATTTGTAACTGATAGAGGGCCTGGGAGGAAATAAAGGGGGGGGGGTATCGAAATTTTTTGAAAGTCCAAAGGCGGGGGCATTGAAATATTTTGGTAATTTAGAGGGGGGCTTTGAAAAATATAACAAAATTTTGAATAGACATATTTTTGTAATTGGGAAAAATATTCAATTAATTGTTTAAACAGTTCTATCAGACTGATCTCCAGAAGTTTCTGATTCAGATGTCATCTCCACATCACTCTCTTCTCTTCTTTGTGTTTGTGAAGTTTGTTTTTCTTCAGTAGGCCTATTCTTAACAAAAAAGATGATATTAGGGACTGCTGGTCAGACCTCGGAGTTTCTGCTGGTGTCTTGCGGATTGTCGACTTTCGAATCCTCTGTCTTTCTGTTAGTACGCTTAAAATGCTAATCATACCCTCTTTACTAGATTCTTCGAAAAAATCATGCTGTAACATATATATATTCCAAGGGTTTTAATTGGTACCGCGGAGTTAGCATTCTTCTGTCTAAAACTTTCATATTTTCTCTTGTAATCTGTGTTTCCTTCTGACTGTTTTGCCCAAACATGTCATATGACACGTTTGGTCCTCCCAGCATTTTGGATATTCTATGGACATTTTTCATTAATGATTTCTTTTTTCTGTTTTTCATTTTTTAAGTATTTTCTTTTTTCCTCCTTTTGCTACGCTTTTCCTCAGCATTCATTACTACAGCTGGATAGAATGTAGCTTTTAGCTGTTGTGGGACATAGATAACATTATCTAACTTGTGTGTCAAAGTCTTTGTTGATCCTTCAATTCCTTTCAGAAGGCTATCAGGAAATTCTAATTCTGATGTTTAATATGGTTTTAGTCAATGTTTCAGCAATTCAGGATTAAAAGAATTTGATCTCTGATTTGATACCTTCAGTCTTCTTCTTCTTCTTCAAACAGTTGGTTTGAGTCAGCATGTTTGAAATAAATTCTTTAGTATTCCCAGCTCTTTTGACATCAGTTGAATTTGCATCATGTGTCAAATTTTGATACCGTCTCACATTGTATGCTTGTCCGTCCAATCCGTTTTCATCAATCAAATTACTAATTTGAGAAATGGCAGCATCTACCTCCGACTTCAATTCCTATCGATAAAATCTCTGCTGCAAAAAATACTCCTTCCAAACGGTCGGGGCCATTAGATTGTATGATTCTTCATACAACTCATACAACAGACCATTGAAATATTGAAGCTTTTACTATGAAGATTTGAAATCACAAAACCTTTGGAACATAAATCTGACATTTTTATTTGATTTTTCAAGTAAAGTTTTAAGACGACGGTCAGAAAAACAAAGGGGGGGGGTTGAAATTTAAATAATGTTGGAAGAGGGGGTCTTGAATTTATTTTCTTTTTCAAAGATAGGACCTTGAAAAATAATTTAAAATTTCGAATATTTCCTCTCAGGCCCTCCAAATAAAAGAAAATGACCGGTCCCTAATACATATGTTATTAAGCTTGAATTTTCAGTATCATGTATAATTGTGTATTTTAGATTTGCAGACAAGATTTGTTTAAATCTGTGCATCTCGTTCTTCTGTCCATTCTGGCTGTTGATTTGGTTAATTATGGTATGTATAAATTAACGTTCGTTTATTATGTACGGTAACACGTTTGTCAACGTTTATTATGTACGTAACACGTTTGTCAACGTTTATTATGTACGTAACACGTTTGTCAATGTTTATTATATACGTAACACGTTTGTCAACGTTAATTATGTACGGTAACACGTTTGTCAACGTTTATTATGTACGTAACACGTTTGTCAACGTTTATTATGTACGCAACACGTTTGTCAACGTTTATTATGTACGGTAACACGTTTGTCAACGTTTATTATGTACGGTAACACGTTTGTCAACGTTTATTATGTACGGTAACACGTTTGTCAAAATGGTGCATATAGCATTACATATGATAGCAAACTCACTTGCCGTTCCAACTACGATCCACATATTACTCTCCACTAGTGTATCCAGCGGAAAATAATATTCGGAGCGGATACGAAAACTGTGCGGAGTTTGATATGATAGTTGCTACTAATAATGTACATGTGTAACGTGTGTTAGTGTACCATATGCACACTTTCAAATATTCATCGTAATGTGTTGGATTATTGATATTGAGAGGAAAACCCCAACATCTACAACGATATAACTGATCAGTAAAAACCCCGGCTTTAAATCGGTGTCTGATATTCTTAACACTTGATCTGTGGGTAACGGGATTGGCAATGTATTTAACAGCGTCAGGATTGGGGTCAGAAGTCTACCACCTTAACCACACGGCCACCAAGGGCCCTACTTATTTAATGATCCTTGATAAGGAAATTAATTTTTCAAAGATTTATTACTTGAAATACGGTAGATCAGGCCTTCACATGCATCAGTTTTAGAGGGTTTTTAATGATTATTTTGATAATGAATATAGAATATAAGATAGGATCACAGTTGGGTTGACTTCAATAATGAATAACTCCATTGCTAAATATAACATCATAGAACTTCGGCTTTCCGATACCAGATATTTATTGTCGTGCTTTATCCGATAAGATATTGATTTAATAGCATGAATAGACAATCAATACATATACATCAGTATCAGGTCAGATACATGATTTTTATATCTTTTGGGGGTTTTTCAGTCTATCCTACATGTATGTATGTGAAAGGTTCTTTGCTTAACACCACCGGACAATTTATTTTTAGTTCACCTGCCCACAAGGTTATGTGAAATATCGTCATCGCGTTGAGTCCGACGTCGCCCATAAACTCTTCATATTTCCATCTTTGTCTCAAAAACCATTGGACCAAATGAAGCCAATCCTGGCAGAAATGATCGGATGGTCATCAACATTGGATGTACTTCGTCCCACACGTTATACAGTGTGTCTGGTATGCTGAATGTGCTTTCTGGCTGACTGAAATTTCTTCTTAGAAACCATAGCATAATTACCTAGTAGAAATGTTCAATCGATAACCCTGTATAATGTGTTTTATTTGTAAATCGTGAATCTAAGACGGCCGCCACCACTGGACACACTTAATTAAACATGGGAACCTATTATAATATTGAATATTAAGTATTCTTCATTGAACCATCTTTAAGTATTTTTGAATAGAGTACTGTTCGGTTGTAGGTCGGAAATCTAACATATAACATATTTTCAGAAAGTATATAAACTTGACTGATTCCATATTATACATGAACAGCAATAATTGAACTGTCCCTTATAACGTTTCTATTTCGGATATGAGGTGGCTGTAACCCAACGGGAAAAATGGATAAAATATGAAATTTGATAGAATATAAAGAGTACATATACAATCATATGGATGGCCTATTATTCAAGTTTGTATGTATTTTGTGGTCAACAAGACGACCGCTACCACAGAGTATCATTTCAGAAAAGAAAAATCTGAAAATGCCAAAGGGGTATTGAGAGACCGTAAATCGAAAGACAAACAAATCGGACAAACATTGGTCAACAAAATATTGCACTGAACATAGGACCTAAGGGAATATGAATTATTAGAATATGATTATCTAGGTGAATAATATCAGATTGATGCGGACCAGTTCGAGCTATTTAATTGCAAACTGTCTACGATTAGTCGTGACATTAAAATCCGTTATTGACAACAAACCTATGATGACAACAGTATTCCTTTTGGAGAGATGAATTTAGTCCCATATGAAAATTAAAAAAAAAAAATTAAAAAAAAAGTATGCTCATCTCTGTCAAATCAGTATCTGCCCACAGTAAAATGTTATCACTCAGTAAAATTTAATGACGACATTTTTACTCCTGATATGCCTCATTCTTTGTCGCTGTAGAACATGGAATCGTGCAAAGGCGGTCATATTTAACACAGCTTAAGAGTATTTCATCCTGAATTAAAATATTATGCAATGTAATAGATACGTAGATATCTAACTTAGTACACACGACGTGTTTCTGGAATAACCTTCATCAGGTACGCTCAGAATAACCTTCATCAGGTACGCTCAGAATAACCTTCATCAGGTACGCTCCATGCCAAAATATGTTTTAAGTTTTGGGAGCAAGACCACCAAAGGACCTAAAGAGAATAGCCAAAATAGGCAAAGGTCACCTATGCCTGAGGGAGGAGAACCTTAGTTTTAATAATAATTACAATTTTAATGAACTGAACATTTCAATACTGAATATATCTAATAAACGATGTCAATGTCGAAAACACCGACTATTGGTGGGTGATACCCTCGAGACTAATAGTCCACCAGCAGAGGTAGTAATACACATGTAGATATCAAATTTAGTACGCACTACTCATTTCTAAAATAGACTTCTCCAGAAACACACAAAACCAAAAAATTGGCTGAGGAAGGAAAAGTTAATAATAGCTACATGAGCTAGGAGATGCAAATTATTTTTACCAGACAATTTAACATATTATTTCGCATTTATCGAATATTTTGGATTTATCGAATATTTTGGATTATAAAAACTAGATCACGATATTTTATCTACTGAGGATAGCCTAACTTCTCACTCCCTGTTCCTTTACTCAATAATCTCACCACACCAGATTTGTTGATTTTGCGATGACTGATCAATCACGAAAATGGGTATACAACGAATACTAGTTAATGGGTAATATCACATTTTACCGTGTTTTGTTGTACTGTTGTACACTTGGTCACTCTGTGTTTGTATTGATATTCAAATAAAAATCATTGTATTAAAGTATCTCATTTACATATCCTTTCTTACTAATTAATTATATTCTTATTTCAGTGTTGCTGTGAAAAGTAGTGGTTTGCTGCAGAGACGTCAAATGTGATTAACAATGCAAAACTCTTATATTTTTTAACCCTTTAACAACATGTCAAAAGAACTCTAATTATCTTGTGTTATGAATTGATGTCTAAAATTTTACAGCAGATTAATACTATCGTGTCCTCGAATGTGTTAGAACAAAGTACATTGTTATAAATTACCGTGACAAGCATTTATTGATATACTATAATCAGTACTGAAATCATATTAGTTAAAATAATACTGCTAAGGTTGGCGTTAAACACCAATTAAGCACTAAATCAATAAATCAATCATTAGTGAGAACTCATTGAAATCTGAAAGTGAAACACCGCGATTAGTATCACACTGCTATGAAATCGTAGTCTCAGGAATTCATGAATTATGGGTAATTTTCTACTTCCGTCCACTAAAATTGCATCAAGAGGTTAGCTACATATGTTAACAGCATAATAGACGTTATATTTAGTATACAGAAGTCCTAGGTGGAGTTAGTTTCTAGAATAGAGAACTGAATCATCAGAAATATTACTAGTATAACATATAGAGACACCTGTTTATCTTTTAGTCAAATCTTTTAATTCTAAGTGGCGAATAAAACAGCCATTTTCATGTAATTTTCCGGAAATGGGATTTTTTTCAAAGGCTTTTCAGACATTTTTCAGATTAATTTTTTATTTTATTTATTTATTTTTAAAGCTTAGACTCGCCGTTTCCGAAACTTTATCATATCGGGATGTTCATATCTATTTATCTTCATTAGTAAAAATTTATTTTAGAATATTTTAATTTTATATTCCAATTGGTGTTTATCATGCATAATTTATTTATACAATGATTTGTCGACAGCGTGGTGTTTTTTGTTTTTCATATTATTACAAATTACTATTATAATATATATTTATTAACGATAAGGATATTATATATATATTTACCCTAAATCCTTTGATTTTCTCTATGTTTTTGTCCCCCCCCCCCCCCCCCCCCCCCCCCCTCCAATCTTATCTGACAGAGTTTTGCATATCTCGTCTTGTTCATTTATTGGTAGGAATTCAAATTGAATGGCAAAGATGATCAAATCACTGATAATAAACTATTTGTTGATTTTTTTATTTTAATTAAATCATGTGAATCGGAACATTTATTTAGACTTAATTAATTTCCTTTTACTTTGTTTCTTATTAGATAATAACATTATTAATAAATAAACCAATTGTGACTTGTATCGATTCACTTTGTGTTCAAAATGACAATAGACGAGATAAAAGAGCATTGACCAATGCTTGAGTCTTCTCAGTGATAGAGGAAGGGAAATTCTGCGCATAAAGGAAGAGATCCATTGTCATTTGAGATATAGATATTTTGTAGTGGTCAACCAGATCGTGATGACGACCGAACATTTTTGTAACTATGACTCCAGCATAGGAGCAACGTCGTAGCGTTACATGTTCAGTTTTTGCGACATCAGCTGAGCTCTGTTCAGAAAATCACTGTACTTGGCACAAACCCTAGAATAACGTATGAATGTACTCTATAAGCGGGTGATGCTGGAATAATGGAAATTGACTATGGGAAAAGAAATGTCATCGCGTTTGTCGTAGGGTTTTGTTTTTAATCTTCCAAAGTTGTCGATTTCAGGATGAATTGCTAAGGTAATAAGCAGACTTTTGAGTGTCAGTTGTATCCTTTAATCTTTTGGATAGATGAGGTGCATATAATCGAGAATTGTTCAGTGACAGAACATAATCTATATCGCGGAAGCAGTAATTATGTTCCCCATATTGTGTTTGCTCCGTTTCTTATTACATCACTCCGACTGTTGTCGGGTGATGTATTGCTATTCTTCGTTTCTTTTTCACTATTATTATTCTTATTATTCTTATTATTCTTCCACACATTTTTGTCCGCTCTATTTCTCGGAGATGCCTTGATCAAACTTTATGAAACCTTGTAGAAATATCATATGCCATGTGAAGTTGTGCTTTTAAAGGTTGATTTTTTTCAAAATGGCTGCCGTTACCAAGGAAACGGCAAAAATGCTAAAAAAATGAAAAACACAAAAATGATCATAGCGGGTTACTCGCCAAACAGAAATTGATGAAACTTGATAGGAACAACATCCACATCTAGTGGAACGAGATAAGCCAAAAAAATCGGAATCGGTTGGATAAGCTTTGTCGCAGTTGCCATGGAAACAAAAAAGGGGGGATTTAAAATTTGTTTGGATTCTTTCATCAAACTTCATGAAACTTTGTAGGAATATCCACCGTATGGGTGGCAGGTTTTGAGGTGTTGAACAAATTCAAAATGGCGGCCGTTACCATGGTAACCAAGGTGCAAAAAATGTTAAATTCACTCCAAACAGCGGATCCTTTTGAAACTTGACACAAAAATAGTCCATCACTCAAAGTTGTGCTCTTTGTTTTTAAAATTTTCAAAATGGCCGCCAATATAAAAATAAAAAAAATCGTTAAAAATTCAAAAATGAAAAGATTTCAATAGAAATGGATATTTACAGGGAGAAAGACATGCTGCACCATATTGCGATCATTTCGGTTTGCTATGGCGGCCATGTTGAATCCAAAATGACCGCCAAAATACAAAAATCCTCCGATTTGGGCGAAATTTGGTTTCCAAGTAGATTATGATGTTGCGAATTGATGTCCAAACTTCACAGGCATGTTAAGCACTATGAGTAGATGTGCAGACTACTTTCGGAATTTTCAAAATGGCCGCCGTTGCCATGGAAAACACAAAAAAAACCACGAAAATTTTAAGTGCTCGGAATTGGATGAAGCTTTCCAGAAATGTTGTCTGACAAGTCTACACATAATTTTGAGGCTGAGAAATTTCAGAATGGTCGCCGTTGCCACATAAAATGTGAAAAATTTAAAGTGCTCGGAATTGGATGAAACTTAATAGAAATATTGTATGGCATGTGTATAAATGGTTTTGAGGCTTGAAAATTTCAAAATGCTAGTTTATTGTAGCACATTGTAGGGAAACATAACAAAGAAGCCATACTATAAACATGATAGAGTCAAAAACTGACTTTTAATGATTTCTTGCTATGTTCTCACACTATTCTTCATTTATACCACTAGTACTTGTATTGTTCGTTTGGGAGACATTTGTAACGCTCTGCGATACAGTAACCAATATTTTTCTATTATTATTGTTGAGAAGCCCTTGAAGGAAGTCTGTCTCATAATCGTATAGAAACAAATCAGCAAGAGGATAACTTTTATTATTCTACTAACAACATTAAGAGCTACAACTGTCTATGTAAGTTCATATATGTAAGTTAAAAGATAATCTGAGAAGAATTACTGGTACTCCATTTTTGTAGCTGTATCATGTGGAGTAAAAGAAGAGTTTGAAGATATCAAAGAGGTAATCAGAATCCGTAAATCCAAGGACAGGAAACGCAATGACCAAAAGAAAAAGGACAAAAGGACAAACAACGATCTACAAAACATACACATATAACTAAAGATCGGGTAAAGCGAACCCCACTAATAACCGGGGATATAAAATTTAAGCTTTGATGATATGATGATGACATCTGCTTTATTCTAGACCACCAGTCGGGAGATAGATTTGTTTTATTGTTCTAGTTCATTTAAACAGCAATCCACAGAAGAATGTCGCTCAACCAGTCTGGCACCTGCAATACTTATCAGAGAAGCAACAACCGTGGGTCGAACCCACAATCCAAAAGTGGCCCATCATTTTTATTATTTGTGAGAATATACCAGAATTTAGTTCTAGTTTCAACTATTAATGATTTGGAGCACCTATCGGGTTCGTGGTGCTCAATCTTCAGTTTTCTGTGTAGTGTTTTGTGGAAAAGGGCTTGAAGATACGAAATGATAAGCATCAGCTGCAAATCGAAGGACAGATGATGTAACGGTCAAAAGACACACACTACCTTTTTCTTACGGCTATTGCATTGTCTGTCCTATAATATGTACACCAAGCACTCGAACAGAGTTGTGTATCGGGGGAATAAGGATATTCGATTAGATCCACGATCGGATCAAACAAAAGATAAGTGCAAAGCAGGCATTCTCACTTCACGAAAAAGTATCTAACTGGTCGTCGTCAAGATATAGCTACACAATGACTGCCATAGCACTAAACAAGAATCAATACTCGAATTAAATTCAATCGGTGTGATTTGCAATAATCATTTGTTTCGCTTGGTTTATCTTTGTCGTGTCTGTTTCTGTCACCAACCAGGCTTTTATCTTTTTTTAAGCTGTACAAGTCTTTTGAGAGCTGATGGGATCGTCATCGCTCCAGTTCTTAACAATAAATATACTCAAAACTCTTCCTTGAATAATGACAAATCCCTAATGGTTGAGCTGTGACAAAATAACAAAAGGACAAATCATACTCATCGGCTACACCAGAAATATGCTTCAGTAGATTTTCTGAGCTCTATAAATAAGTGACCCCTATATGATGTGTAGACTTTATTTCAATGCTGAGACTCGATTCGTTTGTTATTGTAGTTGTAGAGAGGACATGTAACTGACATATTAGTAGTAGAACATCTATACCGAGGGTTGATATAAAAACTAAGTCAATAGAAATTAATCTCATCATCTGTTTCATCTGTTAATTGTTATTTCTGTTGTTTTACACTAGTATATGCACATTGTACAATCAATTCAAATGAAGCTCTTTTTTTGTTTCTTGCATAAAGCTCCACCAATTTGTATGCAACGACATATGTTGACAAGGTTACATTAATCATGGCTCTCAAATATATACTGTAATTTAAAAAAAAATAAAAAAGAGAAAATTAGGTGTTAACATAGTCATTACGATACGTTATTATTTATAAATCTATAATAATATATAAAGTTCGTAATTGTACATGAACTATTTAATCACATTTATTGTTATCCTTACAACAACTAATGCTATAAGTGAAAACGTGCCTTCAAGCGGCACAACATGGCATGCAATTATGGCCTACATTCACCCCCTAAATTACACACCGTACAATCGCATTGTATCATTTTGATCAACTGCCGATCGATCCGATCAAAATTGTTTGCTTACAACAAGAGAAGTGAATCAGCGGGGGTAATACATTCGATATGTTATGCCTTTTCTGTCGGAGTTATGAATTGATTTGTGCGTGAAAAGGATGATTATATGTTTCTTTATGAAAACTAGTATTTGTTTTCTTATATCATTGACATTTCGGTGGACTTTGAACTACATTTTTACAAATAATCATGTCAAAATTTAACGTTATGAACTTTCATCATTTATTTTACAAAACGTCGTACTTGCCAAGTTATGATTCAACATCAATATTAAAGCTTTATCTATTACCTTCATTCTGATTATGAAACATTATCCCAATTTCAACTGTTTTTGTGTAATTCACTCTTATTCAACGGCATGTGTGACAAAATTGATCCGATCAACGTCCGATGCATGATACGTTCAAAAACAGATTTTGTTTCAGTGACGACACGATCAACTGCCGTCAAATAAAGACGATCAGAATACAAAATTGGCATATTCTAAGTAAACAGATATTTGTTATTCATTTTTTTCGACATTTTAGAGGGCAAGTCTTTAAGTATGCAGTGGCATGAATATATGTTACGTAATACCGGTCTATGTTAACATACATTCAATGAAAGGAAAATATATGGGATATGTCAGGGATACAACATAGGATATAGGAATAGAACGCTTACCCTACTGGTGCACCTGATCCATGCTCCTAGTTTTTGGTCGTCGAGTTCGAGTTGCTCATTTACTTTTAGATACGATAACGTAACCCTCAGTCCGCTTGTGCTCCAGTGAGGGTTACGATTCGTTCCCATTCAACGTAATGGAGCAGCGCCCGGAGTGATTCACACTGGGCGGTTTTTTGTCCTAATTCCGTTTTAAGTGGTTGGAAAAATTAACGGGGGTGAAAGATCAATATATTTAGGTAAAGCTTGATGTGTTAAGTAAGCGCTGCATCAATCCATGGTAGACTTATATCCATCTGAAAATTTGAATGCATGAACTCTTCTTTCTGTCCGACATTTTGTTTACAAGTTGCTATTTCACGTGCACTTGCCTCGTTTTGGAGATATCCTTATTTGGATCGATTGCCGTAAACATCGCAGTAAAAGTTTTCCATATTTGGCATTCAGATCCATATATGGATAGCCTCCGCCCATCGCGAGAGTCTACGTAAAGTGTCATGGCGGACAAGAAACAATTTTCGAATACGAAATCGATCGTGAAGTAACAGGTATTGAAACACTTATTTCGTATCACCATTACTTAAAAATTGTAGGGAATAATAAGTTATGACCACATATGCAAAACGAAAGTTGAAATATTCACGGAACAAAATTTTAATTTGCTCCATTACGTTGAATGGGACCGAATCGTAACCCTCACTGGAGCACAAACGGACTGAGTGTTACGTTATCGTATCTAATTTACTTTGAGATTTCTGTGTGGTTTTTTTTCAGCTTCTCAGTGTTACTCGTTGTTTTTGTCTCCCTTTTCCTTGATTCCTCTTTGTCCCTTAAAAAAATTACTTTAAATTTTGGATGTCGCTTTAACCGTGGTTACCCTTGATTTTACTTTCACCCAAACAACAACGAAAAAGAACAGATACGGCAAATGTTATGGATACAACAATCACTAAAAACGACAACAGTAACGTTTTCCCACACTTCTCAAATGGGCATGTTTCTTTTTTATCAGAATGTTGCTTATTGCGTTCTATTAAAGAGGAATGCCTTGTAAATGACTTGCCACAGGTAGAGCAGAGGTATGGTACTGAATGTTTTCTAGATTTGTGTTCAAGATACTCAGTCTCTGATTTGAAAACGCTTGAACAAATTCTGCAAATATGCTCAGCATTGTGTATATTTATATGCCGTCTAAGGGATGACCTGGTTTTGTAACGTTTGTTGCAAATTCCACAACTAAGTAAATTGGGTGTATCATCTGTTGCCTATGTCAACTCCGTGAAGGAATCATCAAGTGGCTCAACTACATTTTGTTGCAAGGACATTTTCCTGGAATATTGAAACCGAAAATTAAAGCCATGTCAAGTGTTATTCACAAAATTGTTGTCCCCTCTAATATTGACATTGTAATACAGGCTATGAATGGGCCATACAACTGATATAAGCTGTGGACTTTCAATTATAATCAAAATAAGACTCAAGCATGCTTACAACTCTGGACTACGTTATACTGACTCGTGCACAATTCCGATGCTTATATGCAACAGGGTACCAATTTAGATGCACTAGATATGCATATTTCGAATAAGAAATTCTCGTCATTAGTGCTTGAATTCGAAACGATCGAAAATCCAAATAAACATACACAAATCGATGAAAAGGACAAATCGAACACTTGACCTCGTTTTCTCCTTTTATACCTTAACAATACATCCCAGGGATAAACAATACGGTGGCTTTCCGTGGTGAGGGTCAAACATCCATACAATGCGTTGGGCGGTGCATATATAATACTATTTTTATGGCGTCAGACTCTACCAGACATGAATACACTCTAACAAACTCTGTTTTTATCACCGGTTGGGTGTCGTTTGACAAACACTGTCGAAAGTCAGCTCATATCTAAATACACTTTAAGGAAGAAGAAAAAGGGAAAATGAGATCCAGTGGTCGAGTGCCCGTGAAAAACGAGACCTCTTAAATTTAATCTCTGGCATCAAGCCATTTCCAGCATTTGTCACCTTATTTGATGCGTATACATCATCTAAATAAACGTGACAGCAAAACTCTAAACACGACCAAAGCAAAAAGTCCATAAAAACGAAATGCAAATCCAAGATCACTTTCATCAACGAAACAATTCAGGGACAATCGTTATATTCCTGACTTTGTACATATATTTTCAATTGAAAATGGTGTGGTAAACCAAGTTTTACAGTGCACAATCGGGCTAATCGCCGTCACGGCTATATTTTTTTGCCTCAATTCATTACAATTCATTTCAACCCCATGTTATCCTACCTAAGCTCCAACTGAATGTAAAAGATTTAAGCTACTGCACAAAACATTAATTGTTGACTTCCATAACTCATAAAATAAGTTTCTGCCAACTAAAAGTTTTGAATACTTAATAAGCATTTGGAAATGGCAGTTTTGCCATCTTAATCGAATCACAATACAGCTTTTGATTGTAGCATAACACTGCTTTTGACTGTATCATTAAGTGAAATGCATCGGACGTTGATCGGATCAATTTTGGCACACATGCCGTTGAATAAGAGTGAATTACACAAAAACAGTTGAAATTGGGATAATGTTTCATACATCAGAATGAAGGTAATAGATAAAGCTTTAATATTGATGTTGAATCATAACTTGGCAAGTACGACGTTTTGTAAAATAAATGATGAAAGTTCATAACGTTAAATTTTGACATGATTATTTGTAAAAATGTGGTTCAAGGCCACCGAAATGTCAATGATATAAGAAAACAAATACTAGTTTTCATAAAGAAACATATAAGCATCCTTTTCACGCACAAATCAATGCATAACTCCGACAGAAAAGGCATAAAATATCGAATGTTTTACCCCCGCTGATCCACTTCTCTTGTTGTAAACAAACA
Organism: Bathymodiolus septemdierum; assembly: GCA_963383655.1. NCBI lineage: Eukaryota > Metazoa > Mollusca > Bivalvia > Mytilida > Modiolidae > Bathymodiolus > Bathymodiolus septemdierum. The sequence continues at coordinate 36,292,104 of OY726519.1, forward strand.
ATTTTGATCGGATCAATCTGCAGTTGATCAAAATGATACAATGCGGTTGTACGATGTGAATTAGTTTCTTGCCATTTTATTTTCTATATTTTTACACTCAAGAGAGCCTTCGTCAAATTTGTTTTTACTTTTACAATGGTATTGAATATTTGCTTTGCTTTCTTCTATTTTGTCCAATTTTATTTTTATTGAAATAAAACGAAGATTTTTTTCAATGATTTATTTATTTTCAATTTTCCGAAAGTTCTCAGTCATATATAGTTAATCAAATTTCATCGTCTAATCCCATTTTACGAGTAGGCAGAATTGTTGAGTCATTCACTTGAGCTTTTTCCCACCGTACACCCAAAGCTCCTTTCTGAATTGCATTTCTTTTTAACGAAACTGTACCAAGGCGCTGTTTTCGCTTGTTCTTTTCCGGTTTTCAGTATCAAAGAAATGATCCCTACGAAAAAAAACTCAGATAAATAATGGCCATTTAAAATGTTGAAGAATATATACTAACACAAGCTATTCAAACTTAAAGTCAAACACATTCTACTCTTCCAAACCAATATAACAAAAATAGTTGTTGTACACATTTCAAATGAGATTATGGCATATTGTATTGAAAAGAAAAACATATTTCCGTCTAGTTGACGCAGCTTTAAACCGTATCAATGGTGTAATCGTTAGCATGTTGGTCTGAAATGTTGTAGATAGTAGTTGCAAGTCCGTGTCGAGTCAAACCAAAGATTATAAAATTGGCATTTGTTGCATCTCCACTAAGCTCGTATTTTGAGAAGTATGAGCAAAGACTGGTTGGCTTGAAATCGGGATAATGTGTCCGAGTGGAGCGACATGTCTACACACGAACTGTTGTTTCAGTGAGCTAGCACTATAAAAATCCAACTAAGCGTGTTGATCTAGTACAGAGCGGATACCATCATCATTTCATTGAGGGTAACTTGTTCTCACCATAAAATAGCTGAAAAAACCTATTTGGCGTTAAACAACAATCACTTATTCACTTCAAACTTATTGAGTTCTGAGTTTGATATTTATTGTGATTGATATAGACTGATCAGTGCATCAATATCTTATGTTGACATTCAGCTATCTACTAAAAAGAATATTAATTTCCTATACGTCAATAGGACACAATACCGAGAGAATAACCTTAAGCCAAAAAGTGACACAAAGTCATGGCTAACAGAAAATTGGACAATGACAATCAATAATCAATAACAACATTCACCCCTTCAAAGTTTCAGTTGATGTCTTCGGTTGTTTTGTGTTTATAATACACATACAATACACACCTTGCTTGTATTGATGTCACCATTCGTAGAGAAATGTTAGCATTCTTTGCTGGTGTATCTGGAATCTGGAATCTTGACTTCATCTTTTTTCACCAGGTTATATTCAGTTGATCTTGATGTTCGATAGGCAAAAGATCTAATGTAGAAAACATAGTAAATCAATGTTCGCTTGAAAATCTTTACAGAAAACAATATCAAGAAAGACAAAAGTAAAATTTAAGAAAAGCAAAATACGTGTATAATAAAACAAAATACGAACAACAATATGTGATTCGAAATGTTGAATTGCATGCAGCAACATGTTGATTGATTGATTGATTGATTGATTTTTGGTTTATAACGCCACTTTCAGCAATATTTCAGCTATATCATGGCGACCAGTTTTAGTGGTGGAAGAAGCCGGAGTACCCGGAGAGAACCACCGACCATGGGCAAGCAACTGGTAAACTTTATCACTTGCAGCTACGAGTCGAGTGCCCCTTTTTTAATTTATAAAGCCGGGCACGAATCCACGCCGTGTTGGTGATAGGCTTGTATGAGTTGTTAGGTAATCCAACTACCTAACTCATTGAGCCACCCAGGCCCTACAACTACCTAACTCATTGAGCCACCCGGGCCTCTCTACAACTACCTAACTCATTAAGCCACCCGGACCCTACAACTACCTAACTCATTGAGCCACCCGGGCCATACAACTACCTAACTCATTGAGCCACCCGGGCCCTACAACTACCTAACTCATTGAGCCACCCGGGTCCTACAACTACCTATCTCATTGAGCCACCCGGGCCCTACAACTACCTATCTCATTGAGCCACTCGGGCCCTACAACTACCTAACTCATTGAGCCACCCGGGCCCTACAACTACCTAACTCATTGAGCCACCCGGGCCCTGCAACATGTTGTACTATAGTAACATACAATATGCTAAGATAAATGACAATTCAACTATTTAAAATAGATGAAGTTTTCGACGACAAAGACTTAATTGCGGGGTTTTTTCGAGTCATATTGCCTTTCATCCAACGAAATCTGAAAATAATGAAAGTTATGTATCTATTACCGAAATGTAATATACCATACCATTGTTAACTTCAAAACTAGAGGGTATCGTGTGTCAAAGTCTTGATGTAAAATTGATAGGTTGTAATTATACATTTATTTTCTCAACATAAAATAATAAAATGATAGATCCCACTGCTTTAAAAATCGCTTACTATTCAAGCAATAGAAGAACTTAGCCGTTTTATCTAACGTGTGTGTGGCCGACACCCTTCGTTACACATGAATGTAGCCGATATCATATTACGTTTTCGTTCTTAATAGACAAAATTGTTGCGAAATTTTGAGACGTTTTATGTCAGTTGTATTTGTAATTAATTTTCGAACACTCTGTAATATGTTTCTCTCGTCTATATATGTGAAATAAGGAAAATCGGGCCGTTTTTAGTGAAACTGCCTCCGATATCCTACGTTATTTTCACCTGTTGAGCAAACATTGTCGAAGTGTTTTAGAGTTTGACAAGCTTTTGAACGATGGACACACCGTTGTTTAGCGGACATTTGGGGACAGTTGACGCACTATCATATTCAATGGTATCCATACAATAACTAATGCTATAAGTAAACACTTACCTTCAAGTGGCAAAAATGGCGTCAGGATTTCGGGTCAGACATCCTACGTTATGACGTACATTCTCCCCCCATGAAACAGACTTTGATTGTTGTGTTCACTAAAGATGTATTTAACCTGTTCCTCATGCCAGTTTTAATTAGTTTGTACATACTACACTCCTCACAATCAACTGAACTCGCAGCAGAAAAGAAAGAACTTTTACATATTTGAAGTCAGACGAAATTTATCCTTGGGAATCAAAGAAGAAGGTGAACTTGACGTACTGACACCTTGATATCTTACCAACACATGTTTAACCATAGACCACACCTCCCTTAAGTGAACTTCATTAAAGGCATACAGGCTGTCAGAATTGAATTTTTGTTTATATTAAAAGTTGCCAATATTCGATATTTTATACTAATTGCAGGTGAATTTTTTCATAATATCATACGTAAATAGCCTAGAACGAAGGAAATACATCGCCGTTTTATTTTCTTAAATCCAGTAAAGAATCCAATGTTTACCCGCGCAATATTCATATGTCCAGACGAACTCATTCGGGAAAGCGTTTGCGCATGTGCGAAATTGTTTGTTGATGAAGAAAGCACAAATCGAATCGTGGAAGAACAAACACATTGACGGATTCTATACGAAAACAACACAAAAAGGAGGATTCAGCAAGATTTGTGTAAAAGTTAAAAAAAAGATGCTATACCGACCTACTACATTTTTCAACATGTAAGCATAATTTAGTATATTTGTTCGGCCGAATCGTATTGCGACAGTAGAATTGCATCGTAGTTTTCTATATAGTCTTTTTATCAGGAGAAAACGCTTGGTGATATCTCTTTTAAATTAGAGACTAAAATAATGAACTTCATGTCTGGTTTTTTTTTAAAAAGATATAATCAAGGCAACTCAAGTGTTGTCAATGATATGCAATACAATTTGTTTACAATTTTCCCTTTATCGGGCACCTTTGCAGAGTTTGGGTTTGTTTTTATTGATTTCATCACGTATTTCCGATTTTAAGTGTCATTCTTACTAAATACCATTATATAATATTAACTGATTACCCCGGGATCCAATTTCATAGATATATTTCTTAAAGTATATTAATTCTAACGAATTTACATGCCACATGCTTTTTGGTTATTCATAGCAGTTATCAGTATTCAGCAAACTTCGGAAAAGCAGCCGACTTATAATTAGGTTGTGTTAATGGCGATTTTACCAACAGACATTCGAATTCTTTTCACTAATTACGACATTATAACCTATTTTTTAAACCTGGCTTCTTGTTCAGAACATTTTATTAGTATAAAACATCGAATATTGGCAACTTTTAATATAAACAACAAAAATTCAATTCTGACAGCCTGTATGCCTTTAATGAGAGCCTTGTGTCCACTTATAAAATTATTTCTTTCTCTTGAATTTGATCTGTACATGTTCTTTCTGGGCCCGTAATTGGGAGATAAATTATTTTATTCCACTCTATAATATTTATTCTATTTATATAGAAATTCGATTGGTCGAAACAATCCCACGTGACATTTATCAAAACATCGTATTCCCCCCCCCCCCCCCCCCCCCCCCCCCCCCCCCAACAACATCGTATTTCCCTCTCAACAATATCGTATTTCCCTTATTCGAAATTCTCAAGATTTAACGCTTTGGTCATATAACGGTATTCCATGTTAGTAAAGATAACTCCAGAGATATTCCGAAATAATAATTTTGTAAACAAAGATGGCCAAAAGATTTCATTTGGCAGAATTCACCAAGACGTTGGCCTGGTGGAATAAAACATTCATTTCCCTTGCATAAGGGAGATATCAAAATTTGTTCACCCTCGAAATATTATATTTCCCTCGGGCGTTGCTCTCGGGAAATATGACTTTTCTCGCGTGAAAAAATCTTCATATCTCCCTTATTCAAGGGAAATAAATGTATAGTATCCTGTATATCTAGGTCTAATTAGAATACGAGTTGTCTCTCTTTAGTTAAGTTAAGTTATAGTTGTCTCGCTTCAGTGTAGCATCATATGGCTTTCAGCTCATTGGTTAATTCAGGATACTGAATCTCGAACTTCATATATTGAATCTAGAGTTTCGAATCTTGAATGTCTTCTGGACTTTCATACTTTCAGCAGAAAGCTTAGTCAGAGGCACAGTCCGCACTGTGAATCACACTAATAGACTGAAGGACAGAAATGTTCCTATTTTTATTTCTTTTCCATTCAATATCAACAGTCTTGGAAGAAAATCTTTGTGGCCACTTGAATGAATATTATTTCTAAGTCGTTTTCATAAAATGAGGTGGGTCAGACATGAAATAAAGCGAACGACCATTTGTAAAAAAGATATATTCTTATGGAGTTCTGGATGTGGTTGTAAATTTGAATCTATATATTTTCGGTTTTCAGATGCTCGACACAAAAACAAAAAATGAATGCACCGTCTCCACAAGCATTATTGACTTGCATACCATTTAAGTTGCTTACAGGTATAAATCCAACTGGGGAACTGAAGTCTGAAAAATAGAAATGAAGACAATTGTAGAATGTTACTTGCCAAAGATTCAAAGTTATCTACATCACTGAAAGATAATTCGGATAATCCAATCCTTCCATTTGATTCAGCAGTCCATACTAGAACCTCGTTAGCCTCATCAAATCGTATTGCACCAATTTTTACCTTTAATCTTGTTTATATACCATCCATAACCTTGTCATCAAAATGTCAAATTTCTTCATAATCGTCAGGAAGATATTTTCAGAAAACCAAAATTACGAAATTGGTCATAATTTCTGCCAGAGGTAAATTTGGAAATACAAATTTAATAACCAATGGATGCAATCTCATTTACTTAAAATGTGCTACCAAAATGATGTTTCATCTTTCCGAATATGTGTATCAGAGTCAGCTGGTATTGTTTCATTATGGTATTTACCTTTAAGGAACATTGTTTATAGGTTCCACTTATGTTTTTATTTTCATTTCCTGCTTCAGTATGTATAGCGTCTTGATAATTATTGGAAACAGTTATACGTTGATTTTCAACCGGTTTTATTATATTGTTACGTATAAAGATAGTGACTGAGTGTAACTGATTGTTTTTATACGAAGTAATTTATTTTCTTAAAAATTGGGGCGTTTATATCTATTTTTTGTCTGGAATACATTAGTTTTACAACAATACCATACAATAAAAATGCGTCTTCTTGTGCAATTTCTTGTTTGACTGGGCCCCATTTGTTTTAACATATCTGTGTCTTGTTGTGCTTTAGTGTTTAACAGCACAAAGCTTGTTTAAAAGCATCATTCAAATATTTATCGTTGTTTGTTTCTATGGCACTTTATCAAGGAATTGTACACAACGTGCTGCCAAATAATTTTAAAAAGGGAAAACTTCCTCCTTTAGTTCATATGCAAAGTATGGGGCACTTGTTTTCAATTTGTTCTTTTCCTTGTCTTCTCCATTCATATTAATTGTAATAATTTCTTTTCTGTTCTTTTACAATAATAAAACCTCACTAAAGTAATATAAACTATGCAACCCTTTTTAGTAGTTATACTTATATATTGATGTACTTTTATTAAAGTAACATAAACCACACAGATAATTTGTGAAACTGGTAACCTACTTAATATATTAGTCTAAACCCGTTGTCTGAATGTTTGATTGATGATTTTGATTGTTGATGTTTAGCGCCACTTTCAGCAATATTTCAGCTATATCATGGCGATCAGTTTTAGTGGTGGAAGAAGCTGGAGTACTCAGAGAGAACCGCCGACCATGTGCAAGTAACTGGTGCACTTTATCACTTGCGGCTGCGAGTCGAGTGCACTTTTCCTGTAATTTACAAAGTTGGGCAAGAACCCACGCCGTATTGGTGATAGGCTTGTATGAGTTGTTAGGTAATCCAACTATCTAACTCATTGCACCACCCAGGCCCTCTGAATGTATGAAATAATATTAAATATTATGAATATGCTATAGAATGGGTGTAATAGTGTGTACATGCCTATAACCTTTACTGTTTATTGATTACAATATATTGTTATAATATTCAAAAATTATAATAAACATATAATTACGTTGTAACCGTCAATGTCAGATAATCAAGGTGGATTATTGGTATATCTTGTTTCAATATAATAGTGATAACTGGTATAATCAAAGGAAGACTGATGTTCCGCACTATTTGTCTCTGATTGAACATTGCGATTAGTGTTCAAACTATTCAATGCACTTACAAAGGATTTATTAATGGGTTTTTTAATGTTGTGGCACAGTTTTTTTTCGAGCAATAAGTGTTTCAACCTAATATAATTTTCAGAAAATCCATAAATTTGCTTATGTCATTATGTTAATGGGTGTCCATTACATAAATCATTAATATGTCAAAGGTTAACTCCAGATATTTTTGAAATGCTCTAGTGAAGATGATAAATACTAGATATATTATAATTTGATTCTATGAAAACTTTTTGAATATGCTCTTCATCGACATTTCTAATATCTAATAAACATGAGGTTCCGGCGGAGTGTTCAATATGTCTGCTTTCGGCAAAATCGTTTTCAAGCTAGCTTGTACTTACTTCCATTACGAAAGAACTGGTTTTTGTAATGACTAAAAAGTATATATTCATTTTTCACATCCACACCTTGTTTACAAAGTCTTTGTATATCCTATGATGTTTTTTTTAAAACACAATAGTATCTTCTCAAGAAAAAAATATGACTACATCTATCAGGATAGCTTCTTTATCTCGATTAAAGTATATAATGCACGAAACATAAATTTGATATTACCTTAAATTTAAAGGCAAGAAATAAAAAAAAAATATGATCAAAGCAAAGCCTTTTTATCCACCAACCTATAGCTCAAATGACTCTTTTGGTATCTTCGAATATTTCCTGGTTATTGTGATCACTATGTACTGTCATTGTACATTACCATTATCTATGATTAAATGTTCTGAGCCAAATTGAAACAATGTTTTGGAGAATATGTTTTTGTTGGAGACCCCATTACAATAACCGATTTGGTGACAACTGCTCTGAAATTCAACATGGCAACCAGTCAATATGATCTCATCTGCTGGGATTTATAAGCACTATTGTTCATAATAAAAACGTAGATATCAAATCTAGGGCGCACGTCGTGTTTCTGGAATAACCATAATCAGGTACGCTCAAAGCCGGATAAGTCGAAAGCCAAGTAATCAAAAAAAACATTTGGGGCAAGAAAACTGAAGGGCCTACTGGGATAGCAAAAATCGGTTTGAGGGATATATTACATCTATCAGGATATTCGTCATCCTCAACAGATTCTAGTGATGGACAGCAATCTGGAATTTCATCTTCAGACTCGTCCAGAAGTCGTTCTAAAAGCCCACAACATCCAAAGATGTCCACATTTGAAGGGACTGGTAAGCCCTCATGGAAATCCTTCATTTATCAATTTGAAAGAACAGCCAATAGAAGACACTGGAGAAATAGAAGGAAAACTGGTAGATTGCTTGATTGTTTAAAAGACATCGCTCTAGAATATGCAAGAAAAGTCAATAAAGATGATGACTATGATTCACTAAGAAAGAAAATGGAACGAAGATTTAGTGAGAAACCAGAACCCGTTACTGCGAGGCGACAATTACAATATGTGAGGCAACAAGAAACTGAAAGCTTGGAAGATTTTGCACATAATGTGTATGTATTAGCACTGGATGGATATGAACAATGTGAAGACGAGGCTTTGGAAGACATAGCCACAGAAGCATTTCTTCGTGGGTGTAAAGAAAAGGACGCAGCAATGAAAACAATGGAGAAAAACCCAGTAACTTTGTCAAAGGCCATTGCTAGCAAATCAGAAAGCTATTTTTGGGTCGGCAAAAACTTCCTTGGCTCAAAGACAGGTGACCTTTTCAGATACAGAATGTGCTTACTCAAACGAAAAGGAAAGCAGTCATATTCAACGACAAACATGCCTGGAACAGGAAATAAAGCATTTATCCTCATTAGTTGGTAAATTGAGTAGCTCGATTGAAGACAATGCTATAGAAAGAAATGAAGAAAGACAAAGGTCATCTTCACCCGTTACAGGCTACACGCCTGGGTACAAGTCAGATCACCGCCACATTCTGTCAACTTGAGACCAGAATGGTATTCCCCCAACCGAAGACAACAATTTCCACCTAATAGGGGTGGTTATGAGAGCCCGAATTTTAGGGATCAAGGTAGAGGTCAAGGTCAATATCAAGGACAAAATAAAGGCTTCACGCCTTCCCCAGAACTTCCATTTAGAGGTAGTCCACAGAATCAGTATCGTCAACAATCAACTTTCAATCAGAATCAGAAATCAACATACCCACCCAATGCTGTAAAGGAACAAAACAGCTCCATGACTCAAATGTTTCCTAGAAAAGAACTTTTAAACGGGAAGGGATCAGAGTAGATGGCCAACATCTGATCCAGAATCAAGGAGGCCAATTAAATCAAAATTATGATGCAGAAGGGGCCAAACAAGAAGGCCTACAATCTGACAAACTCCCAGAATTAAGCAAAATTATTGACAAGGAGGAACCCGAAATTCTAGTTTACAGACAAACATCTGGACATAGTTAATTAATACCTTTACAATTTAACAAACATAACATTAAAGCAACAGTGGACACCGCTGCTATGGTCACACTAGCTGACTATAGTATGTTCACAAAACAACAGTTGTCAGAGAGTCAAGAGGTTGTAAAACTTAAATGTCTAGGGAATCAAGAAGTAATGGGAAAATTGATAAAAAAATGTGGAGATACAGATTGGTCAAATTACCATTTTATGGGATGTTTGCGCTACTAAGCTAATGGATACAGTCTTGTTAGGATTATACTTTTTATCAGCCCAAAAAGGTCTTGTGGATTTGAAGAATCTTACTATAACATTTAGACATGAAAAAGTATGTGCTGAATTGGCAGATTCAAGAGCTAATTTAACCGTATCTAGAGTTATGTTCCCTGAAAATACTACCATATTTCCAAACTCTATGAAGTCGGCTTTGGTAGAACTAGAAACTTTAATTGAAGACGATTATATCATTGAACCATATTCAATACATGATAATATCTTAATATCAGCTGCAATAGGCCGAGGAAAAATTGGGCAAATTAATATCATAAATGACTCTAACCAGATAGTCAAATTAAAAGGTGGACAATGCATTGGACAAGCTGAACCTATAGCTGAAGTTTTGATTAAACAACAATCAAATATTAATATCAGACAGTCTACAATATCCACAGATAACCAGAATAATGAGGTGTTACCCCCCTATCTAGTTGAACTCTTTAACAAATCTTCAAAGAATCTGAATGAAAATCAAAATTTGAGATTAAATAAGGGTAATAACAAAATTACCGAACTCCGAACAATCTTACAAAGGGAAAGTCAAAACTCATAATTATATAAACAGACAAAATCAGTCAACAACCGGAAAATTGTGAAAACCGTAATAACCTTGACTTGGCACAGGCATTTCTAAAGAAATGGTGGGTTAAAACAGGTTAAAACAGGTTCTTTTTGAGTATCAAGATGTCTTTAGTAAACATGATCTAGATTTGGGATGTTTAACTTCGGTTACTCACAGCATAGATACAGGGAATGAACCACCAGTTAAATTAAAAATGCGAAGGACTCCATTAGGATTTCAAGAGGCAGAGGAAAACAACTTAATAAAATGTTAGAAGCAGGTATCATAGAGCCTAGTTCCTCTAATTAGGCATCGGCACCAGTCCTGATTAAAAAGAAAGACAACATGATACGGTGAACTGTGGACTTTAGAATTTTGAACCAAAAGACTGTTAAAGATTGTTTTCCTTTACCAATAATAGAAGATTGTCTTGATACACTTCAGGGAAATACTTATTTCAGTACCCATGGTTTGCCCTCCGGGTATTATCAAATCAAAATGGCTGACAAAGATCGTAAAAAGATAGCATTGATCACTAGATATGGATTATTTGAACATACAAGAATGGGAATGGGACTTTGTAATGCTCCGACAACGTTCCAGAGACATATGCAGTTGGTTCTTAGAGGGATGATTTGGACACAAGTTTTGGTGTATATAGATGACATCATTGTCTTGGGAAAAAATGTTGACTCCGCTTTACAGCATTTACGCAATGTTTTCGAAAGAATGAGAGGGTATAATCTGAAATTAAAACCCAAGAAATGTGAATTATTCAAGCTAGAAGTCGAATTTTTTGGGAAATTGATAAATGCAGAGGGAATCTCCATAATTCCAGGCAAAAAACAAGCAGCATTAAATTGGCCGACTACTACTCACACCAAGGAATGTATGTCATTTTTAGGCTTTGTTAACAATCACAGAGATCATGTACCAGATTTCGCTACTATAACGTGCTGTTTATATGAATTGGCTGACAGCAAAGATTTCGTATGGCTTTCACGCCATGAAACCTCTTTTCAACAGATTAAACAAGCATTGACATCTGCATCCTGTTTGGCTTATCCTACACAAGATGGAGCATTTATTTTGGATACAGATGCTTCATATAACTGTATTGGTGCCGTTCTGTCTCAGGTTCAAAATAATGAAGAAAAGGTCATATGCTATGCAAGCCATGTACTACTGAAACCACACAGGAAATATTGCACAACAAGAAAAGAACTATTGGCGGTTGTAAAATTATGTAGACATTTTAGGCGTTACCTATTGGGCAGACGATTCACTCTGAGAACAGACCACAATAGCTTAGCTTGGCTCATGCGTTTTAAACACATAGAAGGACAAATAGCTCGTTGGCTGGAAGAGCTAGCCCAATTCGACATGGATATAATGTATAGACATAGTAGGCTATATAGACATAGTGATGGAATGAGTAGAGTTCCTGATGCGTTAATATAATGTGACTTTTACTCGGCAGGCGTAGAACTTGAAAAGTTACCATGTGGTGGATGTAGGTATTGTACAAGAGCTCACAACCAATGGGTCAGGTTTGGTGCTGAAGTTGATGATGTCATACCTTTGTCAAAGAAAGTAAGTGTTACTACAGTAGTCCCTGAAATACATCAGGACACAGCTCAAATTTCAAAACAAGAAATACGGGCTTCTAATTGGATATCTGAATTTAGTATTCTTAAGAATGCTCTTCCAAAGAATTGGATAGACATTTTAAAAAAAGAAAGCTCAGTTAAAAGTATTGTAAATATAAAAAAAGATTATTTTATCTGGAACGATCAGTTTATTAATTTATCTACATTGTCTAACAAGTTATCATATAATATACTGGTGAATGTTAAATTTTCAAAACCTATTGGTACACATTATTGGATTGAATATTTAGTGTTGTCTGAAAAACCAAATACAAGTAGTCTATATTTTTTTCATTTTCAAATTTCTTGAAGAAAACAAATTTAAAATGTTCAGATGGAAACGTTTTCATTTTATTATTCAAAATAAAGTTTTACTTTTCAAATGGAATAGTTTATGTCATTTCTGCAAATTAGATGAAGAATACTCTCATTATTTTATTACTTGCGACTTTCTAAAAGAGCTTTGGAAAAAAATTCAGAATTTAAAGAAGGGTTGGGTATCGAAACCAAACATATAGTACTTGGATATAAGATAGATGATAAAAACTATTTTGCATTAAATTTTTTGATAACAGTTGTAGGGTTTCCCATCTACAAATCGTATTATATATTTGAACAGAAAACAAAGTATATTAATGTTTATAGAATATTTGTCAATGAATATATTAAAAGAATAAAAGAAAATAAAACACTTCAAAAGTGTACATTTTTAATGAAAGTAAAAAATTGTATACTAAATGGAAAATAAATAAATGTTCCGAAAAGGTATTAAATAGAAATTGTATTTAGGTTGTATATATTTCATGTAATTCTGATTATAGCCCTGGATAATCAGAACAGGATGTAACAGGGAAACACCAAAAGGAGCTTGGACTTTTGGCGTGTTAATTGTAGCAAGCATTTGAATAAAATATATTACGTTGCTAAAAATATTTTTTTTTAAATAAAATAAAAAAAAGAAATACGGGCATCCCAGATTTTTGAGCTATACATCACTAGATCAGATAACTCTCAAGAGCAAGACAAATCTACTTTACAATCGGAAGTTGACTTGGATGCTATATTTGTACATGGCCATATATAGAAGACGAAGAGGATCCAGATACAACTAAGTCCTATTTTGAAGGTGAAGGACTGACATTTAACAACTGGTTGCCAGGATACTCCTCAGTGGAGCTGAGACAAATGCAGGAAGAGGACGATGATATATCACCAATAATACAATGGTTAGAGATAGGTGAAGACCCATCCCCGGCAACGCTACGTCTGAGTAGTCCATCAACTAGATTGTTATGGCTTGGTCAATTTTGCTTCAAATTTCACAATGAAATACTATATTATAAATATTTGGATAGAATAGATAAAAAGCTATGTTTGGTTGTACCCGAGAGGTTGCAGAAAGAAATCTTGCAGCATTGTCATGATGATAAAGTGGCTGATCACTTGGGAAAAGATAAAACCATTCACAGGATTAAACAACATTTTATCTGGCACCAGATGGGAAGTGATATTACAAATTATGTGCTGACTTGCAACATTTGCAACAGATATAACAAGACCAATGTCAATCCAAAACATGCTTTAAAAGCTTATCATGCTGGGTTTCCAATGGAAAGATTGCATATTGATATATTGGGACCTTTTAATGAAAGTGATGATAAAAACAGTTATGTTCTTATGATGATAGACCAATTCACCAAATGGGTTGAAATGGCTGCTATTGCAGAACAAACAGCATTGCTTACCGCCAAGAAGGTACTGGTACATTTTATTGCAACTTGTGTGTGTCCCTTGGAAATCCACACAGACCAGGGTAGAAATTGTGAGAGTAAATTATTTGGACCACTGTGTGAATTATTGGAAATAGCTAAAACCCGCACAACATCTTATAGGCCATCTTCAAACGGACAAGTTGAAAGGTACAACATCATGGTCTTGGCAATGATTCGTTGTTTTATAGAAAAGAAGAACAGAGCATGGGATAGGGATCTACCCCTACTAACAATGGCTTTACATTCCACTGTAAATAGAAATACTGGGTTCACAGCTAATAAATTGATGCTAGGCAGGGAAACTACACAACCTATTCATCTTTTATTAGGATTACCTAATACATTTGTCCAAGACCGGGAGCAAGACCCATGGATAATAGAATTGGCAGAAAATTTTAACAGTTCATAGGTATGCACGACAAAGCTTAAAAGCTGCATAAATGAGGCAGAAAAGAGACTATGACATGAGAATAATGGAGCATAGTTACAATATTGGAGATTTGGTTTTCTTGCGAGATTCCTCCACTAAAATAGGTCTTAGTAAAAAGTTGAAACCGCCATGGAGAGGACCATATTTGGTTATAGAAAGTACCCCACCTTTGTACAAAATTAAAAGTACAAAAGAGGAAAAGGTAGTTCATCATGATAGGATGAAACGTTGTAATGACAGACATATACCATTATGGATTAAACGAATGCGTCATGAACTTTTCAACCAAGATATAGTGTTACAGGATTACTTGACGTTAGAAACAGATAAAACTGATCAAATGGATGAAAAGTTGCCATATACAGAGGATTGTTTTTAACAGTTTAGGTTTGGAACAAGTGGATGAAAATAACTCTCCCTATTTGGATGCTCAAAATAACTCTTTAGAGGTTAACACACCTCACAGTAAACAAAAAATAACTACAGGAGTAGGTAGAGAAGTACAGAAACCTAAACATTTGCGTGATTTTAAAGTATAACAAGTAATATCAGTTGTACATAATTTTAAGATTATTTTCTTATAACCTTACAGAACAGAAAAATCAGAAAAGGAAGAAGAGGTTTTGTCAGTGGTAGCGTCCACATGGTCTAATGATAACAACGCAGAGGAGACAGACGGTTATGAAACCGTGAATGAAATTGAGGATATGGAAGGCGATTGGGAGGTGATAGACGAGGTGGGAGACAGTGATGAAGAGAATGGGGAGCCTAGGATGGTGATTGTAAGCGAGTCGCCGCAAGATGATCCTTCTTTTGAGGCTTCACGCCTCGTCTTTGTTGAGGAAGGGTCAGAACAGGATGATCTTGAACAGGATATTAGAAAACAGTCCCCAAATGAACAGAGCATAGACCTTCACGCCTCACTTCAGACCTACGGAAGAAAACTAGATATAAAAAAAATTACGACCGATTACTGGATCGTTGGACATCACAAAAAAATGTCAGAAGCTTTCCAACTAAATAAAATGTATACCTTTTAGTTCAATTGTCCAGTAATCGGTCGTAATTATTTTTATATCTAGTTTTTCTTTTATTAAATATGCTAATTATTCTGTGTGGATCTGCAATGTCATTGTCGCTTCACAATGGAAGTCGAATATTTCTGGGGACGTCACAAAAGTATGATTTAGTGAAGTATGATCGTTTGCTCTCCAATAAATTATACGGCCTTCTCTTTATTATATAACAGTGACACTATTTGTTCCATATTGACCCTACATTTTATTCATTGAACGTCTAGTGCCTGTGGGTCCACCATGGTATCGTTGAATTTGGTCGAAAATTCCTCCTGAATGAACGCAAGAGATTGAACTAAGCATTGTCACCGATATAATTTTTCCGAAAGATGTGCACTCTATTACCTTACTGTTCTTTTATAATTCATTTTAAACATGTCAAGCATGGATATTTTTGCTGACATTGTGCATGGGAGAGATGGGGATGCTCATCTACATTGACATTAAAGCGTGCTCATCAGATCTATATTTGTAAGTTACGAACATGTAACATTAAATTTACCACCGGTAGAGAGTGAAATATACCGAAAGACGAGAGAAAATGTCATATTTGCATGGCTGGTCGTGCCCACACCCGTAGCCAGAGGGGGTTCGAGAGGTTAGTACGAACCTTCCCCCCTCCACCCCCACCTGAAAACAATTAAGCACTATTTAAGTCGACATTTTGTTTAAACTGTGACTATTAAAGTCGAGATATTGTTTCAACTGTGACTATTAAAGTCCAGATTATGTTCGAACTCAAACCAATAAAGAGATTTGTTTTGAAAAAATTACTGTAGAAGTCAATATTTTAGTCGACTTTGTTTGTTTCGCGATATAAAAACACGGATTTTTTATTATCCGTATTCGTTTTTCAAATTCAAACAAATTCAAATAGTTTATTGATAGTAAACCATACATTGGCGTGCATCAAGACAATACAATATAATTATAATACATTACATACATATGGATAAGTAAAAGATATGCATATAATAATGATATGAAGTCTATTAAATTATTCACAAGAACCCGACGTCTAGGGTCAATGGGAAGCACCACTACCAACGGAAAGAACCACGTTCATCCCATCGATAGTGGTACACCCACCGAACCCAAACGCCGAACTCCTGTGAACTATGCATTACATATATTGTTTGCTTCTTTTAAAAATTTGCAAATTTGTTTTGTTTTGAATAGATCCTTAGGGTCAAAAATCTCTCTGATAAGATCATCGTCAGTTCTGATACTTTGGAACAATGTATTGTAACTATTTCTGATATTCTGGTATTTAGAGCAATGTAATATTTATTTATTATCTTTTATTAATGTTTTTATTGTACATTGCAATGGTTATTTCCGGCTGAGCGCAAACTACAAAACGACAAGATATCAACAGCTGATCAACAGATCAACAGTGCCTTCAATGGCTTCAGTTATATATATTTACCCCTATCATTCATAGAAGTGATAAAGTGTACAGGTCAATTTCTCCCACATCAAAGGAGATTTGTAAACGCATTCATTGTCAATGGAAAAAGGGGGAGGATCAATGGAAGACCACATGCAATGAGTTTAACTAAAATTAACTTCATGCATACAATTGTGTATGATTTTGTTTTTCATTAAAGTAATATTACACCAGTTTTGGGTGAAGAAAATGTTTCCCTGAAAATTCATTTGGAATACGGTGGTACCTTTACTAAGCTATTCATGCATGTTTAAAGTCGAAATATGTTCCCAACAACTAGAAATCTGCAATTCCGTGTGCATGTTTTTCGTCCTCGCCATTATTGTGCAGACTAATTAACTTTCGTTTGTTTTGTTCTGATGATTGTCGATCATTACCTCGTGAAAAAAAGTTTGGTCCGATGATTGCCGATCAAGAAAAGATAAACGGGTGTGTTCGATTTGCGTTTCAATTATCTCCCTTTTTTAAACCTGGCTGTCAAAAGTAGACATTTATTTTTATTTTGATGTTTTATTGATATAGTTTGTAATGATAAGGCTATTTGTAATATATTTATCGTATTTAAACATTGGCAAACCTTCTTCAAATAAAACTTGTTAAGAAATTTGCAGAATTAAAATAATAACCATACCATTGTCAAGGCGACGAATGTTTTAGTTACTGTTTAATATTTACATTTTCAACTTGCTCAAGGAACCCATTGCCTATTAACAGTATGGCCTACTTAGTATAACTTTTGATCCTGCTTCTATAGGAATAGTACCCAATCTATTTGTTTTTGGGATAGCTTAAAATGGGAGACTAAATTTGGTTAATTTTCGGCTTTAAATTTTGATTAGCTTTAACCCTAGAATGCTTTAAAATATAAACTGTTTGTTAGCTGTTCACCACTTCATGTTTTTCTGGGTTGCATGTTTACATTCGAACCTGTGTT
The DNA here is from genome assembly GCA_963383655.1 of Bathymodiolus septemdierum. Taxonomy (NCBI): domain Eukaryota; kingdom Metazoa; phylum Mollusca; class Bivalvia; order Mytilida; family Modiolidae; genus Bathymodiolus; species Bathymodiolus septemdierum. Next base: position 36,309,803 of record OY726519.1, read on the forward strand.
ATTTCTGATATTAGTATTTTACAGCCGTTTTTGCATCTATTTTTTGTGCAGTATTTATTTGAAGCCTTTACAATTGTTGATTTGTATGTTCTGTTTTATCATGCCTTTTGTTGACTATATAAAGTATTGAAAACTTATTAGCCTTAATTCCTATTGCCATCAGCTCGATTCCCAGTGGAACAAACCTGGATATGTCTAAATCTCATTTGGTATCCATCATCAACTAATTCAATCACTTTCTGTGACAGGAGCGTGTTTGGATATGCCTCGCTTGGTGGATGCCAAGCAAAAAGCTCACAGACAGACAGACACAGGACCAAAAGTTATACATTTTTATATTTCAAACATCAAAGTTATACTTTTTTTATATTTTAAACATTAGTTATACTAAGTGGGCCATACTGTTAATAGCCAATGGTTCCTTGAACGAGTTGAAAATATAAACATTAAGCATTATATAAAACATTCATTACCTTGACAATGGTATGGTTATTATTTTAATTCTGCAAATTTCTTAACAAATTTTATTTGCAGAAGGTTGTCAATGTTTCAATATGATAAATATATATTACAAATAGCCTTATCATTACAAAATATATCAATAAAACATATCAACATCAAAATAAATGTCTACTTTTGACAGCCAGGTTTCCAAAAGGGAGATAATTCAAACACACCCGTTACACAATCTCCCCGAAAGAGTTCAAATCTTGGGTCACGCATATATCATTTGCACTACTGTTGTGCACAACAGAATTATCTGCTGTCAAGTATTTTGCGATTTGCTCATAAATTCTGCTTTTGAGTGGATTTTTAATGTTATGCAGTTGATTTTAGTTAAGATTAAGTGGCATATTAAGTAAAAATATGTAATCCAGAAATTCAACGATATTCGCCTTTCATATTACTTTAAGACTGTGAATCTCGAAAACAACTTGTTTCTGGCAACAGCTATACAAGGGTAGACACCATCTCTCCAAAACAACTAGAGTTAGACTTGTAAGTGTTCTTAGGTGTGCCATTCGTGTACGCTCAAAATAATACAATGACAAAAAGTGTGATAAAAATACTGCAACAAAAAGATTGAGCAATGACATTAGAAAGTCTGTTCGCCATATATTTGGACAACACCAACACTGTTCCGATTTTTGTCGTGCTAAAATTCAGCCTCCACAACATACACAAACAGACTCCACATCATGCATGTCTTCATGTCAGCCAGGTATTGAGGAAACCGATTTAATTGAGGAAAAAGTTGATTTTTGAAATGAAGGATCGTCATTAGATTTGCAAGAAGAGTCACGATATGGTACATCTATAGATTATCAAAACGTAGAAAAACACATAATTAAAGACGTTACTTTACTACTTAGTAAAATTGCAGACAAATCAGACAGGCTAATAAACAACAGCACTACAAACCTTGCAGAAAGTTGGATGCATATAAGAACAAAATTTGATGGACGTAAAGTGCACAACCTTTGTAATCGTGGTTCTTTGCATGCACGCTGTTATGGTGGAGCGCTACGGATGAATCTTGGACCTGAGTGGTCTTGTAAGGTTTGGGAAGATTCGACTGGAACAGAGCCAAGTTACCATTTTAGGAAATTGTATTCGCATCGTGATCAAACATTATAAAACTCTTTGAAGCATAAGTCGAAACCAAATGTGCAACACATGCGTTGGAAGAAGAAAATAACAACACTTAAAACCAGCACAACAAAGAAAGCTCGACAGGCTTATGGACCAGAAGCTATTGATATCACTGATGATGTTTCTCAGTCAGATTTGGATCAGCTTCAACAATCATTTATTGAAAATCATGTCAACCTTTCGGCCCAACAATGTAAAACTATTACTACATCTACCATTCAACAATCTCACTCAGGTCTTTGGCCCTCAGATTGAAAGAAAAGAATTACTGCTTCAAATGTTGGTACAATTGTTAAAAGGAACCCGTCTATACCCATTCAAAAATTAGTCCGCAACATGCTGTATTCAACATTCCATGGTAATCGCCATACTAGAAATGGTATACTTCAGGAAGACACCACAATTGAAGAGTATAAGTTGAAAAAGGCAGAGGAAAATGAAAATGTCATAGTTCATCGCAGTGGTCTTGTAATTCATCCCGAACAAAGGTACTTAGCAGGAAGTCCCGATGGAATAGTTTCTGTATCAACTCGAGAAACAGGTTCCATAGAAATAAAATACTTATTACACTCAAAACCTATCAATCTTTGGCAAGCATCATTAAACAAAAACTTTTGTCTGGAAAATATTAAAGGAAAATTACAGTTAAAACCAAACCACAATTACTTCTACCAGTGTCATGGTCTCCTTAACATTTGCAACAAAGACTGGATTGATTTCATTGTAAGAACATTAAATTCTCATCAGATTTTCATTCAAAGAATTCAGCGAGATCAAAATTTATGGGAGAATATTATGCTGCCAAAATTCAATCATTTTATATCAAGGCTCTGCTTCCAGAACTAGCTTCTCCAAGAGATGGAAAATGTCCTGGCATTCGAGAACCTGGATTATGGGTAATATTTCAAATATGCATGCGCTTACGTAACAATGTAACATTTATCAGATTTGATGATACCATTAGCAGCTTTTAAAAAATGAACAGATATATACATGTTAACATTTAAAAGGTAAGTATTAACGAGCGGTGGGAGCAGTCGGAAACGACAGCTAATCCCCTCGCCCGTTTCTTGTTATTTTATGTTAAAATAAGTAGGTTTCAGACTATGGGCAAAATTATCAGCTGAAGCTGCATTATTCCTCAAGACCTGTCCACTGATCAAAGATCATTGATTTATGACAGGTAATATCCCAGATCTGAACCTTAATGCAAACTTTTAACCTGAGTCAGTCATGTGAAAAATGTAGGTCAAACTGACCAAACTATCATCTGCAGCTCCATAACTCTCCAAGGTGCATCCATTGACCAAAGATCATTGATGTATGACATGTAGTATCCCAGATCTGGACCTTAACGCAAACTTTAACCTGAGTCAGTCATGCGGAAAATGTAGGTCAAACTGACCAAACTATCAGCTGCATTACTCTCCAAGACGCATCCACTGACCAAAGATCATTGATGTATGACATGTAGTATCCCAGATCTGAGACCTTAACGCAAACTTTAACCTGAGTGACGAACGGACGGACAGACGGACGGGCGAAACACTATATCCCCTCCCCAACTTCGTTGGGCGAGGGTATTAAAAGTGAAAAACTGATGTTTTTCTGATGTTCAATATGTGTGTTGTTCATCTGTGATTTATATACATGTACAAATGTAACATAAATTTATGATCATTGTTTAAAGCAATGGTGCAATGTAAGTTAACTGTCAAACTAATTTGCTAATAAGAGCACATGTATTGTTTTGTAGGTTTCAACCTACATACTTCCTGAAATTGTAAATTTGAAAACTGGTATGTGCATTGATGATGTTTATTTATGATTGCCATTTATCTGTTTATGGGAAATAGCACATAATATGATTTTAATTAATGCCAGACATAATGCTTTGCAAGTTCAACTGATTCTAAAATGCCAGTTTTAATTATCATGATTATATTCACATTTTCCGCAATAATGGAAACATCACAACAATTTATTAATCTATAGTACCGGTATGCTGAAAATACTTTATGACGTTCAGTGTAAATTGTTATAGAGATTTTCAGTGAACAAAAATTCTTTGTGTCCGAAAGATTGGTAAAGAAATTATCAACATAAATACTACAGATTAATCATGGGATATCCAGTAGGACAGGTCATTAGAGAACAATGAACATCCCAATGATCACCTCTGTAAAGAATGTTTACATGATTTTACTTTAATCTGGTCAATGACCAAATGAGCTATTGTAATTAACTTGTATCAGTTGTCCGTCTGTCTGTTTGTCTACCTTTCAACATCTATAAAATATAACATCTGCACAATTTCAATAAATCTTCATTTTATGGTATTTTATGAATCTGTTTAAAATGTCATTGACTGTTGAGGATGATATTATAGAAAAATGATATCACTGCCATTAATAGAATATTTTCTGTCATGCATAGCTAATATCAAATAGATTTAATGCAATCTATTGATTATGTTTTACATTTGTATGTATTTTATTTTTACAGTATGTAACTGAAGTCAAATTAAAGCAGAAGAAGAGAACAACATCATTAGTCTCAAGACCTTGTAGAAAGAAACCATGTAAACCAACATCTGAAAGTGATACACCTGACACTGACTCGCAGGCACCTGTTTTAATTCATCCTAGGTAAGGCCATCTTTACCATAAACAATTTTAAGATTATGGATTAAATATGCATCAGACAATTACATAATATACATGATATAAAATGATATACAGGGAAAAACTTTGCAAATGTACAATTTTTTTATAGTTGTTCTTCATCTTAAGAGTCAATGCGAGGCCTTCATGAAACCACTTAAATGTTCAACTGATTGATTGATTCATTGGTGTTTAACGCCAGCTTTAGCAATATTTCAGCTATATCGACATTGCAAGAATAGTTATTGATATCAAGATATACATGTACAATAGACAAAGAGAGCAAATGCTGATGAGACAACTACCTCTCGTAACTACAAAAATTGGCACTTAAAAAATATGTGAACAAAGCACCAACATCATCTGTCCACAAAACTAAGTAAATTCAGAAATTAATCCATGCATTTATTATTGTGATTTTTGAAAATTTTCAGATTGCGATTTTGATTCTGAAATGAGAGTTTTAATTATTATGATTCCACTTCAGTCGCATTTTTTGCAATAATAAAATCATGAAATTACAGTATATAAAAAAAATAGAAAAACGATGAACAAAAAGTAATCAAAAATTGATAAAGGCACACAAAAACTGACAGGCACACAAAGGGATTTATAGAGGGTAAACATGTCTTGTGAGATCTATTCTCTCCCCCATAACTTTTTCAGAAGCAGATCGAGTATCAACACATAGTGACATGCTACCAGAATAGAAAAAAAATGAATCAATAAATTTGTATTAAGACAATCATAACAATAGATAGATATAAAATAAAACGATACGAGGCATATATCAAAATTGTACTTTAAGTATAGGAGAATGTCCAAGTAACTCTCCATTCCTTAAAAATAATGGAGCCGAGAAATGGAGAGATACGAGGACATTCTCCAACTTAAATTCCACCCATTGTGCTTTATTAATTTGATTAATTATTAATCTTGTAACACTATATATGCATTTATAACAACGACATCGTTAAAAGTTTAAGAAAAAGATTTAACCCTGATTACTATATAAAATACCTCCATGTCAGTAAAATGTATAGCATGCTCTAATATTGTATTCTAAATGTACTTACCAATTTGGCTATTTTCACACAAAAAGTAGAAATATAATCCTATACTTTTGCATATAGATCTATATGTATATCCAACTATTTTAGAAAAATCTACTATAATTCCACAAGTAGCGATATTTGCATTGTTGAATGGAGTCAACCACGTGGCCTTGTTCACAATCTTGCGCACGGGTTTACTCTATCCATGCGTAATAAGTATACTATTGTTATGATAGATTGTTCTCTACTTGATTCGTTGCTTTATTAACTTGTATGTAATTTCGCTCCTGTTACGCAATTAACTGCGACTGGGTGTATTAAAAATAAGCAGTTGAAACAGGTAATAAGCAAATATGGAGAGAGAGAAAATTTTAAATGTTCGTTCACCTTGGAAAAGAAAACCGTTTACACAGACATCAATCCACAAAAACCTTTTTTCTTGTGTTATTGACACTTTTCGCATATATTGACAGTCAAAATCATTTTCTTGTATTCAGTAAGCGAGTAGTTATTTAAAATCCACCTGTGATTTAAATCTATTGTGGAAACTCTCCATTATTTTTAAGGAATGGAGAGTTATTGTTCTCTTTGTACTTTAAGTATAGGAGAATGTCCAAGTAACTCTCCATTCCTTAAAAATAATGGAGCCGAGAAATGGAGAGATACGAGGACATTCTCCAACTTAAATTCCACCCATTGTGCTTTATTAATTTGATTAATTATTAATCTTGTAACAAAAAAAAGTCTGTGTATAGTATCTAAAGTACAAAGTATTAAATTGTTTGCCCCTTGTGGGACCTTAAAAGTACAAATGAGCAATATTTCATCAAGATCGTGGCGAGAACAAGTTGTATTGAGGATATAATGACGGTGTCAACTTTGTATTGGACTAACAATGCTTAGTTGGATTTTTATAGTGTTAGATCACCGCGATAATAGTCCACAGGTAGACTCTACTCGTACACACAAATCAGTCTTTACTCTTGTTCCGTAATACTGTGATTAGAGGAGAAGCAACAAATGCTCATTTTATAATCTTTGGTTTAATCCGAGTCCGGGATTCAAATACAACTAAATTTGGTCTCAAAATAATCCTTATATATTTATTTACTTTACTTATGAATTTTAATTATTCCATTCCATTCAGTATTATTCACAATACAACAAAGTGAAAGGAACTTTTTTCTTTAAAAGGAACTACTTTTGTATGTGTTCTAAGCTCTGATTCATGAATTAGATATGTGGTTTGGCACCTTTAAATACACAATTTAAAACAAAATGATATTATTTATTAAATAAATGTGACACGCACATGCAGGGTTTATATTTTATTTATTTTTATAATACGTATTACTATATTTTTCTAATGTTCTATATTTACATTTTTTTTAGATTTATGAGATGTCTTCATGTGAATGGGGAATCTTAGGACTTTATTTTGTTTGACAAAATGCTGACAAATCCAAATTATATACCAGTTTGCATGAAAGTAAATTATTTTACGCTGTGTTTATTTAGAGTTGGCCGACTGTTTTGTAAGCTCGCCATCCCAAAATATATTTGTGTCTTCGTTATTTAACCCAGTAAAGAGAAGAAATATTTTTATGTTCGGGTGAACATGGGAAATAGAACATAAAATGTATTGTCTTTTACTCACATGAGTGTCTGTGTGAGATTATGCACCTTAGGTCCACAGTAGGGTATACAATGTCAACTTAGTATTGTGGAAGAGGGGGGGGGGGTCCAGAAATATTTCCTGTACACCCAGATGTCGATTCAATGTGTTGAATGTGCATTTAAAAGTACATTTTGCTCTTATTTACTTTTTTGGTTTTGATACATATCGTCTTATTGGTCGCTACCTTAGTGGTCGCTAGCTTGAGCCTGGTATGCACCGAGCATGTACTGTTTTTAAAACATACACTTTATAAATTTCTTTTACGTTTTAACTTTAAAATGCCATTCCTCAAAAGTTCTGCGAAATTGAAATCAAAACTAATATTTAATTTATTACTCGTTCCTTCAGCAGTTTTATTCAATTCAATGTACTTTTTTCACCATATATTTTAAATAAATTATCTTTAACACTATAAGAGATTGTAGTTACTAATCTTTGTCACAGAATGATGACCTCATATAAACTACACCAATTGCCATCTAACACAGGTAACGTTTACCTGATTTCCAGAAAATCTGAAGTGAAAATATTAACCTAGAAACCACTAGAAACCAATGAAACACGCAATCCATTTAAAATTCACTCACTTTATAAATCTCCACCTTTTTGGATTTGTGCTGCTTTTCTTGTTTGAGCTGAATTAGAAATGGCTGCGGTAAGATTGAAAATAATATAATATTTATTCTCTAAGAATTATTCTGGAAATTAAGCGCAAACATTGTTTTGATGTTGAGCGTTTCGTTGTTTACAAGACATTAAAAATCTATATATGTTAATAGTCAATGCAAATAAAACTAAAATAATGACATTAAATTAAAAAAGAATTCCAGTCGCTAAGGTATATTCAACTGGTGTCGTCTCACTTAGCCAACATTCTATATTTTATATAGGTACAGGTAAGAAAAAAATGTTGGCTTTGTGAGACTGTAACAGAATTTTGGCCTTCCTAATTCAGAGGGATTAAGGGGTTCCATTAAGGGTGAACGATCAGGGTGATCACAGGTAAATAAAGGTAAATTTGAGTGGTTTTTTTTGTTCTTTCTACATAAATGGCATTACATAAAATAATTAACAAGTCAAGTTACATATAAATGAAAGAAATAATTTGCTTTGTCTTACTTCATTTTCATTAGATTTTAACTAAATATAGCATTATTAATTACTTTTTTTTAAATTAAATTTCAACAAATATATTATTTCAAATCTGTTTTACTTCATTTTCATTAGATTTTAGCTAAATATAGCATGTGATATTGCACTTGTAAATTACATTACAACAAATATATTATTTCATTTCTCATTAAATTTGTCATTTTAGTTTTTTTTCTTAAATCAGTGTTTTACTTCGGTTTCATTAGATTTTAACTAAATATTGCATGTGATATTTCACTTGCTAATTACTTTTTTAAAATCAAATTGCACAAATATATATTATTTCATTTCTCATTAAATATGTCATTTTATTTTTTTCTTAAATATCTGGCAAAATCGTAAATTTTTGTTACCCATAAAAACTATCAGATATGATTGATGCCTTAATAAAACGTGTTTCTGTAACTTATAAATGTTATGAAATGTACGTGCATCGGGGAAAAAAGGTGTTTTGAAATCGATCAAGAAATGGACGCCATCTTTTTAATTATCGGCATTGTTTATGGAGTTTGCCGAATCGTCATTAGATCAGTACAACAATGCACTTATTTCTTATTTTCTGTGAATCTGCTTTTAGTCGGTGTTAATTACGGACAAAGAACCATGCAAGTTTGCAGTTAATAAGCGACAAAATACAAATTATTCGTTTTTACACCTGTCACTAGTAAGGTCAGTTGCATACGGAGAAAGCGAGGTCAAATCATTTGCTTGCAAGGAAATAATAAATCGATGGTAATTTTCGTTCTCAAAAGGCGAAAAGTGGTACGATAAACTGTTTAATGTGAAATATTTACCTTTATTTCATCATTTTAAAGCTATATAATTTTGTTAGTCAACATCGTAGTTAATGCCTCTTTAAATCAACATATGTTAGTGCATTTTCATTGGCTTTAACTAAATATAGCAAGTGATATTTCACTTATTAATTATAAAATTAAAGTGTTATTTAAACCGAAAATGTAATTAAGATATTAGTGTTTTTTGGGGGTTTTTTCAAACAAAAAAAATGATGGTTAATTATTAGAATAACGAAAAATCAATAATTACTGAAATATATCTTATTTCTATGGTAAAATACTAGCCTAGATATCAATGACTCTTTATTTCATTCTTTACAAAGATTACAATACATCTAAAAAGGAATGAAATAGCATACACATAGTATATCACTAATTTATTATTTTATAAAAAACATAAAATAGTACAGATACAAAAAAAAACAAAACAAACAAACATATAGATAATTAATTATTTCGTAAGTAACCGAAATACAATATAGAACAAACTATAACGATTTCCAATTGTTTTATGATAATCACACTGTCTCACATAGCCAACATTTTTTTTCTTATGAGTTGTCACGTTTTTTCTATATAAAATAACAACCTCTAAGGGGCCCCAACTTAAGTGCTAAAACAACAATCTATAGCAATAAAATCCATCAGGTATGACTCATAGACCGGTGACCATCTACGCAAAAGTCGCATATTAACGGAGTTTAATTTCACTTCATATCATACGGCTAAAAATTGGCATGATTGTAGGAAAATGATTTTACTTTGATTTTAGACTCGTCGTCAAAAAGTCGCATGGTGCAGTTTTCTAAAATTCTATGCATAGTTAGCAAAATTTATTTAAATTTGGACCTCGAGTGACTAACAGTTTTGCTCCGGTATTTAAAAACTGTATAGAAATATATTTCTTTCGCATTGTTTACATATAATGTTTTATTCATTAAGCGAAAAAACTAACACAATAAACCTATTATTGAAAAATAATAACAATAATGGGGTCATTTTGTAGGTTCACCAGATTTTAATTCTGTACAATAATGCGCCAGTTGATAAATAGTTAAGTAACTAGTAGAAATTAAAAATATAATCATTACCCTATTTAGTGACACACCTTTTTTTTATCTAAGTTGCTTTAATGGGATTTTATATACCACCCAAAATATAGACTAACAAATCTTTACCTTACTTAATTTTTCGGAAAGTTGTGTCCGGTCCCGGTAGATATGAATACTTTGTTCACCATATATTGATCTTGAACTTCGAGTGCACCTTATGTTCGATTAATTTACGTTAACTATGGATTGATTTCTTTTGTATTTGTTGATGTGTCTTTGTTCTTTTGACTTTTTTTTTTAAATGTTGTTTGATCGATTTTGAGGTTGTGGTGATAGTTATTTTTCATTTTTGTTCATTCTAAGAGGCAAATTTAGTTATTGAGTTGTAAGTTATTTCAATCGCCATATTCTGAGACTTGGTTGTTTTCACAATTTGTCTTGTTTCTTATCTTCGATAGGGAAACTTTGGGTCGATGGCTGTCTTCGTGATCTTTTGGTTGATTTTGGCGTGTATGCTGGAAATACAGCTGAGCATATGTTGATTGACAAAGAATTTAACAGGGATGTCAGGGGGTTCACACTTGTATTTGAAGCCCTACAAGTTCTGTTTATCGCGGCATTCATACACTGGTTTAGGACCTTTGACTACATCGATCAAATACCATCAGCGTTCTGGAATGCGTTGTTTGAATTTCATAGAAGTATCTGATCAGACGATTGAAACATCAGTACTACTAACTAAAGTCGAAGAATTGTTTGAAGACCATGTACAGCCTCTAATCGGTAAGCTTAGAAAATGGGGATGCGATGCATCACCTACTTTCAAATACTGGGATATCTTTCTGGTGGCGGTTCAAATTATGTTGTCAAATGTACCAGCAGAACGGGAGGGTGATTGGTTGGCACATCTGATGTCTTCATTAAAAATGTTGCCCTGTTTCTTTATTACTAACCGTACAAATTACTCTAGATGGATGCTTGTATATATACTTGATATGCTCGAACTTCCAGCAGAGATAAAATCAGCTTTGGAAAAAGGCGAGTTTTCCATTAGACAAACATGCGGCAGCTTCAATGGTATTTGGAGCGATATGGGCACTGAAAAAACCATCATAAAAGATTCGTTGACAATTTACATCAGAGATAGCATGGCACTAGTTCAGTGCATGGATGCAAAGAAGCATAAAACCTTTGGAGACCTTGCTACCGACTACTGCAAACCGTTGACATCATGCTTTGCAAAAGCACATACAGTAGCAGATGTATTTGACCGGTATGACGTAAAAAAAAATCCATCAAGTCGGCTGAAAGAGAGCGTCGTACCAAAGTGACTACCCATACAAAGGTGTTCCAAGTCATAGAAGGCAGATATATTCCCAACTGGAAGAAATTTCTATCTGTCAAAGAAAACAAGCAGGCACTCGTCAACTTTTTTGGTGACTTCATTGTCAAATTCAATCAAAGTAACCCATTAGTGCCCCCTGGAAATCTGTATTACATTACCGGTTCATTTGGAAATCCGGAAATTGCATAAGTTGTTTCAGACCAGGAAGTCTTTGATTGTCCTGACTTGTACAGCACTCAAGAAGAGGCTGACACCCGTATGATCTTCCAGGCTTTACATGCTGACAAAAGGCTCAAAGAATTGGGAAAGCAAGGCATGATCATTATCAAAACCTCTGGTACAGATGTGATTGTTCTCTGTATTTATCTTGATAAGCAGATGACAAACACCAGTGAACTGCGGGTCCAAATGGGAAACGTTAGTAGTGTTAAGGACGATCGTAGGTTTTTACTTATGCATGAACTATGTTCTTCTTTCTCAGAAATCACATGTAGAGTTCTTCCTGGCGCACATGCTCTCTCTGGGTGTAACACTACCTCTTCCTTCTTTGGAAATGGCAAAAAGTTAGTGTACAAAATACTGAAAGATGCAGCATCAGATTTCCATGATTTAGACAATTTGGGAGATCCTGACAAAGATGTTGCTATTTCATGCTCTTCACGGTTTGTAGCTAGGCTTTATGATCAGAAGTCTTTTGCATCCTCCCATCATAACATTAACAAACTTCGAGTAAAACTTGCTACAGGTCGAGATGCAAATCTGGTTAGATTACCACCTTCAGAAGCGGCGCTTCGTCAGCATATTCTTCGTGCCTCATTCCAGACCAAAGTTTGGCATGCTTCCTGTCTGGCAAAGCCACCTCTGCCTTCACCAATGGAATACGGATGGCGAACTGTCAAGGATTCTTTGCATCCAGTCTACTTTGAAGGAAGCATGTCAGCAGAATTTCTCCGTGATCTAGTGTGTTCATGCAAGGGGAAATCACAATGTGAAAAGTCCTGTGTTTGTGCAGAGCAGAACCTTGCATGTACTGACATATGTTCTTGCCAAGGATCAGAATCATATAAAAACGTCTATTCATATACCCTTGCAGAAGACGTTTAATGTGTTAACAAAATAATCATGTACACTTTTTTGACGAGCTGTTTCATTGTTCTGCAAAGATCTTGTTTCGCTTAAGTCTTGTGTAGAACAGCTTCAATTTCCACATGAAAAAGGCAGTTCCAGTCACTCAGAATGCCTTGTACAGTTGTTTTGCCTTATTTGTTGCTGATTTATATTATGTTGATGCATTTTGTTGCATACAAGAAGTTGTATTTTTGCTTTTATCCCATATATAAGTATGCTTTGTATGAGTTAATGTTGCCAATAGGACATGTATCAACACAAATCTATGTGAACAAAACTTATATTCCTCATTATAATTTGGCTATTATTTATATTTATTTTGTAGAATACATATTTTTCTATATTTTCTTTACGTTTGGACAAGTTGTAATGGCTTTACTATCGACAGTTTGGAAAATTACCAGATTTTTAAGCGAAAACCCTCCCCCTTTTTGTGAAAACACATAAATTTGCACAGAACAATTCTTTTTTTTATGACATCCGACGTTTTAGATAGAAAATTGAATAAGGAAAACCAAATATGCAATTTTTCGTCTTTCTTTAATGAAAAGGGGATTCTAATTGAAATTTGGTATTCAATGAATTTTTGTGTGAAAAATCTTGTTTAACCTTTGACCTTGATTTCTGAAAAACTGCACCATATTTTCTTTTGACGACCAAATTATTTTGAAAGTACGAACATTGCCGAGTCGAATGATATATGACACAGCCGTATAGTATTCATGACGATTAAATTTTGGAAATGATGTCTCTAGTCACCGGGCTATCAGGTAAGAAATTAGATTGTAGGCCAAGTGAGACAATGAAATTTTAATATGTTGCCCAGGTGAGACTAAACCATTCAATTATTTACAAAGAAGGGCTAATAAATGTTTTCTGCACCAAGAAAACTGTTTTCAAACGTTGATTCAAAACTGTTAACATTGCATGTAAATTATTTGGGTTGTTATTTTATTTTATACAAGTTTATTCGTAGAGAAAATAAGTAAGCAAATTTGTTGATTTGAACAACAATCTACAAATTTTCCAAAGGCAATAACTTGAAGATTTTACAAACATGTTTTTGATTTTGAAATATATTTTAATATATTATGAATTAAAGGCATACAGGCTGTCAGAATTGAAATTTTTTGTTTATATTAAAAGTTGCCAATTTCGATGTTTTATACTAATAAAATGTTCTGAACAAGAAGCCAGGTTTAAAAAATATACTATAATGTCGTAATTAGTGAAAAGAATTCGAATGTCTGTTGGTAAAATCGCCATTAACACGACCTAATTACAAGTCGGCTGCTTTTCCGAAGTTTGCCGAATACTGATAGCTGCTATTAATAACCAGGAAGCATGTTGCATGTAAATTCGTTAGAATTAATATAATTTAAGAAATATATCTATGAAATTGGATGCCGGGGTAATCAGTTAATATTATATAATGGTATTTAGTAAGAATGACACTTACAATCGGAAATACGTGATGAAATCAATAAAAACAAACCCAAATTCTGCAAAGGGGCCCGATAAGGGTAATATTGTAAACAAATTGTATTGCATATTATTGACAACACTTCAGTTGCCTTGATTATATTTTTTTTAGAAAAAAACAGACATGAAGTTTATTATTTTAGTCTCTAATTTAAAAGAGATATCAGTTAGCGTTTTCTCCTGAAAAAAAGAATATATAAAAAAAACTACAATGCAATTCTACTGTTAAAATATGATTCGGCCGAAAAAAGATACTAAATTATGCTTACGTGTTGAAAAATGGAGTAGGTCGGTATAGCATCTTTTTTTAATTTTTACACAAAGCTTGCTGAATCCTCCTTTTTGTGTCGTTTTCGTATAGAATCCGTCAATGTTTTTGTTCAATTCCACGATTCGATTTGTGCCATGTGTTTTCTTCATCAACAAGCAATTTTCCTAATGAGTTCACTGTCAGGTCGTATATATTGCGCGGGTAAACATTGGATTCTTTACTGGATTCAAGAAAATAAAACAGCGACGTATTTCCTTCGTTCTAGGCTATTTGCGTATGATATTATGAAAAATTTCAACAGCAATTAGTATAAAACATCGAATATTGGCAACTTTTAATATTTAAAAAAAATTCAATTCTGACAGCCTGGATGCCTTTAAAGTAATGTTTACTGTTTGCAAATTTAGAACTTCTAACACAAAACTACCGATAGAAACTGGGCGATGGAATAATATTGCTAGAGAACGAAAATTATGTCAACAACGCGCATAGACTTGAATAAATGTTAGTGATAATTAATTCGTTTGTCGAATTTTTAAGGTTAATAAAACTTTACACGAAGAAGTAATATATTCTTGGTATCAAACTTTGTTTGCAGTATGCAACGACATTGATGGTTTGGCCTTCATATTCTCTTTACGACTGTGTTTTTAATCCTTTACTAGTATAAGAAAATGTTTAAGATAAACAATCCAATACAATTGAATCTTTTGGACTTTGAAAATTCTGAAATCAATTTAGACGACATAGCCACTATTGTAATTCCTGAAAACCACCCATGGTTAAACCCAAAATTTTGAACTTATGAAATACAAAAAAATCTGATTTATTTTTTTATTAAATCATCAAGATCTGAAAACTCTACAATTTATACTGGTGATTCCAATGATGTCTCGGACAGCAGGTCTATTCTGCTCAATCACCATGAGCCAGTTCGATATTCAATACAGAAGCTAATGCAATACTTCTTGCTTTGAAGTTCGTTGTCTCTTCCGATTAAAGTAAATCCATGATCTGTTCAGATTCTCTGTCGTTCCTGATGGCGATTGAGAGTTGTAAAACCAAAAACCCTTTCATTTAAAATCTTTCAAATAATTGAAATTTATTTTTTGTAAAAAGCCTTATTGTTAATAGTAAGTATGTCATTTTTACATGTATCCCTAGTTATATAGTTATCCATGAGAACACAGTTGTAGATCATGAAGCCAAGGACTTTTTGAATAACTATATCCATTTGTTATATTCTATATATTAACAATGAACAATAAGAGACACTGGCAACATTGGTCACACAAGACACAGGACAAAGACAAACAAAACACAAAAACACAGCACATAGAACTAAAACGATGAGCACCACGGACCACACCAAAAACCGTAGTGAACGCAGGTGCTCGCGAAGGGTAAGCAGTTCCTGTCTGTTATACGATACCCGCCATGTTACTCATATAGTCAAGACTATTGGACACCACTATACGCAAACAAACACAAATAACATAAATATGACATTAGCCCTTCTACAAACAACTGGGAGTAACGACGAACCGAACACCTGTTGTATACAGAAATCGTAGCGGACATCACAACACGGAACATAGAACGCAACAACATATGGTAGGACAGAATGTTGGCCACCACTATAAGCAAACAACACATAAGACATGAGCCCGCCGACAAACAACTGGGAGTAAAGAAAAAACGAACATCGTTTATATGCGGGAATCGTAGTGGACATTACAACACGGAACTTAGAATGTAAAGACACATAATGAACAAAATGTACAACACGAACCTCACAACTTAAAAACGCAGACGAACTCAGGAGACACAGAAAACATCGGCCACAGAACATAGAACAAAGACACACAAGTAAAAACAACACATACAGCTATAAAGATGAGCAACACGGACCCCACCAAAAAACAGGGGGTAAAAGATTTTCAACTCCATTCCATAATTTGTCAACTCTGGGTAAAATTCAATATTTCGTACAAAATCTAATCACCAATCTAATAACGATTAGATCTGTATTATATAGTTAATACTGGATATTGTCTGGTGATGGCCATGTATTGTTGTAAATGAAATGGTAGCCATTTGTTTATATTATGAAGAAATTTTGTCCTTTTAACTCCAAAAATGTTACTATAGAGCAATTGGGGGAGAGGGTATGAAGCTTCATACTAAGTACTATTGTTGATTAATTATAGTCTTATATTCATTTGCCTTTTTATGTTGAAGCGCATACGATTCTCAAATATTGCAGTATAATTTATGTTCAATACAATTGAAACGTTTTACTATTCCGCTTAGGCCCATTTGGTTTAATTGCTCCCAAGACTAAATTATTTGACTTTCCAATCTTTTGATTTGAGCGTACCTGATGATGGTTATTCCAGAAGCGCGTCGTGTGCACTAGATTTGATATCTACGTTTTTATTAACATATATCTAGCAATATTATTATTTATACAGTTGTTTCCCAGAAATATGAATAATGTAGGAAGTAAAGAAGTCGGAGTTATTTTGTTTGTAGATTTACCTATCCCTAATAAATGTGAAATGTATGTATCAAGCAATACAGCTTCATACTTTCTAACAAAATTTAAATGTTCGCAAACAAACCAAAAAGTATATCTTAGTAGATACTAGAACTCGTTTTAATTCTGCTGATGACAGACACAACGAACTGTGTGATTTATTATGTTTGTGATGTCACTATGACAACAGTTACATACAAAGCGGGTATAGACTTCATTTTTATATTGATTAAAAACTTATTGTTCATTACAAGTCGATAACCGAATTTTGAGATAAAATGACACATGTTTGATGCATTGTGGGTATTTACGTCAGACATTGTTGGTATATTTACAAGGATGCACATCTAC
Source organism: Bathymodiolus septemdierum (assembly GCA_963383655.1). NCBI lineage: Eukaryota > Metazoa > Mollusca > Bivalvia > Mytilida > Modiolidae > Bathymodiolus > Bathymodiolus septemdierum. The sequence continues at coordinate 36,326,969 of OY726519.1, forward strand.
AAAATAAAGTAACTTTATCGATTACTACCGTCAAATATTACCTGATTTAGCAAAATAATTTTAAAATTAAACATGAAAAAAATATATATATATATAAGATACACATGCCCATCTTATTTTTAAACACAGACATTTTGATTAGTTCTGTCGTATTAATATTTCAGAATCTCAACTTTCCTTGTAAATTTATCAGTGCATGCCTGGTATCGTAGTTAACGTCATGTTAATTACCAATCCTACCTAAGTGAACCCCATCCTGTACGTGGTTTCTCTGCTCTTGAAGAATTTGTTCTATTTGGAAGATACTTCACCTCTATTCATCTTTTTCTCTGAATCCGTCAAAGTCCTCTTTCTTCCACGCGTTGACACTTTCTCTTTTGCCCAAGAACCACATGGTGTTTATTGTTTCTAAACAGTGCGCATGCTCAAGACGGGTTCACATAGAAGGTCATATGAATAGATTTGAATTCTTGTTATCCTGGACAATAATTCCGATAACATTAGTTTTGGGTCTTTTTTGTAAAAAAAATCGTATCTTTTGCAGCATAACTCGGTGTTAATCTTCATTTTATGAAGGTCAGTACGGAAAACGACAATAATTTTGGGTATGAAAAAATTACGATTTTGGTAGACAATATGCCTTTGAGATAATTTGTTTTTATTACTTTAGGTGTTGACAAAGTTTTGACCAACTTATATCTTAAAAAGGGGTAGAGTCATACAATCCGCTATTGAAACTACACACTACATAGAAAACAATTGATAAGGAACATATAAAGAAAACAAATCATCATAATTTGCGTAGAAAATAGACGATCTACATGCAAACAAAAACGAAACAGAAAATACTCTTCTTGGCACCTTGCTGTCTTTTGTTTCTGTAGAATTTTTCTGACCGAAACAAAACAAAACATAAACTTTGTAGAAACACGTCAGATGAACATTTTACCATTTAAATTTGGTCTTGCTTGGTAAAGCCGTTTTCTAGGTGACAAAAATGTGCAACGCTTACGGCGATGACGCATGCAAAGTAGTAACAATAGTTCCACGGCACTTTGACTAATCACCATAAACACCATAAGCCAACCACCTTTGACTCGGGCTGAACTAAAATTGTATCATGTTATTGGCCTATGGACGAATATTTTGATGTACATTAGTAAACCAAACAAAAAAGACTTTGCCATGCAATTGACCACCAACGACAACTCAGTGCAATTTCCCTAGAAAATTCTGCGATGATTTGAAATTTAATATTCCTTAAGAAAGGTTTGAATATCTGCCTCATTTAAATATCTAACCAACAATGAATATTTTATAATTGCACTGTCCCGGGAATCCCTCTCGATCGGGTTATGATACCGAAAATCTTACCGTGGACCATAGTGTGTACATAACGTGTTTGGAGAGTGGCATGCTACCTGCACACTAAAGACCTTTTTGTAGATGACAAAATAAAAGAGTAACCACTAAAAAAGACAATTTGTTCGTCCTCATCCAACTCTAATACCTTTTTAGTGGCAGTCAAAAGTCGGTGACCAATCTCTTCCCTCATCTCTATTTAGTTTGTATATATTATTGAACTTGTTCTCGTCCTGAGTATAGCTGAAATACTATTCGCTGGATGTTAAAGAATTGATCATTGTACGATATGTACATACACCTGGAGGAATTCGTTGTAAGTAATTCCTCTTTATTTCAACAACCTTTATTTCTTTTCTTTTATTCTTTCCCTTTTTTTATTTAGAAGGTTCGATGTGTCACATAATGTAACGAGTGTTGTTTTCTGAACTACATGATCTATTATTTTCATTCTATATAAATTGCATGATCTACTTTTCTTGGTATTTTTCAAATACTTTGTTAATCTATGTTATTATAATATATTATTTATATAATAATGTGGTCTTGTCCAGGTAATATAGGGTAATATGTCTCTCAGACCTGGGTAATATTTTGGCATATTACTTGGACAAGACCATATTAATATCTTTATTATACTGAGTGTCTAATTGTCCAGGTAATATGCCAAAATATTACCCAGGTAATATGCCAAAATATTCCAATACCAAATATCACTACAGAAACTTACACGAAATATAATAATCTATTTTATTAGTCTTGAACAATTTGCAAGTTGCAATATAGGAATTTTATTTGTAAACAAATTATTTTACGAATCTCCGGAAACATTGATTGTAAACATCTTGTGATTTTGATTGCTTTATATAATATGATAAATATTTCTTCGATATTCAACTTTTTTACAAGAAATAATGGGACAAAAACAACCATTGAGAGTCTCTTTTATTACATTTGTAATTATTTACCAAATTATTTTTAGAGGAATACTCTTGTTATTTTTAGCAATAACATGTTTTGTGGTTAATACCATTAATCATAGCTCAATAAAAAATATTGTATGGACCAATCAATTACAACTATAATAATATTGTCTCTAGTTTATGTTTAATAATTGTTGCAGCAAGCTTGCAGAAAATTTTAGCAGGGAACCTATTTTTCAGTAAGGGGTGTCTTAAAGAAGTTAATAAATCATTATTAGAATATCATATATTTTAGTCTTTATAAATAATTGAAAATAATTACATAGAGTCCCGTAATTATTTAATTTGTATGGTTTTCTTATTATTTAGCTGTCACATGTTCAGTCATGGAAAAGATATATAATGTGCAGGAACATGTCTAAAGCAGCTTACAGCAGTATACGACATTACATTTAATATATACGATTGCGAAAAATGTTATAGAAACCATTGACCTCCTTTACACTTATAACACGTTTTAAAGTGCTAGACAGTTTCTAACCTGCATTGATAACGATCCTTGACTGGTTCACATTGATAGAGCAATGAAATTATGTTGTTTGGGTTTTTTTTATAATAACTCTGGGTGTGAACTTGAAAGTGCATTTACCATGAAATGGTTTGAATTTAAAGAATATGTAAACTGTACAAATCAAATGTTAAAGGGATATTAAAGTTCGTTTTAACATATATTTTTTCAACTCGTGACGAAGGTTGCTTCTTTTCAATTTAATTGTAATAACAATCCAAAAATATTGCACGCCCATATAATCCCTAATATCGTTAGAATATCATTTAAAAGGGTCGAAATGAATTGTTGTCCAGGAAGCAAAAATTCAATTAATGGAAAAACCGCAAGATATGACAGAATTTTCAACGAATTATGTCACTTTTACAAAGTTTCATTAATAAAAATCGAGTTAATGTTTCATAAATATCATTTATTGAACCAATTGCAAGTTTTCATAAGATATAAAAAAAATTACCAAAATGAGCTTTAATATCCCTTTAAAGGAACGTGTTTTAATTTTGATTACTATATTTTGTAATAACTCGAGATCTATTTAATGTTATATTAGTGTTTACACGAAGCTCAGCAACATTGAAGCAATGACAAGCATTTGAAAATAAAATCTCGACAAACTTACAATATGGGAAAGAAAATGGAAAATCCGATCAAATTTAAGTACCTCTCCATGGTCATCCAATCGAGCCATTAGGAAAAAAAACAAATATCTTGGTCTAGCAAACGGAATAATTTCTAAGTCGAAAAGACATTTCTATAACGTCTCCACGAAAGCCAATAAACGATGGGCTTCCTACGTCAAAATCTTAACATCAGTTATATCACCGAAAAAGAACAAGAGTATCGAATTCTAATTAGATAATCACTTGAGTTTGCTTGTTCTGACTGGGACCCATAAAATAAAGGAGAAATCTATCAACGCGAAATGTTGAAAACATGGCTGCTAGGTTCGTCACTAACAGACATCGAAAAACATGTAGTGTTGGTGACATGTTACAACACTTGAACTGGCGCAGTATTGAAGACAGACGTAAAGATTCGCGAAGATGTCTCATGATGTATGAAACAACAAACGAAAAAGTAGCTATATTGCTAAGAAAAGACAAACTTAAGTCACCCTTCAGACATCCACGACACATTAATTCCTCGTATTTCATTATCCCTCTTTGTAAAACTTAGCAGACGCGATAAACGTTTTCCCTCGCACTTGATAAAAATGGTTTTCATTGTGTTATAGAGATATTCATCTCCAAGTTCTATTGAATTACAAAAACTACACAATTGGTTATGTGTAAGCATGTATTATTTCAAAGTCCGATTTCTATAGGTAAGAAAAGGTTTGTGCAGATTTAATGATGTTATCAGAAGTCGTACCTCGAAGTGAAAACGACAAATCTAATGGCAAGAAGAAAAAGGACAAACAATGGTTGACAAAACGTTACACAGAAAACTAAAATTGGACAAAAGGAACCCATATAAATACGGGTGTGAACTCTGATGCTCTGGGGAATGGTAAGCAGTTTCTGATCCACTAGTGATTCCCCTCGTCTTATTGCTTAACGACACGAACATCGTCTGATATGTAAATCGCATTTGATATTAGCATTTATCATATACTTAGTACTAAATAAAGGAAATTTGCATATATAATACTGAAAGTACATTACGACTTTATTTGTCTGCCGTGACTGATATCGATATCATCACCACTTTATCATACCCCTTAAATGATATTGATCACGTGACTACGTCGACGTCACAATTCATAATACAGAACAAGACTTTCTCATCTTTAAGTATATGATAAACATAATATGATATGGCTCTTTCCATCCCGAGAGCTTTAGTTCGAGGGATGATATTGGTCGAGGGTTGATACGGGATGTGATGCGGAAAGAGCCATATAATATACTCTATTTATAAATAAATACAAATAGCATAAATAAAGCATGAATCAACTACAAAGCTTCGGAGTAAAGCCAAACAGAACATCGCTTAACGAGGAATTCATAGCGGAAATAGCAACACTGAACATGGAAATGTGAAGACATGCATGGAATTGAATAACATGAATGACGCGAACACCACTTACATCCGGGACAAACTCGGTTGTACCGAAATGGTAGGTAATTCTTGCTCCATTAGTCATGTTATTCTTGTTAAAAACACCGGTGATTAGCTATGCAAAAGGAACAAATGACGGAATTGTAACTACGACAAGTGGAACATGTCCGTGGTCATATGTAATGGGTGAGATCGACTTTAGAGACCTGTACATTTAGTTGAGAGAATGTTGTAGCGGTTCACTGTTACAACTGCCTATTTGTTTTATGGTTGGTTCCGTGTTGCTCATTTTTTCTGTGTTGTATTTTTTGTTTTGTTTTTGTTGGTCTTTGTTTTGTGTCTCGTGATTGTCCACATTAGATGGCACCTTTGGTTTTCTCTAACGTTTATTTAAATATTCTGTTCACAAATACATGAATGTGTAATAAAACATATTTACGCATGTATCAACAACGTTACTGTTGAACGAATAATCATTTGAAGTCTCTCTTTTCATAAAATAAATAATTTCATAATAAATGTAATATATCGATATTTGATTACATGTATAACTGTAAATACTAGTCATACTTCTGATATAACTATCAATAGGTCAGTCAATGATTATAATTATCATTGTATTAATTTGTTAAGTTTGAACTGTTGTGGAATCAAGTCAAGGTTGCAGTATCGGGAATTTCAAAACATGATTAGAAATCATGATATATTATGTTTTGTTGAGACAAAAACTGACGACTTGGATGTTATTAATTTTCCTGGTTTTAAGTTCATAATGAAAAACCGAAAGAATATAGCCTATCGTCGGTCAGGTGGGATTATGGTCGGATATAGAGACACTTTAGTGAACATGATTGAAATAAAAGAAACTAGTTGTAAATATGTTCTGTGGTTTAAGTGTAAGGGGGGATTATTCAAACTAGACCAACCGGTAATTTTTGGTGTAGTTTATATACCTCCTGAATACACAAAGTACTCATCAGACGAAGCATTTAATGAAATTCAACAAGAATACTTATCACTTTTAAATATTTCGAAATATATTTGCCTTGTCGGGGATTTTAATGCAAGGACAAGTAATTGTGATGATTTTATTATTCTAGATGACAACAATCATAATAATATTTCAGATTATGTCGATAACTATACTGAAGTATTAGAAACATTGTCTCTCCCTGTTGAACGAAGTAGTATGGATATGATAAGAAATAGGTATGGAAATATGTTGTGAAGAATTTTGTAAAGGTAATAGCCTATTTATAGTGAATGGTAGAGTAGGTAAGGATAAAAATATTGGAAGATTTACTTGTAGAAACGCCAGTGTAGTAGATTACTGTATTAGTAGTCCATATTTGCTGAAATCATTCAAAGATTTTGACATCCTTGATTCTAGTAAGCTATATTCAGATGTTCACTCGCCTATTACGATATGTTTTTCTTCTGATAATTTTTCACAAAGCAGCAAAGATGAATATGTGGATTCTCGGAAAATATAATAAAAACTAAAAGATGGGACCCCCAAAAGCAAATTCATTTTCAGAACAATATTGATATTGAAAAAAATGTTAGAATTAGAACATATGCTTACTCTATGTGGTACAGAAAACGATATGATTACTCAAGATACTGTTGATATATTGATAGAAAATTTATGAAATATATTTGTCACATCTGGCCAAAAAACTTTTGGAACTTATAATGTTAAGGAAAAAAACAAGAATAATACTTTCAAAAAAGAAAATAAACCCTGGTTTGATTTAGACTGTAGATTTGCACGTCAAAACTACAGAAAACTTAAGAAACGTTTTAAACGTTCAACTTCTCCACAAAATCGCTTAGCTATGATTGACGCTGGAAAACATTACAAACATACATTGGACACACAGGTGTGTTAAGGCTGTTTCTAAGATTGCAAGCAATAAAAAGGGGGGGTCAGGTATGTAATACAAATTAATGAGTAAAACATAACAATATTTGATGCATATTGCAACCAGTTATTTATACATGTTCGAAAGTGAAAATGTTTCAACTTTGTGCGAGTCAACGTGGATTTCTGTTGATAAAATGATGGTCACGTGACTACAATCAGTGCCTTAACTAATTTCGAAAAGTTCTAGTATTTAGAGTGAAAGTTGAATTAAAAACTGGATATTTTCTGAAAGATTTTTTGTTTTTGTTTAAGAAAAGTGCTACGAGAGCTACTATACAGCCAACAATGCAGATTAAGACAAGATAAAACGCGGAAAATTGACGATTCCTGTTGACCAATGGTGTAAAATTGTAAATCATCGTCTTCTGTCAAGTTTTTCATTGATCTCGTAGCAAAATCATATATCTTTATTAACTGCTCTTTATTAATATGTTTTCAACTGTGAATTTATTGACGCGTATATTCTAGAACTTTCATGTCGAAGTGTACGTACTCAATATTTAATCAATTTCGAAAACAATAAAACACTCAAGTGATCCGGCGCACCGATAAAGGGAGGTAACAATATTTGTTAACTCTATCGGCGGCAAATATGAAAACAATATAATTTTTTGCTTCATTTAATTAAAGTAAACTAAATTTGTCGTCGATTCGATAATTAATCAATTGTTTATTTCATATATAAAAAAAAAGTTTTCTGTGAAGTGATTGCTAATCAATTGTAAAATGGTGTAATTATCCATGTCAACTTCTATCACTATCAGTATCACACAATCTTGTACCTGGTTCTGGGCGTCATGTACAAAACAAAATATTGAATATCCATGTATTACTTATTCATGAATCAGAGACATATAACACAATTATGTCTCTGCATGTATTGGGTATATCAGTAGATGTTCATATTGAATTATTCGACAACTCTCTGTTAAAATAAGTTGTTAAATTATATTTTGAGTTGAAATACTTTGAAAAAAAATGGCAAAAATTGATATATTTGCAAACATAGTGAATATCTGAGTGTGCATGGTGTAATGATAGATTTGTTTCTTTTGTTCCCCTCACATTTCTTTTTTACAAAATAAAATGTTACTTTTTTATAATGGCCTACAGATGAAGTGAAAAAAAACCCAGATAACACTCATAACCCTCAAGTCTATTTTCTATTCCTGTAAATTTTCATATCTAGAACTTGAACCGGATGAAACTGATGGAATATTTAAATTTATTAAATCTTAATTAAATAAAAATGAATCTTGGGTTACATTGTTTTGTATATGCTTTGTGAATCTGGGGAAAGCTACTCTACTCGGGGCCGTCTTAACAGCATTATAGGACCGCGGGCATAGCAGTACACCGAGACGGCTACCTATACAACCATTCGCAGGAATATAAATGTAAATGTCGATTAAATTAAATATATAGTTATTGTATAGGTACTTCCAAAAAAATCAGTGTTTAAACATTAAAAAACATGCCACACAGAGCATACAAAGATTAGCATATGATCCCTATGCTCATGGGGCCCCCGGGCAACGGCTCAGCGTGCCCATGCGTTAATATGGCACTGAGTCTACTGATACATTTTTAGTATATCTGTATATCTACATATATATGGTTCAATGTTATGTATGTAATCTTGTTTTCGTTATGTGTGTATGCTAGGTTAAATAAACTTGAAGAAAGGGGCAATGAAATACAGCGGTACATGTACCTTTACACTAAGTTTTTTCCTCCATTAAATAGCACAGGGGCTAGGTGCGTCCGAAATGATGCCGTCGGTAATCCACCAGCTAAGGGTACTCAACAGAGACATATTCAGCTGCAGGAGCGTTTACAGAACCTATGCAGAGACCTCACTACTGGCCAGAAGACCATTGCCAAGTACTTGTGTGGAGTTGGGTGGAACATCAGACTCAATCACCAATATTAGTGCTTAAGAGACAATTGACATTATGAACATTTACAATTTTAAACTGGAAATATTCAATGTTTGTATGTTCATCATTATATCGTTGATTTGATATATTTCATATGTTATTTGTTATATGACTCCAATCATTGATGTGATTAATTAAATGTAAATGCTAATTCATTGTTTTTTTTATATTATTTTCTAATTAGAAAGAGTTAGATGGGTGAATATCAATGAGTCAAATTTTGGTTCTCATATATCAAGGTCTCATTAAGAATCATTCCTTTATAATTAGAAAGAGTTGGGATTGAATACATAGACATCAATCGAATTTGGTTCTCAATCAAGGTCTTGAATAAATATCAAAACAAAAACAAGACAAAAAACACACAAACAAATAAAGAAAAAACAAAACAAAACGTCAAAAACAAAAACAAAGCAAAAATAATTTTACACACTGACTTTTCGGGGTATAGTAAATGTGGAAAAAAATTATTGTGACTTTTTTTCCTGTGACTTTTTTTCTACCGACGCAACACATACTTGCAATATTATATTGAACACAGACACTTTATCAATATTAATTCCATACAGTCAATGATAAGCAATAAATCGAGAACGTAAAATTTTCCAAGAAAAAAGGAAAACAATTCGGTTTATTTTTTTTTATGAACGGATTTCGCTATACAGTTGCGATGTTGTTGAACGCAGACCTAATTTAGTGTTTTCTACCTCCCATGGCTTATTGAATTTGCAGGCAACTATGCCATCGGCAATATCCAGGTTTGTTATGCTGATGCTCTGCCAGTTTCCATCGTTGAACGTTCATGATTCTGCTGTCCGCACCAAATATTTATATTTGAAATTCATATGAAAGGAAAAAAAGAAATAGATAAGCTAAATGCATATTAATATGTTGCTTTATTGTGGAGACAAGTAACTGACATGAGAATTTTAATTTTGTTTATACCAAATAGTTTACGGAGCCCGTTTTCTGACATGATTTTTTTTTTTTTTTTATTTCGTTTATAGAATTTTTTTTAATTTAGTTTATGCGAAATACTATTTCGTATAACGTCATAAAAATATTTATCATGTCAGTTAACGGGCTCTGTACTTTATTGTTACTCATCAAAAAAGAATAAATTCTATTTAAGAAAGAAGCGTCTTTTAATTTCATAATATTAATGTTTTAAAAGATTCAGATTCAATATTTTATTAAAGTCTCACCACTTGTAATACATATAATACACAATCATCACAATATATACATTAAAACAGAAGTTTTATAGATAAAATACAAGTGCCATTCTCTAAAGAATTATGAGAGACTATATAAATTTCAATAAATCAAAACTTTAAATCATGTCTATAAAACATTTCAGTTCTATAAAAACTTAACTATCAATCAAGAATATAAAAAAAACTATTTCTTCTACCTAAAATATTAAAAAGAAACCATCATAAAGAAAGATGATTAAAAAGTTGTCATGCGGTGAAAAATTTATCCAATTACGAATTATACCTCATAATTTGGTCTTAATTTATGGTACTTTGTGCTTTGCAAAGCTTTGATCTTTTTATCTAAGACATCAGCATATATGGCTTGCATCCGGGATATGTACAATAAAAGATGAAAACAGGATTTACACAGACATCCTGTTCTTTGTATTTGATCTTGATCTATTTTATTAGGTTTAAATAAAATACTTTTACTTTTGTATGAACAATTATTTATATACACGACTATATGGTTTAAAAGGAATATATTGCTTGTTTCTATTTTAAGCTTCTCTTATTATTTGTTATGTTAATTTGTCAAGTACACACATGTGCTTACCAAGAAGCTAATTGTATTGAAAGTAATAATTTTTTGATTAGAATAACGAAAAATCCAAATATCTTTTGAAAGTGAACTATAGATTTTTGAACTGCAAAATAAACGAGAGTTTCATTTAGAATTAGAAGTGCTAACTAAATATGTCACAGTAATGCTTCTTATTGTTTTGGCTGAGGCTGCACTCGGATGGAATTTTATATTTTGGTCCTATTTTGTTGTCATTTTTCGGGTGGGAGTAGATGTACTTTATAGAAGAGTCATCAGTACGTCATGTATCTTACCTGTAAAATCTTTCTCTCAGCCACGTGTACTTTAGACGAACCTGACAAGCATTTCTCTCATAAATTATTGTTATATTTTGCATTTTTTGTAAAATGGGTAAAAAGTCTGACTTATCTCAAGTTTGTAAAAAAGTTGTTTGCCTTTTATAGTAAGGAAAAGGCAACGAAGAAGCCAATTGCCTCATTTGATAGGGTATATCAAGACATCTAAAGCTTTGGGTGTGTCTTACACTTCAGTGCACCGTATTATGAATAGTAAGAGGCCTTGTAAGTCAAATAGACCCAAAGAAAGAGCTGAATTTTTTGACGACTTTGATCATTGTGTTATTAAAAGAACAATCCACGGTTTATATTCACGGAAAATTGCTCCGACCGTCTCAATAATATATAAGGAAATAAAAGATTCTATTAAAATATCAAAGTCTAAGCTTACTCTAACTCTCATTGATCTTGGATATACTTATAAAAAATAGGTGATAATCGAAGAGTTCTGTACGATCAAGTGTTTATTATTAATTATAGGTGTAATTATCTAAGAAAGATCAAATCTTTTAGGGAAGCAGGGTATGATATCGTGTACATGGATGAAACATGGGTTAACCAAAATCACTGCACAGATTATATGTGGCTTTCGAATGATAGGTCTGATGCACCAAAAATACCCTCGGGTAAAGGCAAACGTTTGATTGTTTTGCATGCAGGTACGCGAAGTGAGGATTGACGGCTGCGATTTAGTGTTTCTGGCCAAATCAAAGGATGGTGACTATCACCAGGAGATGAATAGTGTTGTCTTTCTTGAGTGGTTTGAAAATCAATTGATGGCTGCTCTGAAGATCAATCTGTTTCATCAATAGATCAATATGTACATGTATAACATGTTCAGCATCTTACCTTGATGCCCATTTATCATACCCTTAATATATCACCAAGATGATTGAATGCATAACAATGAACTTAGCTCAGTGCAGAGACAGTTAATATGATACTCAGCTACTGAACTACATTTGTAAATCCAATGAAAATGCTGAATATTGACCATCTTCTAAAATTATTATTAATGTAAGATGCTGTATACATTGTATATGCCTACACAATATATTGTCAAAACATACAATGATTAAATAACACTTAAGTTTATTTGACCTGTCTATTAGTACTCAAAATCACACAATTTCAGGATAAATTCATTCTACAATCGGGTTTTATATAAACAATTTTTTTTAGAATTAACACTAACAGTACACTGTACAATGTATGCACAACCAGGTATGTCTTCTAAGAAAAAAACTTAATATCGGTATCAATGCTTATACAATTTGATCAATGCAATTTTTAATTATGTAAAGGTTTAATTTTACTGAACATGTTTTGGCATAACTAAATAAACTACAATATGTATATTAAAAGGAATTGAGCATCTGTCTTAATATATGTCTCAATAAAAATTTCTTTGATCAAAATGTGATATTGTAGCACAACCAGATCACCCACCTTTAATTAAAAATTGGATTTAAATTACAATGTACATAATTAAGTTTCACTTCAGGTTTTGGTTTTATGTAATAACTGTTAGTTGGTAAAAAGACAAACTGGATTTAGAGAATAACTAACTGGTGTCAGATCAGTTTTCGCCCTTGTTTATTTGATCAAATCTGTTATGTGCAAATTAATTTTGATCAAAAAAAAATTCAGAAGCTTAAATGTTTATGAAATTGAAGTCATCCTCCCCAGTAACTTGGCAGAAGATTTGTTTGAGGGAAAAAAAACCTCTGAAAAGGGATGTTATTCTCTGATAATACATACATACTTTTTGGTTGTCGATTATTAGTATGCATTGAGAATTGGTCCTGCACAAGTTGTCAGAATGGACAATTTGCCTTTCCAAGCCAAGGTGTTATGGAAATTGTATGTTACTTGTAAAGAAAACAAATGTAAATTCTAAAAATAAACAGGACCCCCAACCTATCAAGATATTTTTTGTATAAAGATTCAAACGTTTTTTAATGGTTTTCATCATTATAGTCCTTATATTGATTATTTCTCTATAAATTGTGTTCCACAACTTGCAAAAAAAGGGTGTGGTGGTGACTGATTCACCTGTGCCTGTGGCAAAAATAGATACTGCATGCAAATCAAACATCTCGATCTTAAAAAAAAAAGATCACGAAAATGTTGGTATTGACATGATAAGAGTTCTAGGCTTATGTATCTTATTTTGATTCTCCATGTGCTTTCTTCAAGTTCGGTAGGTATAGTATACGACCCCCTTTTTTCAGTATAAATGTGCTTCAGGAGATTGTCATTATTAATTTAAACTAAGGTTTACCTCTCAGCATCATTTGTCTGCAACTGACAATGTGTACATTTTCCTTTTTTTGTGAAATTCTACTACATAAGTATCATATTGATAGTAAACAGGTGCGTGTGTATCATTCTCGTATTTGTCAACAAACAAGCTTTTTGGCGATGGCGATTTCCAAATATGGGCATTGAAGGGGTGGAGCTTCGCAAGATTGACAAGCGCCAAAAATCATATATTACAATCGACGTATTCAAAATAATGATATATTCACAATCTGGATAGTCAATAAATATATATGTTAATCTTACTGTCACAAAACGAACAAGGAATAAGTGCATTAGATCTGCAGAAACACATTTTTCCTTCGGGTAGTTCATCCATGAAGAGTACGTTTCCATGGATGCAACGTCATTACGTAAACTATTACAAAGGGGAGCAACTGTATGAAACAAACCGACGTGAAACAGCCTTAACACACCCGCGCAGAAAATATAAAAATTATCGAAAGAAATTTTCAGAAGATATACAAAATATGAGTAAAAACAATCCTAAAGAATTTTGGAAACTTTTGAACAAAGGTAAAAGAACGAAGCAACCGAATATTGAAATTGATAAACTTTATGATTTTTTTCAAAATTTGAATACAAGAGACATTTGTGATGGTAACAACGGCTTACCAGAGGTTAATATTCTACAGAATGAACCAATCAATGAACACATAAACGCCTATATCTCAAAGGAAGAAATTTTAAAATGTATACAAAAATTAAAGAATGAAAAAGCTTGTGGTGAGGATGAAATTATAAACGAATACATCAAGTCGACATCAAATCAATTTATAAATATTTATGAGAAGTTATTTAACATTATCTTTGATAAGGGTTTTGTTCCTCATATTTGGTTGATTGGTACAATCAAGCCTATTTATAAGAATAAAGGCGATATTTATGAACCCAAGAACTATAGGCCTATCACAATTGTAAATTGCTTGGGAAAATTATTTACATCAATTCTGAATACAAGACTCAATAACTTTTCTGAGGAATACAGACTTATAAAAGAAAACCAATTCGGATTTCGCAAAAATTATTCAACTATAGATAACATTTTCACTCTCTTTTCGTTTTTCCAAATAATAAAACTTAAAAAAAGGAAATTATTTTGTGCCTTTATAGATTTCGAAAAGGCCTTTGATAAGGTATGGAGGGAAGGGCTTTTCTATAAAATGATGTTAAATAAAATCAATGGCAAAATGTATAATGTTATTATTAATATGTATGATAGTATAAAATCTTGTATCTCATATAATAATTGTATATCAGAATACTTTGATTGTGCAAATGGAGTCGGAAAAGGGGAAAACCTGCTTACTTTTCTTTTTTCATTGTTTTTAAATGACATTGACACTTTTTTAGAAAACAAAAATATTACAGGACTACAAACTATCTCAGATGAAATAGAAAACAATTTAGACATTTACCTTAAACTTTTTATTCTGTTATATGCTGATGACACTGCTTTGTTAACTAAGACAGCAAATGATCTCCAAACTCAACTGGATGCTTTTTATGAATATTGTAATTTGTGGAAATTAAAAGTAAATGCAGATAAAACCAAAGTAATGGTGTTTGGAAATGGGAGATTACCACAAAATTTTAGCTTCAGCTATGATAATCTAAATCTTGAGATAGTTAAAAATTTCAACTATCTTGGGATTATTTTTACTAGAACAGGAAATTTTAGTTTAACAAAAAAACATCTAGCTGATAAAGCACTAAAAGCTATGTATGAAGTTTTGAAAATGGGAAGAATGTATAAACTATCAATAAAATGTCTACTTGATCTATTTGACAAAATGATTAAACCCATCCTGTTATATGGCTGTGAAGTGTGGGGCTTTAGTAATAATGATATTCTGGAAAAAATACATCTAAAATTTTGTAAGATTCTTTTAAATTTAAAAACATCAACGCCTAGCTATATGGTGTATGGTGAACTAGGGCGATACCCTATATATATTGATATTAAGATCAGAACCGTATGTTACTGGGCAAGACTTATAGTTGGTAAACAAACAAAGTATTCTAATATATTGTATAGACTATGTCGTCAATTGAATGAAAATCATAATATGCAATTTAGTTGGATATTGTTTGTAAAACAAATATTTAATGAGTGTGGCTTCCCAAATATATGGGAAACGGAACTTTTTGACAATGTAGATTATTTGAAATGTGTAATTAAACAGCGATTAGAGGATCAGTTTCTTCAAAATTGGAATTCTTTAGTACAAAATTCACCTTAAGCCATAAATTATAAAACATTTAAAACAGAGTTTAAATATAAAGAATATTTAAATATTTTAGAAATAAAAGATGCAATTTTGCTTTGCAGATTTAGAACAACAAATAATAAACTCCCCATCGAAACAGGGCGATGGCAGAACATTCCAAGAGAAAATCGTAAATGTATATTATGTAATAGATCCCAAATTGGAGATGAATACCATTATATTTTTGAATGTATTTATTTTAACCAAAAACGTAAGCAGTCACTGTTAAATTATTTCATATATAGACATAATATTATCAAATTTTCTGAACTTATGTCAAGTAAAAGAAAACCAATACTGAAGAAACTCTGTCATTTTATAAGTGCTATCAATACCGGTGTTTGTCCTCCAGGCTCTTAATTCTTTGTAACCTCTCTCCTAATTTATATATATGTTGTAAACAGTTGTTGTTATTTTGATTTTATTGTTATATCTCTGTACCATTGTTATACATTGGCTTTATGAGAATAAAGATATATATTACCAGTATTGAAATCAATTTCAAATGTGCTTACCCTTATCGGTGATAATATGACACGACAGGGTCAAATTCCATCTCAGTTTATTTTCTTTTTTTCTTTTGAAAGATTTCAATTTTGAAGGTTATAGATAAGATTACAAGGTCTAACTTTGGTAATAGTTTTAAACTATAATATAAAATGTCACAGGCTTTATAATTATACACAGTTTAACAAATTGTGGACGTTTAAAACTATTACCAAAGTTAGACCTTGTAATCTTATCTATAACCTTTAAAATTGAAATTTATAACATAATGGATTTTTTTGTGTGTATCCGGTTATCTTGTACCTTAGACTTGAACAAACATTTTTGTGCGGTTCGAATACGATTCTCAAAGTGAAGTAATTTGTTATAATGTTGCTATATAAATAGGACCTACTAGTAGTTTCTTCGCTGTCGGGAACAACCCCTCTGAAAGAAGCGTGCGTTAGTTATGAGGGTTAAGGTTATGGTGTTTAGCGCCACTTTCAACAATATTTCAGCTATATCGTAGCGGTCAGTTTTATTGGTGGATGAAACCGCAGGAAACCACCGACCTGTCGCAAGTCACTGACAAACTTTATCACATAATGTTGTATCCAGTAGACCTCGCCTGAGCAGGATTCGAGCTCACAACTTTAGTGGTGATAGGCACTGATTGCATAGGTGGTTATAAATCCAACTAACATAGGGTCACGACCACAGCGGCCCCTCGTTAGTTGTCAGGTACGAATCATATATATAGCTCTCCCACAGAAATGTACGTATATAAATGGTGTAATTTCCAACCGAATTTACAGCTCAAAATGGGCGAGAATGTGATATGAGGCGCCGTTAGTTATCCGTTAATATAGACCAAAATTTACGACCCTATACATCACCCCACGCCTTGTCATTGCTATAATGAAAATATGCACCCATTACCCATCACGTCACCACCTCTTACCTCTTACTTAAGTGGTTTACTGCTTTTAAACTTGTATTGGTCAGGAATTATGATATACTGCTCACTTGATGCTAAACAATAAATCGATGTTAAACAGTATATAGATATCATATAGTATACATGATCTGTGTTTATAGATATCATATAGTAGACATGATCTGTATTTATAGATATCATATAGTAGACATGATCTGTATTTATAGATATCATATAGTAGACATGATCTGTATTTATAGATATCATATTTAAATACTGTTACAGTGACAGCCGGAACCTTTGAACCGTAATGAGAGCGGGAGGTTTGGCGCCTTAAAATCTGATTCAACCCACCATTTCTTTAGAAATGCCTGTACCAAGTCAGGGTCATTACGGTTTTCACAGTTTTCCGGTTGTTGACTGATTTTGTCTGTTTATATAATTATGAGTTTTGACTTTCCCTTTGTAAGATTGTTCGGAGTTCGGTAATTTTGTTATTACCTTTATAGTAGACATGATCTGTATTTATAGATATCATATAGTAGACATGATCTGTATTTATAGATATCATATAGTAGACATGATCTGTATTTATAGATATCATATAGTAGACATGGTCTGTATTTATAGATATCATATAGTAGACATGATCTGTATTTATAGATATCATATAGTAGACATGATCTGTATTTATAGATATCATATAGTAGACATGATCTGTGTTTAGAGATATCATATAGTAGACATGATTTGTATTTATAGATGTCACATAGTAGACATAATCTGTATTTATAGATATCATATAGTAGACATGATCTGTATTTATTATTTTACGTGAATATAATTACCTAAAGATTGTGGGCTGCAGTGTACCAGAATGTCTACGAGGAAACAAATACATTTCAGATCTCGGTTGTGTATTTGAGTATGCAATGTTGCGGATTTAAATAATACCCTTACAACAACAATGTACGTATATCTTCTAGAAATAGCCATGTTCATCCCAGTTTTTACTGTCGCCCCAACTTTTGTTTGATCGTTTTTTGTTTTTTGTTTGTTTGTGTAGTATTTTGTCGACTATTTGTTGTCTTTTTCTGTTGTTAATCATATTGTCTGTCCCTTTATTAAGGGAAAAAGTTTGAAGATACCAAAGAGGTAATCAGATTACCCTTTTGATATTTTCAAAGTTTTATTCATTTTAATCGTATCATCAATGAAATCCTCCTCTTCATTGATGCCAACATGAAGAAATACATGTAAGTTTATGAAGTAGCCATTGTTCTATCTTTAGTCATATGAATATAGATGTATGCTCATTACGGATACAATATTTTGATTTTCATTATAGCAACAACAATTATTTAGTCTTAATTTATAAATATTCATTGTTTTTATTTAGCCATATGGACAAGGACCTCCTCCCCAGTATGGATACCCTCCTCCCCCACAGCAGCAGCAACAACAACAAACAACAGTTGTTGTAGCAGGTGGACAGCAAGCGGGTCCAACAATAGTGCAAATCCATCACGAACGGTTTGTATCAACCCGGTTTTATGGAAGTTTAACGCCATTTTAAACAATATTTTAGTTACAGTGGTATTTTTATTGGAAGAAGAAACAGGAGTACTTAGAGAAAACCGCTGAACTGCGACAACCAAGCCCCTGACAAACTGTATTACTTAATGTGGTATATGTACTATAACATCCCTCGTTGATCGGGAATCGAACTCATAAAGTTAGTTGTGATATATACTGATTATATAGACAGATGTAAATCAAACTACCATTTGGTCATGGCAATGACACCCCCATATTAAGATAAACGTTTTTCAAGTTAAATAAAACTCAGTCATGCATAACTGCATACCAGTAGTTAGATCGTTTTTCCTAAGATTAGATATAAGCCATGTGCCACATTAATGTTCTTTCTGGTAGTTTTTAAATATTGCTTTGTCAACGCCATATACATGGACATCCGAACCCTTGTTATTTCGACTAAGAAAACCTTGAATATCTCGAAGTAAGACATGACTCGTTTGTGGTACTTGATCGTATACTTTTCTCCAGAGAATTTAAATACTCCTCTAATTCAAAGTAAAATCATAAGTTACTGTGAAAACGACTTGAGACTGTATGTACTATGTTCCTAATACATATGTTATTAAGCTTGAATTTTCAGTATCATGTATAATTGTGTATTTCAGATTTGCAGACAAGATTTGTTTAAATCTGTGCATCTCGTTCTTCTGTCCATTCTGGCCGTTGATTTGGTTATGCATGGTATGTACTAATTAACGTTCGTTTATTATGTACGTAACACGTTTGTCAACGTTTATTATGTACGTAACACGTTTGTCAACGTTTATTATGTACGGTAACACGTTTGTCAACGTTTATTATGTACGGTAACACGTTTGTCAACGTTTATTATGTACGGTAACACGTTTGTCAAAATGGTACATATAGCATTACATATGATAGCAAACTCACTTGCCGTTCCAACTACGATCCACATATTACTCTCCACTAGTGTATCCAGCGGAAAATAATATTCGGAGCGGATACGAAAACTGTCCGGAGTTTAATATGATAGTTGATACTAATAATGTACATGTGTAACGTGTGTTAGTGTACCATATGCACACTTTCAAATATTCATCGTAATGTGTTGGGTTATTGATATTGAGAGGAAAACCCCGACATCTACAACGATCTAATTGATCAGTAAAAACCCCGGCTTTACAACGGTGTCTGATATTCTTAACACTTGATCTGGGGGTAACGGGATTGGCACTATTTAACAGCGTCAGGATTGGGGTCAGAAGTCTACGACCTTAACCACACGGCCACCAAGGCCCCTACTTATTAAATGATCCTTGATAAAGAAATTAATTTTTCAAAGATTTATTACTCGAAATAGATCAGGCCATCACATGCATCAGTTTTAGAGGGATTTTAATGATTATTTTGATAGTGAATATAGAATATAAGATAGGATCAGACTATTTCAATAAAGAATAATTCCGTTGTTAAACATAACATCATAGAACTTCGGCTTTCCGATAACAGATATTTATTGTCGTGCTTTATCCAATAAGATATTGATTTAATAGCATGAATAGACAATCAATACATATACATCAGTATCAGGTCAGATACATAATTTTTATATCTTTTGGGGGTTTTTCAGTCTATCCTACATGTATGTATGTGAAAGGCTCCTTGTTTAACACCACCGGACAATTTATTTTTAGTTCACCTGCCCACAAGGTTATGTGAAATATCGTCATCGCGTTGAGTCCGACGACGCCCATAAACTCTTCATATTTCCATCTTTGTCTCAAAAACCATTGGACCAAATGAAGCCAATCCTGGCAGAAATTATTGGATGGTCATCAACATTGGATGTATTTCGTTCCACACGTTATACAGTGTGTCTATTATGCTGAATGTGCTTTCTGGCTGATTGAAATTTCTTCTTAGAAACCATAGCATATTTACCTAGTAGAAATGTTCAATCGATAACCCTGTGCAATGTGTTTTATTTGTAAGTCGTGAATCTAAGACGGCCGCCACCACTGGACAAAGTTGATTAAACATGGGAACCTATTATAATATTGAATATTAAATATTCTTCACTGAACCATCTTTAAGTAATTTTGAATAGAGTATTGTTCGGGTGTAGGTCGGAAATCTAAGAAGGCCACCATTATAACACATTTTTGAAATGAATAAATTCATTTTTATCAGAAAGTATAAACTTGACTGATTCCATACTATACATGAACAGCAATAATTGGACTGTCCCTTATAACGTTTCTATTTCGGATATGAGGTGGCTGTAACCCAACGGGAAAAATGGATAAAATATGAAATTTGATAGCATATAAAGAGTACATATACAATCATATGGATGGCCTATTATTCAAGTTTGTATTAATCTTGTGGTCAACAAGACGACCGCTACCACAGAGTATCATTTCAGAAAATAAAAATCTGAAAATGCCAAAGGGGTAATGAGAGACCGTAAATCGAAAGACAAACAAATCCCGCCAAATCGGACACGAATTTGTCAACAAAATATTGCACCGAACATGGGACCTAAGGGAATATGATTATCTAGGTGAATGATATCAGATTGATGCGGACCAGTTCGAGCTATTTAATTGGAAACTTTCTACGATCAGTCGTGACATTAAAATCCGTCATTGGCAACAAACCCATGATGACAACAGTATTCCTTTTGGAGAGATGAATTTAGTCCCATATGAAAATAATTTATTTTGTTTAAAAAAAAAGCATGATCATCTCTGCCAAACCAGTATCTGCCCACAGTAAAATGCTATCTATCTGTAAAATTAATGACGACATTTTTACTCCTGATATGCCTCATTCTTTGTCGCTGTAGAACATAAAACCGTGCAAAGGAGGTCATATTTAACGCAGCTTAGAGTATTTCATCCTGAATTAAAATATTATGTAATGTAATAGATACGTAGATATCTAACTTAGTACACACGACGTGTTTCTGGAATAACCTTCATCAGGTACGCTCAGAATAACCTTCATCAGGTACGTTCAGAATAACCTTCATCAGGTACGCACAGAATAACCTTCATCAGGTACGCTCAGAATAACCTTCATCAGGTGACGCTCAGAATAACCTTCATCAGATACGCTCCATGCCAAAATATGTTTTAAGTTTTGGGAGCAAGATCACCAAAGGACCTAAAGAGAATAGCCAAAATAGGCAAAGGTCACCTATGCCTGAGGGAGGAGAACCTTAGTTTTAATAATAATTACAATTTTAATGAACTGAACATTTCAATACTGAATATATCTAATAAACGATGTCAGTGTCGACACACTGGCTACTGGTGGGTGATACCCTCGGGGCTAATAGTCCACCAGCAGAGGTAGTAATAAAAATGTAGATATCAAATTTAGTACCCACTACTCATTTCTAAAATAGACTTCTCCAGACACACCCAAAGCCAAAATATCGCCTGAGGGTGGAAAAACTTAATAACAGCTACATGAGCTAGGAGATGCAAATTATTTTTACCAGACAATTTAACATATTATTTCGCATTTATCGAATATTTTGCATTATAACAACTAGATCACGATATTTTATCTACTGAGGATAGCCTAGCTTCTCACTTGCTGTTCCTTTACTCAATAATCTCACCACACCAGATTTGTTGATTTTGCGATAACTGATCAATCACGGAAATGGGAATACAACGAATACTAGTTAATGGGTAATATCACATTTTACCGTGTGTTTGTATTGATATTCAAATAAAAACCATTTTATTAAAGTATCTCATTTACATATCCTTTCTTACTAATTAATTATATTCTTATTTCAGTGTTGCTGTGAAAAGTAGTGGTTTGCTGCACAGACGCCAAATGTGATTAACAATGCAAAACTCTTTTTTTTTGTTTTAACCCTTTAACAACATGTCAAAAGAACTCTAGTTATCTTGTGTTATGAATCGATGTCTAAAATTTTACAGCAGATTAATACTATCGTGTTCTCGAATGTGCTAGAACAATATACATTCATTGTTATAAATTACTCTGACGAGCATTTATTTATATATTAGTAATCAGTACAGAAATCATATTAGCTAAAATATACTGCTAAGGTTGGCTTTAAATACCAACCAGCCAATCAATCAATCAATCATTAGTGAGAACTCATTGAGATCTGAAAGAGAAACACCGCGACTGTCATGAAATCGCAGTCTCGGGAATTCATGAATTATGGGTAATTTTCTACTTCCGTCCATTAAAATTGAAGCAATTGGTTAGTTACAGATGTTAACAACATTATTGACGTTATATTTTGTATACAGAAGTCCTAGGTGGAGTTAGTTTCTAGAATAGAGAACTGAATCATCAGAAATATTACTAGTATAACATACAGAGACACCTGTTTATCTTTTAGTCAAATCTTTTAATTCTAAGTGGCGAACAAAACACAGCCATTTTCATGTAATTTTCAGGAAATGGGAATTTTTTAAAAAGGCTTTTCAGACATTTTTCAGATTGATTTTTTATTTTATTTATTTATTTTTAAAGCTTAGACTCGGCATTTCCGAAACTAGATCATATCGGGATGTTCGACCGTATATTTATTTATCGTCATTGGTAAAAACATATTATAAAAATATATCAATCCTGTCTTCCAATTGTTATACCGTACCTTAAATACAGGATTTATTTATACAAAATGTACAATGATTTTCGAGATGTTCGTGTACTAATTTATCGTCATTAGTAAAAACTTATTTTAAAATATTTTAATTTTATATTACAATTGTTTTTTTAATATATAATTTATTTATACAATGGTTTGTCGACAGCATGGTGTTTTTTGTTTTCATATAATAAAGACATATTATTACAAATTACTATTTTATATATATTTTTTAACGATAAGGATAGTATATATATTTACCCTAAATTCTTTGATTTTCTCTATGTTTTTGTCCCCCCCCCCCCCCTCCCCGTCCTCAATCTTATCTGACAGTTTGAAAGCAACGAGTTGTACATATCTCATATTGATAATTTATTGGTAGGAAATAAAATGAATGGCAAAGATGATCAAATCACTGATAATAAACTATTTGTTGATTTAAAATTTTAATTAAATCATGTGAATCGGAACATTTATTTAGACTTAATTAATTTCCTTTTACTTTGCTTCTTATTAGATAATAACATTATTAATAAATAAACCAACTGTGACTTGTATCGATTCACTTTGTGTTCAAAATGCCACTAGACGAGATAAAAGGGCATTGACCAATGCTTTAGTCTAGTAAAAGTCTTATCAGTGATAGAGGAAGGGAAATTCTGCATATAAAGGAAGAGATACATTGTCATTTGAGATATAGATATTTCGTAGTGGTCAACCAGATCGTGATGACGACCGAACATTTTTGTAACTATGACTCCAGCATAGGAGCAACGTCGTAGCGTTACATGTTCAGTTTTTGCGACATCAGCCGAGCTCTGTTCAGAAAATCACTGACCATAGAATAACGTATGAGTTGTGAAATGTAAACTCTATACGCGGGTGATCCTGGAATAAAGGAAGTTGACTATGGGAAAAGTAAAGTCATCGCGTTTGTCGCAGAGTTTTGTTTTTAATATTCCAAAGTTGTCGATTTCAGGATGAATTGTTAAGGTAATAAGCAGACTTTTGAGTGTCAGTTGTATCCTTTAATCGTTTGGATAGATGAGATGCAGATAATCGAGAATTGTTCAGTGACAGAACATAATCTATATAGCGGAAGCTGTATTTTTCTATTATTATTGTTGAGAAGCCCTTGAAGGAAGTCTGTCTCATAACCGTATAGAAACAAATCAACAAGAGGATAACTTTTATTATTCTACTAACAAAATTAAGAGCTACAACTGTCTATGTAAGTTCATATATGCAAGCTAAAAGATAATCTGAGAAGAAATACTGCTACTCCATTTTTGCAGCTATATCATGTGGAGTAAAAGAAGAGTATGAAGATATCAAAGAGGTAATCAGAATCCGTAAGTCGAAGGACAGACAACACAATGGCCAAAAGAAAAAGGACAAAAGGACAAACAACGATCTACAAAACATACACATATAACTAAGGATCGGGTAAAGCGAACCTCACTAATAACCGGGGATATAAAATTTAAGTTTTGATGATATGATGATGACATCTGCTTTATTCTAGACCACCAGTCGGGAGTTAGATTTTTTTTATTGTTTGTGAGAATATACCAGAATTTAGTTCTAGTTTCAACTATTAACGATTTGGGGCACCTATCGTGTTCGTGTTGCTCAATCTTCAGTTTTCTGTGTAGTGTTTTGTGGAAAAGGGCTTGAAGATACGAAATAATAAGCATCAGCTGCAAATCGAAGGACAGACGATGTAACGGTCAAAAGACACACACTACCTTTTTCTTACGGCTATTGCATTGTCTGTCCTATAATATGTACACCAAGCACTCGAACAGAGTTGTGTATCGGGGGAATAAGGAAGATATTCGATTAGATCCACGATCGGGTCAAACAAAAGATAAGTGCAAAGCAGGCATTCTCACGTCACGAAAGAGTATCTAACTGGTCGTCGTCAAGATATAGCTACACAATGACTGCCATAGCACTAAACAAGAATCAATAATCGAATTAAATTCAAAATCGGTGTGATTTGCAATAATCATTTGTTTCGTTTGGTTTATCTTCGTCGTGTCTGTTTCGGTCACCAACCAGGATTTTATCTTTTTTTAAGCTGTAGAAATCTTTTGAGAGCTGATGGGATCGTCATCGCTCCAGTTCTTAACAATAAATATACTCAAATAAGGGTAATAACAAAATTACCGAACTCCGAACAATCTTCCAAAGGGAAAGTATATAAACAGACAAAATTAGTCAACAACCGGAAAACTGTGAAAACCGTAATGACCCTGAGCTCTATAAATAAGTGACCCCTATTTGATGTGTAGACTTTATTTCAATGCTGAGACTCGATTTTTTTGTTATTGTAGTTGTAGACAGGACATGTGACTGACATATTAGTAGTAGAACATCTATACCGAGGGTTGATATAAAAACTAAGTCAATAGAAATTAATCTCGTCATCTGTTACATCTGTTAATTGTTGCCAAAAAGAAATTAATTCAATTTCTGTTGTTTTACACTAGTATATACACATTGTACAATCAATTCAAATGCAGTTCTTTTTTTGTTTCTTGCATAAAGCTCCACCAATTTTTATGCAACGACATATGTTGACAAGGTTACATTAATCCTGGCTTTCAAATATACACTGAAATAAAAAAAATAAATAAAAAAAGAGAGAAAATTAGGTGTTGGCATAGTCATATTACGATTCGTTATTATTTATAAATCTATAATAATATATAAAGTTCGTAATGGTACATGAACTATTTAATCATGCAACTAATGAAATTATCTTAGACTAATTGTTCCTTAGTTACTGTTACTAAATAACAAAAAACAACAAGACATAAATGTACAATAGTGTTCCATCGTAGAGCAGGGGAATATTACCTAAACCCTTATTCCCGTTCTGTTGGTGGACCAGGTCACCAGTACTATATGATGACAAGTTGATATTCATAATTTGCATCGAACTGTCTCAAAAGGTGTTTATTATTTCAATGCGTCAATACTTGGAGAGACTAATTTCTTACATTGTATTCTTTTTCAATGAGAAAAACATTTTATATGCAGAAGAGTTTGAAGATACCAAAAGGGCAAACCGTATATCGAAGAAGAATAGACAACACAATGACCAAAAGAAAAAGTACAAAAGGACAAACAACGATCTACAAAACATTGCACATACAACACATGTGCAGCTTATTTGTTTGTTCTGATCTGAATGCATCCAATATTTCTCAAAATTATGAATAAGCAAAATGGTGTAAAACATATAATGTTTAACTGAACTTCCCCAGTGTTATATAGACCATTGTCCAACAAATACAGTGGTATTTCAAGTTGAGTTGGATTCGTCGACAATAAATCATCTTATACTGAGTAGCATTATCCCTGTTGATATATATACTTCTAATGTTAAGTGTTAGGGTTATGATGTTAAACGTCACTTTCAGCAATGTTTCAGTTCTATGATAGCGGTCAGTTTTATTGGTGGAGGAAACTGGTGTACCCAGAGAAAACTACCGAAAGTCACTGACAAACTTTGTCACTTAATCATTGATAATGTTGTATCGATTACACATCGCCATGAGCGGTATTCGAACTCACAAACGTGGTGATTGCACTTATTTCATAAGTAGTTATACATCAAACCGCCATACGATCACGAACAAGACGGCCCTTAATTCAAATGTTTAAATGTGTGGCTACGTTTTGTTTGAAAAATGACTTAATCGTGGTATGAAGAATGTACAGAAATGCCTCAGATACATTTAATATATTTTCATTATTATGAATGGGTTATAGATATTTACTCTATGATGTATCCAATGATTGTAAATATATATGTTTCTTAAGAAATATAATAACCGTAGAATGTCACGATATAGCTGAAATACTGCTAAAGTTGGCGTTAAATACCAATCAATCAATACTAATCGTAGACTATATCACATA
Source organism: Bathymodiolus septemdierum (assembly GCA_963383655.1). NCBI lineage: Eukaryota > Metazoa > Mollusca > Bivalvia > Mytilida > Modiolidae > Bathymodiolus > Bathymodiolus septemdierum. The sequence goes on from OY726519.1 coordinate 36,354,044, forward strand.
ATATCAATTAACTGTAGTTTATTTGCCATATATGATATCCACTTATTGCAAATATTTGATTATTTAATATTGAAAATATTTCCAGATTATTTTGAGATTTACTGTTACATGATATTAAGAGACGAGGACCCCATGTTTCGTTAACGGATTGAAACCGGCAATATTATTGCCTGTCCAAAGTCAAGTCCTACGTGAATTCCATCAGATTCTGCTTTAAGTCATGTATCTGTTTAAGAGATGTTTTTCTTTTTTTTTTTTGTCTTGTTTGTTGTTTGTTTTTGCTTGTTAGTTGAATGGCGATTATTACTGCTCTTTCCTATTTTTCATCTCAAATGTCGACTGTATTAATCTTAATTTCATTGCAAAACTGAATGCGTCATGAACTGTCGGACATGAACCTACCAAGCAAATCCATACGAAGATCCAGAAAGGAAAAAAGAATACAATTATGATGTTCAAACATATGTTGTCTGCAAATCTGCAAAAAAAAAAAAAAAATATATATACATTTCGATATTATTGTGATGAAAGCAGGGTTAATTAGTAATGCATTATATTTTATACCGTCTACCTATTACCCCTTAGTTCCTGTCATAATCCACAGGTACACCCTTTTGTAACATTTGTCCTTTCCATCGTTCATGACTCTATATCACCGGGTTTGTGACTAGATTAACACGACGGATGTCACTAGTGGAGCAGGAACGGCCTACCCTTCCGGAGCACCTGAGGTCACCCCCGGTTTTTAGTGGGGTTCGTGTTAATCGATCTTTAGTTTTATGTGTATGTTTTATAGATCGTTGTTTGTCCTTTTGTACTTTTTTCTTTTGGCCATTGTGTTGTCTGTTCTTTTTCGATATACGGATTCTGATTACCTTCCTTTGGTATCTTCAACTCTTCTCTCACTTGTTGTATTTGTTCCTTTATTCTGAGTGTTGACGTATCACCTATATCCGATTAAGATCAATCAATAACATTCCTTTAGTAATGAACGAATGAACACCTGATCTCTTCACCAATTTTATTTATATTGGGAGTAAGTGTTGTCCTATACATTGTATATGTTACATACATGTGTATTTTGATATCCGTAATGGCTTAATATGTGTAACAGGAATGCTCTGCTTGTTATGCACATTCGTGTTCTGTTACATTATTATAATATTTTTATATTGGGGATTTGTCTCACTTTGTGTTCAATGCATTTTTATATTGAGTGGTGCACATCGATGCCTGATAAGTGATATTAATGGAGATGCTAAATCCATCGGAACAAATGGCCTCACTTCCGGTATTTGTTCCGATGTTTTGTTCTTTTCCTATGCTTTCTATTTAACGTTTTCACTGTTGTATCTGGTAAATGGGTGACTTTATATATATATATATATGTCTATATTATTCTTAGGTTTAGAGCTTGACAGGTGCATCTTTGTTGTATGTCTATTTCATTAGTGTCCTCAACAGCTGATGAATTTAATATGAGGAATAGAAGTTCTTTTATTAATGACCTTTTATGATCATGGAAAATTCATATACCTTTCTTTTCTATGATGAACTACAGTTGTTGGTCCACCAGCAACTACTACTGTTGTATTACCAGGCTGGTATCCATACCCTGTATTATACGTAAAAATGACATGTAATATTACCAGGCTGGTATCCATATCCTGTATTATACGTAAAAATGACATGTAATATTACCAGGCTGGTATCCATATCTTGTATTATACGTAAAAATGACATGTAATATTACCAGGCTGGTATTCATACCCTGTATTATGTGTAAAAATAACATGTAATATTACCAGGCTGGTATCCATACCCTGTATTATACGTAAAAATGACATGTAATATTACCAGGCTGGTATCCATACCCTGTGCTATACGTAAAAATGACATGTAATATTACCAGGCTGGTATCCATACCCTGTATTATACGTAAAAATGACATGTAATATTACCAGGCTGGTATCAATACCCTGTATTATACGTAAAAATGACATGTAATATTACCAGGCTGGTATCCATACCCTGTATTATACGTAAAAATGACATGTAATATTACCAGGCTGGTATCAATACCCTGTATTATACGTAAAAATGACATGTAATATTACCAGGCTGGTATCAATACCCTGTATTATACGTAAAAATGACATGTAATATTACCAGGCTGGTATCAATACCCTGTATTATACGTAAAAATAACATGTAATATTACCAGACTGGTATCCATACCCTGTATTATACGTAAAAATGACACGTAATGTTACCAGGCTGGTATCCATATCCTGTATTATACCTAAAAATGACATGTAATATTACCAGGCTTGTATCTATATCCTGTATTATACGTAAAAGTAACATGTAATATTACCAGGCTGGAATCCATATCCTGTATTATACGTAAAAATGACATGTAATATTACCAGGCTGGTATCCATACCCTGTATTATACGTAAAAATGGCATGTAATATTACCAGGCTGGTATCCATATCCTGTATTATACGTAGAAATAACATGTAATATTACCAGGCTGGTATCCATATCCTGTATTATACGTAAAAATGACATGTAATATTACCAGGCTGGTATCCATACCCTGTATTATGCGTAAAAATAACATGTAATATTACCAGGCTGGTATCCATACCCTGTATTATAGGTAAAAATGACATGTAATATTACCAGGCTGGTATCCATACCCTGTATTATACGTAAAAATGACATGTAATATTACCAGGCTGGTATCCATATCCTGTATTATACGTAAAAATGACATGTAATATTACCAGGCTGGTATCCATACCCTGTATTATACGTAAAAATGGCATGTAATATTACCAGGCCGGTATCCATATCCTGTATTATACGTAAAAATGACATGTAATATTACCAGGCTGGTATCCATACCCTGTATTATACGAAAAAATAACATACAATATTACCAGGCTGGTATCCATACCCTGTATTATACGTAAAAATGACATGTAATATTACCAGGCTGGTATCCATACCCTGTATTATACGTAAAAATGGCATGTAATATTACCAGGCTGGTATCCATAACCTGTATTATACGTAAAAATAACATGTAATATTACCAGGCTGGTATCCATATCCTGTATTATACGTAAAAATGACATGTAATATTACCAGGCTGGTATCCATACCCTGTATTATGCGTAAAAATAACATGTAATATTACCAGGCTGGTATCCATACTCTGTATTATACGTAAAAATGACATGTAATATTACCAGGCTGGTATCCATACCCTGTATTATGCGTAAAAATGACATGTAATATTACCAGGCTGGTATCCATACCCTGTATTATACGAAAAAATAACATACAATATTACCAGGCTGGTATCCATATCCTGTATTATACGTAAAAATGACATGTAATATTACCAGGCTGGTATCTATATCCTGTATTATGCCTAAAAATGACATGTAATATTACCAGGCTGGTATCCATACCCTGTATTATACGTAAAAATGACATGTAATATTACCAGGCTGGTATCCATACCCTGTATTATGCGTAAAAATGACATGTAATATTACCAGGCTGGTATCCATACCCTGTATTATACGAAAAAATAACATACAATATTACCAGGCTGGTATCCATATCCTGTATTATACGTAAAAATGACATGTAATATTACCAGGCTGGTATCTATATTCTGTATTATACCTAAAAATGACATGTAATATTACCAGGCTGGTATCCATACCCTGTATTATACGTAAAAATGACGTAATATTACCAGGCTGGTATCCATGCCCTGTATTATAGGTAAAAATGGCATGTAATATTACCAGGCTGGTATCCATACCCTGTATTATACGTAAAAATGGCATGTAATATTACCAGGCTGGTATCCATACCCTGTATTATACGTAAAAATGGCATGTAATATTACCAGGCTGGTATCCATACCCTGTATTATACGTAAAAATGGCATGTACTATTACCAGGCTGGTATCCATGCCCTGTATTATAGGTAAAAATGGCATGTGATATTACCAGGCTGGTATCCATACCCTGTATTATAGGTAAAAATGACATGTAATATTACCAGGCTGGTATCCATACCCTGTATTATACGTAAAAATGACATGTAATATTACCAGGCTGGTATCCATACCCTGTATTATACGTAAAAATGGCATGTAATATTACCAGGCTGGTATCCATACCCTGTATTATACGTAAAAATGACATGTAATATTACCAGGCTGGTATCCATACCCTGTATTATACGTAAAAATGGCATGTAATATTACCAGGCTGGTATCCATACCCTGTATTATAAGTAAAAATGACATGTAATTATGCTAAGACAGATATAACTCGACATATATGTATCAATGTGTCTTCCTTCCTTTCACCAAGATATATAAAAAAAAACATGTTTGATAAATAAATAAATCAGTGAGTGTTTCGGTAATGTTTCGAACTTTGATGCTGATGCCTGCTTTTACCGCGTGGAAGTGCCGTAGCTTAATGTATAATTGGGCACTGTGGTGACACTGAGTTTGAAAATCATCTCCATTCATATGTTTCTTTAACATGATAACTATCTTTTTTTTTATTGGTTGATTGGTTGGTTGGTTTATGGTGTTTAACGCCACTTTCAACAATATATATAGTGGATGGGGGGGGGGGGGGGGGGTCGTCGTGGTCGTGGTTGTATGGTATTTGGATTTACAACTACCTGTTCAATCAATGCATATCACCACTAAAGTTGCGAGTTCGAACTGACCACCACGATATAGCTGAAATATTGTTGAAAGTGGCGTTAAACACCATAAACCAAGCTATATCGTGGTGGTCAGTTTTAATTATGGAGGAAACCGGAGAAAATCACCGTCCTGTCGCAAATCACTGACAAATTTTACCACATGATGTTGTATCGAGTACACCTCGCCATGAACGAGGCTCGAACGCACCACTTTAGTGGTGATAGACACTGATTACACAGATACTTGTAAATTCTGTGATAATATGCGGTCACTTAGAGTGTAAGTGAATCTATGCAGGTTTTTATTGTTTGTTTATATCTGTGTAGACGTTGAAGTTCCAATTATCAAGAGACAATTGGAATCCCATAAACAGGTTTAACCCTGTCACATTTATGTGCCTGTCCCAAGCCAAACCTAAATCTCCAACGTCATATGTCGTGGTCGTTTTATGTTCAATGGTTAGATGTGAGAGGTGATTGTCCGTTTTGTTGATATTGGTGGAATTGTTGACCATCGCTGTTTTAGATTTCTTTTCATGTCTATGTTTATGTAGACCGAATAATCTGTCTCTTGTGTGTTTATATTTGTCATTATATATTTCCTTTTTATTATTTGGACATTTATTTATTTTTTTCTGCTACACTGGAATGTTTATGTTAAATGTCATTCATCTTTGTGATAGTGTTTGGTCTTCTTGTGTGGAAGCGAATATATGCAGACTTGTTTTATGTATATCTGTATTGCCGTTAGGGTCGAGGTCAAATCATCAAGAAGATGAATAGTTGGGTTCTCGTAAATCAGTTTAATTCCGCCACATTGTTGTACCTGTTCCCAACCAGAATATTGATTTCCATCGGCAATTTGTGTGATCTTTTTGTGTTCAGTATTCAATGACTTGAGATGAAAGGTGATTTTTCGTTTTGTTGATATTAGTGGAATATTTTACCATCACTGTTTAAACTTCCTTTTCGTTATTCTATATAAATATCTGAATATCTTAAAAAAGTATATATCAAGTAGATGTGAAAAGCAGCTTAATATCAATACATTTTGTTGTCATTGTAGTTTGAAAATGCAATGTTGATAGATATTTTCAGGTTGATTTCAGGAAAAGGTCAACGCTAACATTAATACAGTGTTGAAATGGGGTATTATATCAAACCAATAAACGTAAGCAGAACATGCGAAATGTATGTAGTACATGTAAGTATATAAAAGTTCAATCTCCCCAATTATTACTGAAATAGCGGTAAAGGTAAACGGCTGTCATCTTGTTTAGTCGTTATTTTCATCAACTCAATCATAAAAACATGCCAATATTACTCCTTTTGAGCCAAGACCAGCTTTTTAAAAGGAATAATTTGTAGAGGCCAATAAAAGACTAGTACATAACAAATTAAGAAGGGAGGTAAGAAAATTAGTTATATTCCTATCACAAAACATCGCGTTTTTGTCAAGACTTGACAACCCAAAAAGGTATATAGACATCCACGTGTAAATAACTCCAAAAAAGTCTCATGGAAAGATCTGCATTGCAAACCAATCAGCATTATATTTGTTCAACATACCCCCTTGGTGATGTGGTTGTCCGTAACCAGGTTGACCGTATCCAGGTTGTCCGTATCCAGAATGACCCTGGTCCGGTGGAGGATATCCATATCCTTGTGGAGGAGGTGGACCATATCCAGGATGACCTTGTCCAGGTTGAGCAACTCCAAACGAATGTGTTGGAGGAGGAGGAGGTTGACCGTAAGCTTTATCTTGAGGAGGATACTGTGGTGGTGGTCCCTGGTCGTATGGCTGCATAAAAAGGTGTATGATTCTCATTTGCCGTGTACATTTCGAAATGACAAGTGAATTTATCAATCAATCAATCGAACCTGTGATCGGTGTTTGCATAACTACAATATTTGTTTACATGCAATATATTTGTGATCAATATAATAGTTTACTATTTTCTGTAGTATTTTTCCCCAAAAAAACATGCAACAATTGTTGAATCCATAATTATTCTTCCATTGTAAATTTTCTACCATAAAATATCTTATTGAAATTTGTACTATTTTCATTGGCCACAAAGCAAATATTTTATGAACGTAAACCCTATGGTCGATATCTATTTTTGAGAGGTAAAGAAGGGTCCGGGTGTCTCAATAAGTTAGGTAGTTGGATTATCTAGCAACTCATACAAGCCTATCACCAATACGGCGTGGGTTCGCGCCCGGCTTTGTAAATTACAAAAAAGGGTGTACTCAACTCGCAGCCGCAAGTGATAAAGTTTACCAGTTGTTTGCCCATGGTCGGTGGTTCTCTCCGGGTACTCCGGCTTCTTCCACCACTAAATCTGGTCGCCATGATATTGCTGAAATATTGCTGAAAGTGGCGTTAAACACATTAAATCAAATCAAATCAAATTAAGAGATCAGCACTTGGATCGAGTGAATATTCTGCATTCAATATTGTTATCCTCATATTAAGTAAATGTGCGTATATAAATAACCATAATAAATATATTTTAATTTATCAATCTGGATTGTTGTCGTTATACTTACATTTCAACAATATTATACAAATGTAGTTCTATCACGGTGGTCCACTTACATTGTTGAGGAGACCAGAGTATCGTAGAGAAATTCTACGATCTTCCAGAGGTCACTGTCAAACTGTACCATGTTAGGTTGTATCGAGTACGCCTCTTCCTCGATGACAATCGAACCAACAAACATTAGTTGTGGAAGGCATTTGTTGCTGAGGTTGTTGTCAACTAACATACGATCGTGGCTATATAATTCTCTCAAATTGAGGTTGTTGTCAACTAACATACGATCGTGGCTATAGAATTCTCTCAAATTCTTTTTTTTTTAAATCTTTTTGTTGTTTGTAAAATCTACATACAATCTTTCAATTTGATATTAACACGACGGGTGACACTAATGGAGCAGAAAGTGCTTACTCTTCTGGAGCACCTGAGTTCGCCCCCGATTTTTAGTGGGGTACGCTTTATTCAATCTTTAGTTGTGTGTATGTTTTGTAGATCGTTGTTTGTCCTTTTGTACTTTTTCTTTTGGTCAATGTGTTGTCTGATCTTCTTCGATTTACGGATTCTGATTACCCCTTTGGTATCTTCAAACTCTTCTTAAAGGACCGGGTGATAAATATAGACTCGCTATAGGCTAGGTGGAAAATATGATATCAGAAGAATTGTGCTTTCTTTTTGTTAAGACATCATACGTATGTTCATATACTATTAAATGTTGATTCTGAAGAGAACTACTAAATACTAACAATAACACGTGGTTGCCACGACAGATATTGAAATTGTTGACAGTGGAGTTAAGCAGATAGAGTCACTCAACCATCACAAAATAACACATGAAGTTTATAGGTCAAAATGAAAACAAATCTAGACTGTGTGATATTTTCCCCTATACTAGTAATCAAATGTAACGATTCTAAAATCCTCGACCTGTGGGCTCTGTGTTTAGAGCAACATTGTGTGCTTGTCAGTTACATAATGAAAACGACTACCTTCCGATCGTGAATTTTAATATAACTTCCTATAAAAGAGTGTAATAAAGTGACTTGCAACAGGTCGGTGGTTTTCTCCGGGTATTCCGGTTTCCTCCACCAATAAACCTGACCGCCCCGATATAACTGAAATATTGTTGAAAGTGGCGTTAAGGACCATTAAACAAACAAGCAAACCTTATGTTTATGATATTATGATAAATATACTTACAGCGGCCATGTTGTTTTGTATTAAAACGGACGACAGGGGGATTAAATATTTTACGAATTACAGTTTAAATTGACATTAAGCCTTATTCCATTATTACATATTTATTTCACAACTGAATTAGAAAACTAATTATAGTTCAAGTAATAGTTGTTTGTAGAAGGGCTCGTTTCTTATTTACGTTATTTGTGTTTGCTTGCGCATAGTTGTGTCCAACACATATTGTGTTCTGTTTTTCTTCGTATAGTATGCTCTGTGTTACCAGTTTCTCTGGAATGTCCGTTTGTGGTTTTCTCTTCGTAGTTCTATGACGTTTATATAGATATAGCTTGATGATCGAACTAATCGTTTATTTAGAAAAGACAGTCCAACAGTTTAAAATTATCGTTTCATTACCATTACTTCGAACTCACAACTGTCGTGAAATCATAACATTATTTAACCTTAAAATGTACACATATAATAGGTATAGTAGTAAAATAAAAGTAATAGCATCATGTAAGTAAGTCAGTGAGCGATTGTTGTTTAACGCCAATTCATCAATTTTTCAGCTATATCTTGGCGAGAATAAGTTAATTTTCAATGAGATGATGACGATAAGGTTCGCTTTGTTCTAGATCGACACGCTCAGTTGGATATTTATAGTGCTAGCTCACTGAAACAACAGTCAGCGGGTAGACATGTCGCTCCATTCGGACAAGTTATTCTGAATCCGAGCCAACCAGTCTTTGCTCTTTCTCTTTAATGCTTACAAATTTTATAATCTTTGGTTTGAACTCACGATCTACAGCACTCGAGACGAGCACGCTAACCATTACACCACCGATGCGGTCTTCATGTAAGTAGTTTTAACATCTTGATAATAACTGAAAAATAATAAAAAGTGCTCTCCGATCTTGATTCATTTTTCTCTTTAAGTTCATAAAATGACGCTTTTAAAGTGTCCTTTGACTACCTTTTCTTGCCAAATTTATGGGGGACTATGGGCCATACAGTAGATACGTGCATGGCAGAAATAATTTATATATGAAGTTATGAGTTCGAATACCGCTCAATACTCGACACAGCATTATGTGATAAAGTTTGTCAGTGACTTGCGACAGGTCGGTGGTTTTCTCTGGGCACCCGGTTTCCTCATTCAATAAAACTGACAGCCACTATATAGCTGAAATATTGTTGAAAGTGGCGTTAAACACCATAATCATAACTGAAAGGTTTTCTGAACAGTCAAATCCCTTCAATATTTTATTCCAGAGCATAATGTAACAAACGACCAACATTATTTAAACCAAATTAAATAAGACAGAAGACAACGCTCCTGAATTCAATCTGAACAAAATCAGATACTAGTTTAATTGCTCATCTCTTCTTATATGTTGCGCATATGCGGCCGCTGACATACCCACAAGGGAATCAACTAAGGCCATTTTTTAAATTAGATTGCCAAAAACAGGACGAGTCATTTAGTCTTAAGCATTTAATACAATTGATATATTTCACGACTGTGAACTTGGATCATATATACAGTCAAACTACACTTACTGTAAAAAAAAAAAATAGGTGTTAGGTTGACTTTGGTACATGTAATAAGGTAGATTGATCGGTTTATCTGATATTTATTGCTATTTTTAGTGAGTGATTGTTGCTTAACGCTAACTCAGCAATTTTTCAGACATATCATGGCGAAAACAAGTTAATTTTCAATGAGATGATGATGAGGTTCACTTTGTACTAGGCCAACACGCTTTGTTGGATTTTTAAAGTGCTAGCTCACTGAAACAACAGTCCGCAGATAGACATGTCGCCCCACTCGAACACATTATCTTGATTCCGAGCCTACCAGTCTTTGCTACTTTCTCCTTAATGGTGCGTGCTTAGCGGAGAAGTAACAAATGTCAATTTTATAGTCTTTGATTTGACCCGATCTGGGCTCGAACCCACGCTAACCATTTCATCACCGCTGGGTTTACTATTTTTAACAAATTATATAATATATATCAAGTGTAGTACAAACGAAACATTAGACTATACATAAAAGATGAATATTCTTTATAATTGTTTTTCAGTAATATGTTTGGTTCACGTCGACAAGAAAAAAACTCACAATTAAATAAATCATAGAGTTCGGTGTGGAAGATTTCAGATTTAGCAATAGCTTACAGAATTTTAGATGTACCTTTGCAATTATCTCCCAATTTTAAAAACCGTACCATACGTATACGGTAGCATGGGATTGACGAGTTCATCGAAAAGAGATATAAGATAGAGAGGTTATGAATTGCGACCCTGCTTGAGTATCAGGTCATCGTCTTTAAATACACAGTTTTTGTAAGTAGTACACCTAAATAATTAAACCCATGGTTTTCACAAGTAAATTGTAGATTATTTGGTAATCTTCCGCTTGAAAAGCAAATAATTTTTTTTTTATTAACCTTTAATTTCCAATTAATGCAATCAAGGATTTGTATAGTAGAATCTATGTATACAAATCCTTGATGCAATATTGGTGAAATCTTATATCTAACCTGCCTAATAATTATTTCGGTGTTTCAGACATTATGACAATATCATCTGCATATAATAAGATATATATTATATATGATTTGACATTTTTATACATATTTTTATGATATTTAACATTTCCCCGTTTATGTTACTCAGTAATGATTTGTTATGTGCGACAAATCAGAAAAGAGGAATCATTTATCAAATTCTAGACGAGTTCCGCACTATGAACATTATTACCGTCTTAGTTCCCTTTAACAATTGTGTCGATTTAAAAAAAATTTCATTAACAAAAATGGATGAGTCATTTGAACATAAATCGTACAGTATGGTAGTTACTTCTTATTTTTATTTCATACGTGTACGTGCAGGTCCTAAAATCTGGGGAAAACAACACGGAAACTCGTGTGGACCCGCACAGTGTGTTCCTTTTATGTTGAAACTTCCGGTGTAAAATAAACTTCTAAAATAAAACTTCTGTGATTGACCACTGCAATACTGAGCATTTTAACTGTTATTACACATTTATCATGAGTAAACATCAAAATGGTAAAGAATCAACATGTTACCTTCATGATTGTCATTGTCTCATAGTATGACAAATACAGAGCAAAGGGCCAGCTGGGTTTGTTGCGATGTTACCTTCATGACCATGTGATTGGCATTGTCTCATAGTATGACAAATACAGAGCAAAGAGCCAGGGGCTTGTTGCGATGTTACCTTCATGATTGACATTAGATACGATTACGTAACCCTCATTCCGCTTGTGCTTCAGTTAGGGTTACGAATCGGTCCCATTCAACGTATGGGAGCAAATTAAAATTTTCGTTAAGTGAATCTTTCAACTTTCTTTATGCATATCTGGTCATAACTTATTATTCCCTTCAATTTTTAAACAATGGCGATACGGAATAATTGTTACAATACCTGTTTATACCTTCACGATCGATTTAGTATTCGAAAATTGTTTCTTGTCCGCCATGGCACCTTACATATACTCTCGTGATGGGCGGAGCCTATCCATATATGGATCTGAATGCCAAATATGAAAAGCGTTACTATGATGTTTTACTACGATTGATCCAAATAAGGATATCTCCAAAACGAGGCAAGTGCACGTAAAATAGCAACATGTAAGCAAAATGTCGGACAGAAAGAAGATTTCATGCATTCAAATTTTCAGATGGATATAAGTCTACTATGGATTGATGCAGCATTTACTTAGCACCTCAAGGTTTACCTAAATATATCTATTTTTCACCCCCGTTAATTTTTCCAACCACTTACAACAGAATTAGGACACAAAACTGCCCGGGCGCTGTTCCCATATGTTGAATGGGACCGATTCATAACCCTCGCTGGGAGCAAAAGCGGACTGAGGGTTACGTTATCGTATCTAGATTGACATTGTTTCATAGTATGACAAATACAGAGCAAAGGGCCACGGTCTTGTTGCGATTTTTTTTTTACCTCAACTGACAACTCTGTGGTTTTTAGAGTTGTCAGTCGAGGGATAAAAAAATCCCTGTGATACAGAGTACATTCCATTTTTCATATTGACAGTGATTATTTCTGGTGCAAGAAAAAGCCAGATAAATTAATCAAGAATTGAAGAAAGAATAAAAAAAAGGTTTGCTTTAATGGCCTTTCATTTTGTGTCGTCGAGTCCTTACTTGTTTTAAGACAAAACATTATTATTGACAGTTCTCACGGTGTAGAATGGTAATGGACTACTCATGGTTTTTTCTGTGTTTCCAGACTACTCGGGTTGAGCAACAGACTTTTCGTGTTTTTTAGAGAACGAGAGGGAAAGTAAGTCGCACATTTCCTTAATCAGTATTTATACTATTTTTTTATTTTAAATAAGCTTTATGTCATGGAATGCAAAAATTATTTCTGTCCCCGGATATTCATTCATATCTAGTGAAAGTGGTCTGCTATTTTCAAGATCGTCTACACAAACTTGTGACCCTGAGGTAAAAATACCGATTTTGCTAAAAAAAAGACATTGCATCGAAGCATATTGTGAGTAAGCTGTCCTCTTTTTTGTTATAATGTTTGTCTTAATTGGTTCAAGGTAGACCATAAAACCTTTCCAATTCGTGCAAGTCTATATATTTGTGCAAATTAACGTTAAGATAACAGTTATCCAGCACTTTCAGTGGCACAGGACTATCTGTGTTGTTGGCACCGGACTATTATGTTTTTTGTACATAGCTTTCATGATAACATATAATGACCCTACATCTGTGTTATTCTTCTCATTGCATTGACGGTCACTTACGAATTTTCAACCACGTTTATTTTTTTCTTTATTTTGTCAGATTAAGGTTTATTTGTAAATGGAAATAGCACGATAAGACTCAAAAAATGTAAGTGATTTCCATCACACATCCACCAGCTGGGTCATAATTTAGGTCATAGGCGGCGTAACAGGGGGGGACAGTTCCAAAGGTGGGGGGCAACAATATGGTTTATTGAGGCAAAATTTGCAATTTCCTGGTAAATTTGCTGAAAGTCTTTTTATTTGTGTTTTTTTTTTGTTTTTGTTTTTTTGCTTTTCCTCAGAATTTTCAAGAATCTTGCCCCCTCATTCAAAATTTCGTTCTGCCGCCTATGATTTAGGTCGCCATATGATTTGTTATATCCACAACAGTTTCAAATTAAGATCTAAACTTTGATGAGTTAATGGTTCAGAAACGTGCTTCTCAAATCTTATATAAAAATTAGAGGTTCCGACAACGATCAGTTTTGGCTTCCCAATAAAATCTAAGTACTGATGGTACTCATAAGTTGAGATATTTTCCAGATTTTCAGCTTGGGGACTGAAAACTGTAGTACAAACCCATTTAAAAATTCACCCTTTTAGTCCTTTTAGGCCCAGTTTTTAACTCTTAATATAATATCTCCACAATCTTACTCCATAAAACGTCACAATTTTTCCTCCTCTTCGGCTTGTTTAGCCATAGGTTCTTTTTCCTCTTTACCCTAAAAAAATAAACACAATAAGTCCTTTGCTTAAAATCCCTAACAGTCCGGTGCCACAAATATTGGCAATAAACCATGAACACAAAAAGTCCATTGCTCGGCTTTTACAATAAAACTTAGATATGTAATAAGTATTATTCTTTCATATATTTATATAGTTTCCATTTGTATTGGATATGTTACAAAAGAAAACGAAATAGTCAAAAATGATATAAAATGCTTATTTGAAGGAAAAACAAGACGATGTCGATGTTTAATGGGTTCGACAGTATCTCGTGCTTGTTTTTGACTTGCTGAAATAACCATGAGGCCTACCAAAAGCAATCATCCAAAAACTTCAACATAGTTCATTGGTACATTCCGTAAATGTAGTATTATGAGGACTTACGACTTTTTATGATCTGTGTGGTCCATTTTCTGTGACAGGTCATTTTTTAACATGCAAAAAGTCCGTTGCTCAACCCGAGTAGTCTGGAAATGCAAAAAAAAAACCAGAGTAGTCCGTTACCATTCTACACCGTGGTTCTGTAATCAAATATATAAATTGATCACTGGTTAAACATTAAATATTATTGATTTTCATCAAACATTTCATGCCAATATTGTCTTGATGATCTCTATTAATGGAAGCCCTCAGTGATCTGTGCCACCCAGTTTCAAATCAGTTGGAAGAGTCTGAAATAAAAACTACTGACTGTTGCATCAAACTAAAGTGCAACTGAAAGATAAAATTTTGTACTTCCAGAAGTTGGCATCGCTGAATGTATCATTGTCTGTGAAGCATGTTTTTCTCAACAGAGCTTACACCTTTACATATGGAAAGAGAGACATGTATGGTTTATCCCGGATGTGTTCAGATTGTTTAAAAAAGACAAACTTGAAAATTATGTACAAACGAAGGAATTTCCAACAAAAGTGATATGGAAAGGGACAGTTTCAAATGCTACTATATATATAAAAGCTTAGCTACTTCTTAATGTTTATCACGCATGGAACAGGACACTGACTTTACTCAGTGGAATATTAGCAGCCAGAACGAATATTGAACTGTCGAATGCATACTTTCTAGCAAAATTACAGTCAAACAGTCTCCACGCTAACCCACTTGCCCGAAGCCAGGGACTCAAACAGTCTCCACGCTAACCCACTTGCCCGAAGCCCGGGACAAGTAAAACTAATCAAGACAAGTGAAAATTATAAAAGAATTTGTTTGAATAAATAGAAAATTTTATAATTTTGGCTTTCGTGGGTGAAAAAAATTAAGACAAAAACTGATCAAACCCTGTTAAACCACAACCGTTTGTTCAGCAATAATTTGGCATTATAACGAGTTTGGCGATAAACTGAGGGGAGCCTTAAACCGGAAGTATGGACACAGACATAATGTTTAGAATGACAAATTTACAGATGGTGGTTGTTAACTGATAAGAAATAAATAAATAAACAATAATAATTTATTTTAACTTGTGCAAACAATATTTCATGGTACAAACATGACATACAGAAATTATCGTTTGTAAATAAAGTTTTTGTTAGTTATCGAACTTATTTACACGTACTATGATGTCATCCTTAGAATAGTAAGTTTATTTATTTGATAGGATATCTTCGACAGTTCTAGGTTTTTCGTGTAAGTCCCAAAAAATAGAGAAATAATCTGCTATTTTGTTGCTGAGTACTTTTAGGATGTTTCATTGCATACATAGTCTATAATTTCACGTTTCCATATGAAATCAAGCAGATTTCTTTTCCGCTTTGGAGTAGACATTTTTTCACTGCGAAATTTAAAACTTCAAGCACATTTTATTCACAATTAAAAGAGTTCAATCATAAATTCTAAAACTAACACTATGGTTTCAACTTTTAACCTGTAAAAATAACAAACGCCTGTAAAATCATCGACGTGTGACATAACTGATTGGCATTATATTGAGGGACAATCAGCAGTAAATTGAACATTTGATCTTTTGACGCCTGGGCGGATGGCGATATGTGAGTTTGCAGTTATAACGAGGTTTTCTACATGGAATGAAAATGGGACTTAATATTTTCATGGCGATATGCGAGTTTGTCAATCAATCAGTGCCTAACATCATTAAAGATGTGAGTTCGAATCCCGCATATTGCGAGGTGTACTCAAAACAACTTTTTGGGATAAAGTTTGTCAGTTGCTTGCGGCAGGTCTGGTTTTCTCTGGGTACTATGGTTTCCTCCACCAATAAAACATACTGCCATGATATAGCTGAAATATTGTTGAATGTGGCATTAAACACCATAAACCAACCAACCAATCAAATGTGAAATTCAAGTCGCCCTTTATTTTGTCTGCCAATTTACACCATTTTATACTGTTTTACAAGTTTTGCAATTTTAAATCCATTTTGGATTTGAAAAACATGTAATTTTTTCAGTTCATTGCTGGTATCAAATATACAAGTTTATGTATTATAATTCTCAGGACCCTTTGAAAAAATGAGTAAAAATTGTTTTCTCCAAAGCTACAATGCTGAATGAAATTGCCTTTTTATACAAGTTTTTAATAAATTTAAAGAAATCAAGTTGTAATCAATGCTTGTGGTCATAATCGGATGTTTTTTTTACAGAAGGTAGCAAAAGCAACAAAAAACAAATTACTAATGGTGACAATGAAATTATGGATAATGGAGAAAATGGACAAGTAGAGGAGAAAGATTCCATAGAAGATCAGCTTGGTGATCTACCAGATTTTGTATCAGATGACGAAAAACCAATAATCAAACAAGAACCAAATGTAAGTAGTGATTTAACTGTCACATATCATTGAATGTTGGTCGTTTTTGTTAAGCTAAAAAATGTTAATAATTGATGTCAAGTTTGATTGACCCTATAACATGGTATTTTTTCAAGGTCATGCTATGAAAAAGATATCTTATGAGAAACCACTCTTTTTTTTTTTTCTTTTTTTTTAAAGGGACGTTGGGTGGTGATGATATGGTAGTTGGATTTATAACTACTGTTCAGGTGAGGTGTAATCGATACAACATTATGTGATAAAGTTTGTCAGTGATTTGCGGCAGGTCAGTGGTTTTCTCCGGGTACTCCGGTTTTCTCCACCAATAAAGCTGGCTGCCACGATATAGCCGAAATATTGTTGAAAGTGGCGTTAAACACAATAGCTAACTAACTTTTTTTTGGAGAAGGGGCTGTTTTTAAATGTTGTTTACTCTTTATGGTATTTTCTCAAGGACACAGTTATTAGTATATCTTATAAATTTATCTGTCTTAACTAAAAGTCCAAACCTTTCAGTAAGGGGTCACTGATACCATGTACTTTTATCTGCCTAAAATAGAGAGAGAGAGACGTTTGAAGGTAAGTTTTCAGTTATAGCATTAGTTATTGCAAGGATAACATTAAATGTGAGAACAGGTGGAAATAGCATTGTTGAAGTGTTTTAGATTTTGACATCTAGTTTTTGAACGATGGACACACTGTTGTTTAGCGGACATTTAGGAGCATTTGATGCACTGTCACATTTAATGTTATCCTTACAATAACGAAAGATATAAGTAAAAACTTAACTTCAAGCAGCACAAAATGGCTTCCAATTATGACGTACACTCACCCCCTGATGTAGTTAATCAAATATAAAATTTGCCTTTTTAGACCACATGTCATATAAATGTGAACAAGCTGCAGGAGGAGACAAAAGGGGCATACAACCATTGTGACATTCATAAAATGGATAGAATGGAGAAAAATGTCATGTGCCTGCAATGCGAGGAATTAATATGTGCTCTGTGCTTACTGAACTCACACCAGGCGCATGAGATACGATCTGTTTCCTCCTTGAAGGAATATTTTAGAGTTAAGGTAAGCCATTTTTATTATTTTCGTAGGAAACATGACAAAGAAAATTAAAAGGTATTTCATATGTTTAGAAATTTTATTTTGAGCCTCCAAATTGAAACAATAATTAGATTAAAAAAAATATATAAGTTGTGATATAAAAAGAGTGATAAAATTGGTCTCAAACCAGAAGTTTATTAAGGGGAAATAACTCTTTCGAGGGTCCAAGATGACTAGATTGAAGTTTGATTCAAATTTTAGGAAATTGTATTTGCTTAATTAATTAAACTTATGATAATTGGAAATTTTACACTATCAGAACAAAATTAGTGTCTTCATTACAATTTATAAGCCTAAAATGACAGATTTCAACTCCCTAATTTATAAGCTTACATAGGTTTTCTCAATATTATTTTAGAGCTGATTTCAATGAAAATGATTTTAAATTTTCTACTACAATTATTGTCACGACTTACAACATTTTGTAAGATCCAAAGAAATTCATTATATTAAAGGTTCTACATAATGTTTTTGATGATTCTTGATATCAAATTACAAACAAATGAATAAATACAAGGCCTACCTATAAATTATGTCACTGACAAACTTTATCACATAATGTTGTATCGAGTACACCTCGCCTGAGCTCACAACTTTAGTGGTGATAGGCACTGATTGCATAGGTAGTTGTAAATTCAGCTACCATATGATCATGGCCAAAGACGACCCCTTCTAATTTTGAATATGCTTTGCTCTTATTTAAGTCTTCAATGGAGGAAGATGTTTCAGTGCTACAACAGGAACAAAATAACCTGACGGTGCAGTTTTCTCAAAGAAAAGACTTGAAAAGGAAAATTGAAGTATGTAGTCTGAACTTATATTACTGTTTCTATATTATTTTAAAAATAGAACATGGCTTTATTTCGTTACTTTTACAAATTTAAGTGAAAATATTTTATGAAATTTATTGTCGTAAGCATGCAGTTATTTTATCTTGTCATGATTTGCTGTCCTTCCCAATTCTTTGGGGAAAAAAACTGGAAGGAAATGTTCACAAGTGTCAAAATTTTTACATGCTAATGTCGTTTGATAACCAACGTCCTCTTGTCTAGAAGAAAGAAACCTCACATGGAGAGGATACAGAGGAAAAAATAATTGATACTTACTGTGTGTGTGTATAATACCTCTTTTTTCCACAGAAAATTTGTTGATGAGTCGTGTGAGTAGCGTACCCAAGAATTGAGTAAGTTATTGTTGTTTAATGCCTATTCAGCAATTTTTCAGCTATATCATGATGAGAACATGTTAATTTTCAATGAAATGATGCTGAAGTCTGCTTTGTACTAAACCAACATGCATAGTGAGATTTTTATAGTGCTAGCTCACGGGTAGACATGTCGCCCCACTCAGACACATTTTCCTGATTCCAAGCCAACCATTCTTTGCTCTTTCTCCTTAATGCTGCGTGCTTTGCGGAGAAGCAACAAATGTCAATTTTAGTCTTTGGTTCGACCCGATCTGGGCTCGAACCCGCAATATACCGCACTCGAGGCGAGCATGCTAACCATTACACCACTGATGCGGTTCCCAAGAATTGAGGAGGCTTGTACCATTTTAATTGTTACATTGATTTTCATCAAGATCAAAATAGAGGATGTGTATCATGTATATATTAATCACATTTTCAAGATTGATGATTGTTATACAAACATCAACCGATGATCGATCATCTGTGACAATTACTTTCTAAATGTATTTACTGACTATAATTACTGAAATAGTCTTTATTTCAAGAGTATTCTTGACAGATAAATCATATCATATATTTACAAACTACAACTTTTCCATATGTAAATATTAACAAAACATTAATTTCCATATGTATATCACCTGATATGAAATGGACTATTCCGGCAGTAGATAAATAATAGACTAGTCCAAATATGTGTATTGACTGAGTGTCAGAAGTACGCTGGGATAAAACTGTAAGATGTTTGTCAGTATGCAGACAAAAAAAACCCAGAGAATAAAGTTAAACATACATATTTTTTCCATACTACGATACTAGTAATCAGAATCGACCACAAGGTTTAAGAATTGATCATCGGATTGTACGATGAGGTCCGACTGATTAGTTGATGTTTCAGATGATCGGTGCACCACTAGTATATATATATATATGTTACAATGATTGGAGGAGGGGAGAGGAGGTTTTTCACTTTGTTGATATTGGTGGAATTATTGACCATCACTGTTTAAATTTTCTTTTCATAATATTCAAGTGTACAACATTATGTGATAAAATTTGTCAGTGACTTGCGACAGGTCGGTGGTTTTCTCCGGGTCCTCCGGTTTCCTCCACCAATAAACCTGACTGCCACGATATAACTGAAATATTGTTGAAAGAGGCATTAAGTAGCAATAAACAAACAAACAAACAAACGTAATATTCAAAGCTAAATATGGTAGTTAAAATGTTAGTTAAATTGTCAGGGATGATTACTTTTTTGTAGTTATTTAACTGGTTTTAGCTCTTTTTGTGTGAATGCAAAATCCAAAAGTTTCAGGATATGGTCAGAACAAGTCAAAAATGACCTATTAGTATTTGAAAAGGGGGGGGTGTAGATTATTTCAATGATTTTCAGTTGTTTTTCTTGTTATTTTCTAACTAGAATCATCTCTGAATTGTGAATAATATATAGTCTGTTTATAATTTTGTAGGAATCCTCACTTCATTTGGAACAAGAGATAGAAAAGTCCTTTAAAGTGATAAGAGAAATACTTCAAGGTGAGTGTGTTTAGCTGAATGATATTAAGTGTAGGATAGAAAGTGTGTTTAGCTGAATGATATTAAGTGTAGGATAGAAAGTGTGTTTAGCTAAACGATATTAAGTGTAGGATAGAAAGAGTGTTTAGCTGAACGATATTAAATGTAGGATAGAAAGTGTGTTTAGCTGAACAATATTAAATGTAGGATAGAAAGAGTGTTTAGCTGAACGATATTAAGTGTAGGATAGAAAGAGTGTTTAGCTGAACGATATTAAATGTAGGATAGAAAGCGTGTTTAGCTGAACGATATTAAATGTAGGATAGAAAGTGTGTTTAGCTGAATGATATTAAATGTAGGATAGAAAGTGTGTTTAGCTGAACGATATTAAGTGTAGGATAGAAAGAGTGTTTAGCTGAACGATATTAAGTGTAGGATAGAAAGAGTGTTTAGCTGAACGATATTAAATGTAGGATAGAAAGTGTGTTTAGCTGAACGATATTAAATGTAGGATAGAAAGTGTGTTTAGCTGAATGATATTAAGTGTAGGATAGAAAGAGTGTTTAGCTGAACAATATTAAGTGTAGGATAGAAAGTGTGTTTAGCTGAATGATATTAAGTGTAGGATAGAAAGAGTGTTTAGATGAACAATATTAAGTGTAGGATAGAAAGAGTGTTTAGCTGAACAATATTAAGTGTAGGATAGAAAGAGTGTTTAGCTGAACAATATTAAATGTAGGATAGAAAGTGTGTTTAGCTAAACGATATTAAGTGTAGGATAGAAAGAGTGTTTAGCTGAACGATATTAAGTGTAGGATAGAAAGAGTGTTTAGCTGAACGATATTAAGTGTAGGATAGAAAGTGTGTTTAGCTGAACGATATTAAGTGTAGGATAGAAAGTGTGTTTAGCTGAACGATATTAAGTGTAGGATAGAAAGAGTGTTTAGCTGAACGATATTAAATGTAGGATAGAAAGTGTGTTTAGCTGAACAATATTAAATGTAGGATAGAAAGTGTGTTTAGCTGAACGATATTAAGTGTAGGATAGAAAGTGTGTTTAGCTGAACGATATTAAGTGTAGGATAGAAAGTGTGTTTAGCTGAACGATATTAAGTGTAGGATAGAAAGAGTGTTTAGCTGAACGATATTAAATGTAGGATAGAAAGTGTGTTTAGCTGAACGATATTAAATGTAGGATAGAAAGTGTGTTTAGCTGAACGATATTAAGTGTAGGATAGAAAGTGTGTTTAGCTGAACGATATTAAGTGTAGGATAGAAAGAGTGTTTAGCTGAACAATATTAAATGTAGGATAGAAAGTGTGTTTAGCTGAACGATATTAAGTATAGGATAGAAAGAGTGTTTAGCTGAACGATATTAAGTGTAGGATAGAAAGAGTGTTTAGATGAACGATATTAAATGTAGGATAGAAAGTGTGTTAAGCTGAACGATATTAAGTGTAGGATAGAAAGAGTGTTTAGCTGAACAATATTAAATGTAGGATAGAAAGAGTGTTTAGCTGAACAATATTAAGTGTAGGATAGAAAGTGTGTTAAGCTGAACGATATTAAATGTAGGATAGAAAGTGTGTTTAGCTGAACGATATTAAATGTAGGATAGAAAGAGTGTTTAGCTGAACGATATTAAATGTAGGATAGAAAGTGTTTAGCTGAACGATATTAAATGTAGGATAGAAAGTGTGTTTAGCTGAACGATATTAAGTGTAGGATAGAAAGTGTGTTTAGCTGAACGATATTAAGTGTAGGATAGAAAGAGTGTTTAGCTGAACAATATTAAATGTAAGATAGAAAGTGTGTTTAGCTGAACGATATTAAGTGTAGGATAGAAAGAGTGTTTAGCTGAACGATATTAAATGTAGGATAGAAAGTGTGTTAAGCTGAACGATATTAAGTGTAGGATAGAAAGTGTGTTTAGCTGAACAATATTAAGTGTAGGATAGAAAGAGTGTTTAGCTGAACGATATTAAGTGTAGGATAGAAAGTGTGTTTAGCTGAACGATATTAAATGTAGGATAGAAAGAGTGTTTAGCTGAACGATATTAAGTGTAGGATAGAAAGAGTGTTTAGCTGAACGATATTAAGTGTAGGATAGAAAGTGTGTTTAGCTGAACAATATTAAGTGTAGGATAGAAAGAGTGTTTAGCTGAACAATATTAAGTGTAGGATAGAAAGAGTGTTTAGCTGAACGATATTAAGTGTAGGATAGAAAGAGTGTTTAGCTGAACGATATTAAGTGTAGGATAGAAAGAGTGTTTAGCTGAACGATATTAAGTGTAGGATAGAAAGTGTGTTTAGCTGAACGATATTAAGTGTAGGATAGAAAGTGTGTTTAGCTGAACAATATTAAATGTAGGATAGAAAGTGTGTTTAGCTGAACGATATTAAATGTAGGATAGAAAGAGTGTTTAGCTGAACGATATTAAATGTAGGATAGAAAGTGTGTTTAGCTGAATGATATTAAATGTAGGATAGAAAGTGTGTTTAGCTGAACGATATTAAGTGTATGATAGAAAGTGTGTTTAGCTGAACAATATTAAGTGTAGGATAGAAAGTGTGTTCCTATCATAATTCATGGCAAATAAACTTGAATTATCATCACTGACAGGATATAATACATGTAGTGATGTACATTTGTACTTCAAAGAATGGCAGGTGTTTATCAAGTCCATTAAAACAGACCAACCATCTGATAAATAAATAGCCCTTTCTTTCTCTCCTGATAAATAAATAGCCCTTTCTCTCTCTCCTGATAAATAAATAGCCCTTTCTTTCTCACCTGATAAATAAATAGCCCTTTCTTTCTCACCTGATAAATAAATAGCCCTTTCTCTCTCTCCTGATAAATAAATAGCCCTTTCTTTCTCTCCTGATAAATAAATAGCCCTTTCTTTCTCACCTGATAAATAAATAGCCCTTTCTTTCTCACCTGATAAATAAATAGCCCTTTCTTTCTCTCCTGATAAATAAATAGCCCTTTCTTTCTCTCCTGGTAAATAAATAGCCCTTTCTTTCTCACCTGATAAATAAATAGCCCTTTCTCTCTCTCCTGATAAATAAATAGCCCTTTCTCTCTCTCCTGATAAATAAATAGCCCTTTCTTTCTCACCTGATAAATAAATAGCCCTTTCTCTCTCTCCTGATAAATAAATAGCCCTTTCTTTCTCACCTGATAAATAAATAGCCCTTTCTTTCTCTCCTGATAAATAAATAGCCCTTTCTCTCTCTCCTGATAAATAAATAGCCCTTTCTTTCTCACCTGATAAATAAATAGCCCTTTCTTTCTCACCTGATAAATAAATAGCCCTTTCTCTCTCTCCTGATAAATAAATAGCCCTTTCTTTCTCTCCTGATAAATAAATAGCCCTTTCTTTCTCACCTGATAAATAAATAGCCCTTTCTTTCTCACCTGATAAATAAATAGCCCTTTCTCTCTCTCCTGATAAATAAATAGCCCTTTCTTTCTCACCTGATAAATAAATAGCCCTTTCTTTCTCACCTGATAAATAAATAGCCCTTTCTCTCTCTCCTGATAAATAAATAGCCCTTTCTTTCTCACCTGATAAATAAATAGCCCTTTCTTTCTCACCTGATAAATAAATAGCCCTTTCTCTCTCTCCTGATAAATAAATAGCCCTTTCTTTCTCACCTGATAAATAAATAGCCCTTTCTTTCTCTCCTGGTAAATAAATAGCCCTTTCTTTCTCTCCTGATAAATAAATAGCCCTTTCTTTCTCACCTGATAAATAAATAGCCCTTTCTTTCTCACCTGATAAATAAATAGCCCTTTCTTTCTCACCTGATAAATAAATAGCCCTTTCTTTCTCTCCTGATAAATAAATAGCCCTTTCTCTTTCTCCTGGTGAATAAATAGCCCTTTCTCTCTCTCCTGGTGAATAAATAGCCCTTTCTCTTTCTCCTGGTGAATAAATAGCCCTTTCTCTTTCTCCTGGTGAATAAATAGCCCTTTCTCTCTCTCCTGGTGAATAAATAGCCCTTTCTCTCTCTCCTGATAAATAAATAGCCCTTTCTCTCTCTCCTGATAAATAAATAGCCCTTTCTCCTGGTGAATAAATAGCCCTTTCTTTCTCTCCTGGTAAATAAATAGCCCTTTCTCTTTCTCCTGGTGAATAAATAGTCCTTTCTCTCTCTCCTGGTGAATAAATAGCCCTTTCTTTCTCTCCTGGTAAATAAATAGCCCTTTCTCTTTCTCCTGGTGAATAAATAGCCCTTTCTCTTTCTCCTGGTGAATAAATAGCCCTTTCTCTTTCTCCTGGTGAATAAATAGCCCTTTCTCTCTCACCTGGTAAATAAATAGCCCTTTCTCTTTCTCCTGGTAAATGAATAGCCCTTTCTCTTTCTCCTGGTAAATAAATAGCCCTTTCTCTTTCTCCTGGTAAATAAATAGCCATGTCTCTTTCTCCTGGTAAATAAATAGCCCTTTCTCTTTCTCCTGGTAAATAAATAGCCCTTTCTCTTTCTCCTGGTAAATAAATAGCCATTTCTCTTTCTCCTGGTAAATAAATAGCCCTGTCTCTTTCTCCTGGTAAATAAATAGCCCTTTCTCTTTCTCCTGGTAAATAAATAGCCATGTCTCTTTCTCCTGGTAAATAAATAGCCATTTCTCTTTCTCCTGGTAAATAAATAGCCCTGTCTCTTTCTCCTGGTAAATAAATAGCCCTGTCTCTTTCTCCTGGTAAATAAATAGCCCTTTCTCTTTCTCCTGGTAAATAAATAGCCATTTCTCTTTCTCCTGGTAAATAAATAGCCCTTTCTCTTTCTCCTGGTAAATAAATAGCCATGTCTCTTTCTCCTGGTAAATAAATAGCCCTTTCTCTTTCTCCTGGTAAATAAATAGCCCTTTCTCTTTCTCCTGGTAAATAAATAGCCATTTCTCTTTCTCCTGGTAAATAAATAGCCATTTCTCTTTCTCCTGGTAAATAAATAGCCCTGTCTCTTTCTTGACTAAGAAGTAATCCAAGCTTTTTTCTCTCTTATATTTGGTTATTTTGCACATACATAAAATGGTGAATCATATTAATGTGGGTTTGTATTTAAGATAATTCTGTATAGCTTATCATATGATGAAGATTTGTATCTGGATTCCTTTAGATTAATCTTTCTTATATGATTTTAGGGGTTGTTGTGATCCAATGGTAGTTGGATTTATAACTACCTATGCAATCAGTGCCTATCATCACTAACGTTGTGAGTTTGAATCCTGCTCAGGCGAGGTGTACTCCATACAATATTATGTGATAAAGTGTCAGTGACTTGCGGCAGGTCAGTGGTTTTCTCCGGGTACTCCGCTTTCCTCCACCAATAAAACTGACTCACGATAATACTGAAATATTGTTGAAAGTGGCATTAAACACCATAACCCTAACCCTAACCCACATAAATTTCAAAAACTTCTCACTCTCATTTAGAACATGTCAGATTTCAGATTAAATACAATAAAAATGGACAGAACCAAAATGATGAAAAGTTTGTTGAATAAAAAATTTGTACTACTCCTATATCTATATATTTATAGCTAAACAAGAACAGCTAATTGCCCACATAAAACAGTTTGAGAATGTCAACGTTGCCGACTTGAACAAAGAAATTGATAGGATCCGTGACCTTGAGAATTCAGCTTCAAGAATGATAACCAGGACCATTACTTTTTTCTCACAGATTGACATGAAAGAGGCATTGGATTTACCACCAAAGTATGATTCTTATTGAATGTATTATAATACTTTTAAGTTATATAAATAGAAAAGTGAGTTGAGGGATTGTTGTTTAATGCCACATATGCTATTGTTCAGCTTTTTCATAGGCAGATGAAAGTACTTTATGATGAGATAATGATGATTATTGTTTTATACTAAACAGACATGGTTGGGTTTTATAGTGCTAGCTCACTGAACAACAGTTGATAGACAGACATGTCGTTCCACTCATACACATTATCTTGACACAGAGCTAATCAGTTCTTAATGCTGTCTGGTTAGCTGAGAAACAACAGATACAGATTTTATAGGCTTTTGTTTGACCGGACCTGGGCTAATATTACACACACCAACTTATAAGTGTTCATTTTGAAATTAAGGGTTGTGGTGAAGATAATTGATCTCCAAAAATCATTAAATTTTCATTAACAAGATTTTGGTTCTCATTCAACTTGCAGTTATACAAAAATTAAACAGTGATAGCTGGCAATTTCACCAATATCACCAAAACAAACAACTATCTCTTACTTTAAATCATTTCACACCTAAGAAAAACCATGAAATATGCCAATGGAAATCCAGGTTCTGACTGAGGACAGACACAAAAATATGGTGGGATTAAATTGGTTCATTGTTTACAATATACTTGTTTACATTTCACATTAATCAATTTTTATTACCTCTCAGGAGAAAACTTTTACAAAAATAATATTACCCATGTTAATATGACATACAAACTAATGGCTTCCATGAAATCTGTGGCAAACTTCCAAAAATTATTTATGTATTCTTTATCAGTACATTTAAGCAGGAGCTGTCATGGTCGTGATCGTATTGTAGTTGGATTTACAACTACCTGTGCAATGAGTGCCTATCACCACTAAAGTTGTGAGTTCGAATCCCGTCCATGACGAGGTGTGCTCAATACAACATTATGTGATAAAGTTTGTCAGTAACTTGTGACAGGTCGGTGGTTTTCTCCGCGTACGACTTCCTTCACCAATAAAACTGACTGCTACAATATAACCAAACCAAACCTACATTTAAGCAACAATTTTCAAATTTAACTTTTGTGCATATTTAGAAATTAGATTAAATACATCTTAGTTCAGATAAGATGACATTCAGAATATCAGATTTGGTATCTTGTTTCCTAAGGCTCACTCACAGTTCAGAGTCATGACAATATATGATGTAAGAAAGCTAGATAACCTATACATTTATTTCAGACTGAATGAAGTGATAAAACATTGTAAAGATGCTAATGTGAAGAGTATAGAAAACAAAGAAAGATGTCTGCCAGAGAAAAAATTCTCCAAACTTTTACCCTCTCTGGATGCAGTTGCAGACATTTGTCAGAGAATTCACGCTGAAGGTTTGTACTGTGCATTAAGAAGAAGACAGTTTTATTATTTGTATTTGTCTAAATGCATCCTCACTTGTTCGCTTGTCACACTTTTTCTAATCCACGACTCCTCCTAAACCACTTGATGAAAAACAACAATGCTTACACATGACCTAAGTTTTTCACCAGCTATTTTATTTTTTACCTCACCAGGGTCCAAGGCTTGTGGATGATTTTTTTCAGTTATTTAACTGACTTCAGCTATTTTCGTCTGGAGAGAAATTGCCAAAAGTTGCTGGACACAGTCAGAACAGGACAAAAATAGACCATTTGAAAGGGGGTGTAGATGGTTTCAGCCTATTTTTCAATGATTTTCATTGATTTTATTTTCTAACCAGAATCATACCTGAAGGCTCAAGTAAGCTTTTCCCATCATTTAGTGTCCATTGTCAGTTAAGTTTTCACATTTTGATCTACTTTATAACAACAGGACCAAATTGTACCAAACTTTGATGTATCGGGTGACCTTGCACTATATCCAATATGACTACAATGGCGTATGAATGGTTGAAAAATTGGAAATCTTTTAATATCTTCGAAAAATTTTACCAGTTGATGGTCGCATAATTAAATTTGTATTTTGAAATACTTTTTTTTGTTTTGTACTAAGTATTTGATTTGTCTCCCTTTGATTGTTTATATCAATAACACATCAGTATATACAAGGTCATGTCCTGGAACAAGATCACATGAGAAGCAATAAATACACATTATATGCATATTGTGTTGGTACAACTATTTGTATCATGTCAAGCTAGTTGTGTAAACAATATCACAACTAGAAACATAGCTTCTAGTAGTGATGCAGTTTACACACTGACCAGACATGATACAAACACTTGTACCAACACATTTATCAATACAATACGTTTATCTAACATTTTCATGCGGCAAAAGATGGTAATACTGTTAGTTTTCACCAATATACCTCCTTTTTTAACAAAAATATTCTGAAATTCATGTTACGAAAGTAGAACCGACTAAAGTACTTCTTGTATCACAAATATGTGTGATTTCAAGGTTTTGTATCAGATGGGTTGGTATCGAATGATTAGAGTTTAATAGGTTCTTACATTCGTTCTTGGGAAAGACCGTGTGATCTTCCACGAGTGATAGAAATTTTAAGTCTTTTCGCGAGTGGAGTGCAGCGAAACGAGCGAAAAGACACAACAATTTCTATCACGAGAGGAAGATCACCTGGGCTTTCCCAACAATGCATGTAAGTACATATTTCTTCCGTAAACCAACAACTTTCACTATCGCGAACTCCCAGAGACGCCCACCATTGATCAGTAACTAATTTGCATAAATTATCAGATCAATATCATTGAGCGTTATGAAATACACATCACATAAAATTGACTTTTGTGACACCGACTAATAAACTAAGTAGCTTTCTACTGATATTTGAGCTTTTCTCACTAATATTTTATTGAAAGTACAATATTTTACTTCATGAGACACCCCATACATGAAATATGAAGTGACACATATTTTGACGTCATTGAAGAATGACGTCAAAGGTACGGAAAAGGACATCTAGAAATACGAAAAAATGAAAATAAAAGACACAAATATATATTTAATACGGTTGGAATCTGTATTTGAAAAAAAAAAACAATGGTTAAATCCGTAATATATCAGTTATTCAGCTATCATACAGGGTATATAATGTGGCATTCCAGGCTTAGAGTATATATTTAAACGATTTTTTTTCTTGTTAGAGGCGTTCTGATTGGATGGCACAACGAGTAAAGACGAGTGCACGTGGACTCGTCTTACCTCGGTCGTCTTCACCCGAAAACGGCCATTTACGGAAGAAATTATACAGTCACATTTTCCTGAAAGGGCACCTTTATATAACAAATCACTGTCTATAAAAGGCAGCCTCGTTTTCCTCATTAATGAATAATGTATATAATTTTAACCTGTTTATAAAGGGCAACTGCTCATTAAGAGTACATTTTCAGGTTTCCTTTATATACAGGTTTGACTGAATTTGAATGAGAGTAAATGATATTGATTGCTGATTCTTTTTTTTCTTTTTTTTTTATTGGTAAACAGATACATCACTATTTATGACAAAATATATATGATAATGCTAATCACTAATGTCTTGTCTGTGATCCATAATTATTTCTTTGATGTTATATCATGGCAAAAACAAGTTACTCTTTAATGAGATAATGATCTCTTCTTTGAACTAGACCAACATACTGAGTTGCTAGATCAATGAAGCAACAGTTCACAGGTAGATATGTTGTATCACTCTGATATATTATCCCAACCAGTACTGGCTCTTACTCCTTAATGCTGCATGCAAATACTAATTTTATAGTCTTGGGTTTGACTAGACCAAGGATCAAAGCCACAATCTATCACACTTGTGGCAAGCATGCTAACCATTTCACCATGTTGGGTGGTTTATTTCAGTTTAAAGTTTTATTCATTGTTCTTTATAGGTACAAAGGTCGTGTGGTCCAGGATAACAAAATATAGTGAGACAGAGGATAAAAAAGGTAAGAAAGTTAGATAAGATTGAAGAAGGGTGATTAAAATCTCAATGTTCCCCCCTTTAGAAAATAGTTTGGTTTGATGATTTTACTGGATCAGCTATTGAGCATAAAAGACCATATGTCTCCAAGAGCTAAAGTATGATTTTATGCCATTTTTTGTTCTGGTATTTACAACTAAATCTCATTGGTTACCAGTACTTTGGGTCCGGTGCCAATTTCCTTGACTGCTTTGGATTCGTGATTGGGTTATGGTGTTTAACACCACTTTCAACAATATTTCATTATATCAAGAACACCTCGCCATGAGCAGGATTTGAACTCACAATGTTAGTGGTGATAGACACTGATTGCATAGATAGTTGTAAATCCAACTACCATACGAACATGACCACAACAGTCCCCAGTACTTGGCATTCATTTGCAGTGACACAATTTGGTTTATTTCAATGTACTGAATATTTTGGAAGAACCATTTTTTAATGTAAAAAAAATAATTATTTACTTTAAGATTACATGTATGGATGACAAGGTAAAATATTGTTAAAATGTTTTTGAGTGAGTGAGTGATTGTTATTTAACTCAGCAATTTTTCAGCTATATCATGGCAAGAACAAGTTAATTTTCAATGATATGATGATGAGTTCCGCTTTGTACAAGACCAACACGTTCAGATGGATTTTTATAGTGCTAGTTCACTGAAACAACAGTCCACGGATAGACATGTTGCCCCACTGTACATATTATCCTGGTTCTGAGCCAATCAGTCTTTGCTCTTTCTCCTTAATTCTGCAGAGAAGTAACAAATACAAATTTTATTATATTTGGTATGACCCGATCTGGGCTCGAACCCAAGATCTACAGCACTCGAGGTGAGCACGCTAACCATAAAATGTTTTTGAAATTATATCTAAAGCACATATGATATACAGCGCTCCCTCGTTTTATCGCCCCTCGTTATAACTCCAAACTCACTTATCGCCACGATTTTCTGAAGTCCCGTTTTATATACGTTATTATGCCAACCTCGCATATCGCCATCCGCCAAACAATATATTTTCCCTTGTTAATTATGCCAAATTGTTTGATTACTTTTATAAAGATTCATAATTGATTGTTGTCCGAACTTAATCAATACACTTGTCACAGTACTTGGTTTTTATGTGTTTATTTTGTCAACTGGTCATACGATGTAAATCCGGTGATTAGAGTTTACCTGGACAGATTTTGTAATTAATTAAACACTTCAGTCAAAATTTTAGTTGTAAACATGTCAACACCAAAGAGAAAACGGACAGGTCTCCTTGTCGGATTTTATTCAGAAACTGTGTCCCGATCCATTAACAAACATGGCCGCCACAGGCCATTCTTGTTTCTGATTGGTTGATTTCTAATAAATCTTCTCCTCTGAAACCGCTATGCCAGATGAATCAAAACTTGGTAGGAATCATCCTTGGAAGATCCTCTTTAAAGATGCTCATTTAGTTCCAATCCGTTAACAAACATGGCCACCACAAGCCATTATTTTTTCTGATTGGTTGATTTCTAGAAAATCTTCTCCTCTGAAACCGCTTTCCTAAATGAACTGAAATTTGGTAGAAAGCATGTATGGAAGGTCCTCTATAAAGACTGCTCATTTCGTCCTGATTCGTTAACAAACATGGCCACCACAGGCAATTCTTGTTTCTGATTGGTGTATTTCTAAAAATCT
The DNA here is from genome assembly GCA_963383655.1 of Bathymodiolus septemdierum. Classification (NCBI taxonomy): domain Eukaryota; kingdom Metazoa; phylum Mollusca; class Bivalvia; order Mytilida; family Modiolidae; genus Bathymodiolus; species Bathymodiolus septemdierum. The sequence goes on from OY726519.1 coordinate 36,385,986, forward strand.
TTTCCTCTGAAACCACTTTACCAAATGAACCGAAACGTGGTAGGAAGCATCTATGGAAGGTCCTCTATAAAGATTGCTCATTTCATCCCGATTCATTAGCAAACATGACTGCCACAGGCAATTCTTGTTTCAGATTGGTCGATTTCTAAAAATCTTCTTCCCTGAATCTGCTGAGCCAATTGAACCGAAACTTGGTAGGAAGCATCTATGGAAGGTCCTCTATAAAGATTGCTAATTTCATCCCGATCTGTTAACAAACATGGCTGCCATAGGCAATTCTTGTTTCTGGTTGGTTGATTTCTAAAAAATCTTCTCTGAAACTACTTGGCCAAATGAACCGAAACTTGGTGGGAAGCACCTATGGAATTGAAATTGATCTTGGCTTATTTTAGTGGCAGGTGAATGTTTCACTGATCTTGTTAGTAGTGCTCTGGAAGGTTTTATTTTCAACCAGTTCTACCATATCATATATGAGAAAATTATTTAAGCACTACATATGAAATCCAAAATCATTGATTTCAGAACTTTACAATGCTACAATTAAATCTGTTTCAAGACAACTTGTCCAAATCTTATGGAGGTTCAGACTGCACAACTTGTCCAAGTCTTATGGAGGTTCAGACTGCAGCTCTTATAAGAATACAATTATACAGTTATCAAGAGGTGAGGGTTGGGATCCCATTAACCAGTTTAACCCTGCCACATTTTTTGTGCCTGTCCAAAGCCAGAAACTCAATTTCAAACGTCATATGGTGTGGTCTTTTTTTTTTGTGAATTAAGGTGAGAGGTAATTGTTCGTTTTATTACTTTAGACTTATTTTATTGTTTAAAGTTTGCTTTGTTGATATTGGTGGAATTATTGTCCATTATTGTTTAAACTTTCTTTTCATAATTTACCAGTCCATTAAATAAGCTTGAGCAGCAATATTTAATTGAAATTTAATTTTAACAAGAAACATGGCAAATGATTTCTAATTTATTTTAGATACGAGAGTGAAAACTGAAAAGAGAAAACACCTGAGTCATTCAGATCATACAGGTATGTGGACAGTTGGTTTACAGTAATTGTTTTTTCTATATATTCGTAACTGATTGTTTTTTAAACAAAATTCCATCCATCTATATGCAGCTCCTCCTACATTTAATTGGAAATTCTGAAAACTTTACATGTTTCCTAATTACCATATGGGGATTCACATATCATTACAGAATTTTGATTGGACTGTTATTGAATAGCTTATTGCACTTTTTGACCTAGAATTAACTAGGATTTCCTCTTTACATGTTTGCTTATAACCATATAAAGATTTGCATATTGTTATATGGATACCTGATGAGTCCTATTTTAAAGGAGTTAGTGCCCTTCTTTGAAAATCCTCCCTCATTTTAAATGGGATTACAAGGTATCTTTCTAGAAAAATGAAAAAATTGGGGGGTTAAATGTTTAACTCCAGTTTCAACAATGTTTCAGTTATATCCTTGCGGTTCAGTTTTATTGGTGGAGGAAACCAGAGTACATGGAGAAAACTACCAATCTGCACCAAGTCAATCACATAATGTTGTATCAAGTACACCTGGCCATGAGCAGGATTCGAACTTACAATGTTAGTGGTGATAGGCACTGATTGCATAGGTAGTTGTAAATCAAACTACCATACGATCATGACCACAACGGTCGATGGGGGGTGCATTTGTTTTTGTGTCAAAAATGACCTTGAATTATACAATTAATTTTTTTGTTTTAGCAGATAATTCAAAGACATTTAAGAAACCAAAGACATCATCATCATCATCATTATCATCAACTCCATCTTCAACAACATCTACTGTATCTTTACCTACATTAGCTGTTCCACATCATCGTCGATCATCAACAGAAAAACCAGAAGTCAAAGACAAAGTCAAAAAAACTGGTGAAAAGTCATTATTTGAATCACTGTCTGAATCCATAGCAAACAAGGAAATGATAACAGGAAGTAAGGTGTCACATCATAGGAAATCATCTGTAGATTCTGGATCTGCTATTACACAGTCTCCACATCTCAGTTCAGAATATGACAGCGAGTAAGTTAAATTTTTGGGGTATTAAATTCATGTCTAAGAAACATTTTGTACATAATAACTGTCATTGTTAGTAAAACATGGATGATCACACTTCGATAATGAAGGGCCCAGGTGGCTCAATGAGTTAGGTAGTTGGAATACCTAACAACTCATAGAAGCCTATCACCAATACGGCATGGGTTCGCACCCGGTTTTGTATATTACAAAAAGGGTGCACTCGACTCACAGCCGCAAGTGATAAAGTATACCAGTTGCTTGCCCATGGTCGGTGGTTCTCTCTGGGTACTCCGGCTTCTTACACCACTAAAACTGGTCGCCATGATAATAGCTGAAATATTGCTGAAAGTGACATTAAGCACAATAAAATCAATCAATCAATCACACTTTGATGCTCTTCGCTCTTATCTGTATCTAGTAGTTTCCATAACAACATAACATTACTCAGATTTTGCTATTAGATGAATTGAACAGCTTATGAAAGATACCATCTAACTAGTGAACATAACTTATGGCAATTGCAACCAGTTTATCCTTTTTACTATTTAAAAAAAACTGTGACTTGATTGGCTGTAAAACAGTGGGTCTGGACTAATGAAAATGTTTTAAAATGACTCATGAATAATTCATGAATACAAGGATTTTTAAGTCAGTTGTTTTCATTAGCATCTCACTTAGAATGCTGTAAATCATGGCTTTAAGACTATAAAATTTATATTTGTTGCAAAAACTGGTTGGCTGGGAATCAGAATAATGTGTCCAAGTGGAACAACATGTCTACCAGCAGTCTGTTGTTACAATGAGTGGCTGGGAATCAGAATAATGTGTCCAAGTGGAGCAACATGTCTACCAGCAGTCTGTTGTTACAATGAGTGGCTGGGAATCAGAATAATGTGTCCAAGTGGAGCAACATGTCTACCAGCAGTCTGTTGTTACAATGAGTGGCTGGGAATCAGAATAATGTGTCCAAGTGGAGCTACATGTCTACCAGCAGTCTGTTGTTACAATGAGTGGCTGGGAATCAGAAAAATGTGTCCAAGTGGAGCAACATGTCTACCAGCAGTCTGTTGTTACAATGAGTGGCTGGGAATCAGAATAATGTGTCCAAGTGGAGCTACATGTCTACCAGCAGTCTGTTGTTACAATGAGTGGCTGGGAATCAGAATAATGTGTCCAAGTGGAGCAACATGTCTACCAGCAGTCTGTTGTTACAATGAGTGGCTGGGAATCAGAAAAATATATCCAAGTGGAGCTACATGTCTACCAGCAGTCTGTTGTTACAATGAGTGGCTGGGAATCAGAATAATGTGTCCAAGTGGAGCAACATGTCTACCAGCGGTCTGTTGTTACAATGAGTGGCTGAGAATCAGAATAATGTGTCCAAGTGGAGCAACATGTCTACCAGCTGTCTGTTGTTACAATGAGTGGCTGGGAATCAGAATAATGTGTCCAAGTGGAGCTACATGTCTACCAGCAGTCTGTTGTTACAATGAGTGGCTGGGAATCAGAAAAATGTGTCCAAGTGGAGCTACATGTCTACCAGCAGTCTGTTGTTACAATGAGTGGCTGGGAATCAGAATAATGTGTCCAAGTGGAGCAACATGTCTACCAGCAGTCTGTTGTTACAATGAGTGGCTGGGAATCAGAATAATGTGTCCAAGTGGAGCTACATTCTACCAGCAGTCTGTTGTTACAATGAGTGGCTTGGAATCAGAATAATGTGTCCAAGTGGAGCTACATGTCTACCAGCAGTCTGTTGTTACAATGAGTGGCTGGGAATCAGAATAATGTGTCCAAGTGGAGCTACATTCTACCAGCAGTTTGTTGTTACAATGAGTGGCTGGGAATCAGAATAATGTGTCCAAGTGGAGCTACATGTCTACCAGCAGTCTGTTGTTACAATGAGTGGCTGGGAATCAGAATAATGTGTCCAAGTGGAGCTACATGTCTACCAGCAGTCTGTTGTTACAATGAGTGGCTGGGAATCAGAATAATGTGTCCAAGTGGAGCAACATGTCTACCAGCAGTCTGTTGTTACAATGAGTGGCTGGGAATCAGAAAAATGTGTCCAAGTGGAGCAACATGTCTACCAGCAGTCTGTTGTTACAATGAGTGGCTGGGAATCAGAAAAATGTGTCCAAGTGGAGCAACATGTCTACCAGCAGTCTGTTGTTACAATGAGTGTCTGGGAATCAGAAAAATGTGTCCAAGTGGAGCAACATGTCTACCAGCAGTCTGTTGTTACAATGAGTGGCTGAGAATCAGAATAATGTGTCCAAGTGGAGCAACATGTCTACCAGCTGTCTGTTGTTACAGTGAGTGACTGGGAATCAGAATAATGTGTCCAAGTGGAGCAACATGTCTACCAGCAGTCTGTTGTTACAATGAGTGGCTGGGAATCAGAATAATGTGTCCAAGTGGAGCAACATGTCTACCAGCAGTCTGTTGTTACAATGAGTGGCTGGGAATCAGAATAATGTGTCCAAGTGGAGCTACATTCTACCAGCGGTCTGTTGTTACAATGAGCTAGTAATTCAGCTCCAATTTAGTGTGTTGGTCTAGGACAAAGTAGACATCATCTCATTAAAATGTAACTTGTTCTTGCCATGAAATAGCTGAAATTTTTTTCATTTGGCATTAAACAGCAATCACTCATGCACTCCTTTATAACAATGATCATAATATTCACTCAGATGATAATTCAGTACTCCAGATCAACCTTCTCATTACATGATTGAGCCTCATTAATACATGTATTCCATGAAACCTATGGAACATTCAATTCCAAATTATTTTTTCCTTATTGTAGCAAGACAGAAATTCCTATTCTGACTTGTAAAGTTTCTGTTTTTGGATAGAATAAGTGATTTTGGGTTGGGCTGCACAGCACAAAGTACAATGTCGATGCTCTCAGGCAATACCACAGAAATGCTTTTTAAAACCAGGAATAATGTCTTCAGCAGCTAAACAACAATCAATGTGCTGTACCTTTATTTTAATATTTCACTCAAGTGTAAACTTAGATATTCTCTCATTCGACAAGGTAGTATTTGGATGTGGATTTAGGTCAAATCATTCTAATACTCAAATAAAAACTGAAAACTGTGTTAGAGTACATTACACGTCAGAGCAACTGTAAATTTCTGAGTCATTGCCCAATGCATTGTTTTTAAAAGGCTGTGATAGGCATGATTGAACGTACTAAACTACTTGTATAAACAAAATATTGTATTACTGAATACCGTTATTGATTCACTTTCAGATTTACATAATTAAAGTTGTGAGTTCGAATTCAGCTCAGGTGAGATGTACTCAATACAACATTATGTGATAAAGTTTGTCAGTGACTTGCGGCAGGCCGGTGGTTTTCTCCAGTAACTCCAGTTTCCTCCACCAATAAAACTGATCGCCACGATATAACTGAAATATTGTTGAAGGTGGTGTTAAACACCATAATCCTGACCCAGATTTACATATTTTTTTGTCAAATTTAATCATCATTTATTATAAACTTATAAACAAAAATATTATAATTAGTTTTATTTATTTCAGATCCGACAGGTCAGACACATCAATCGTCACACCACCTACTTTCAAGCTGGTTGAAATTAGGGTTACAAATATAGAAATAGGTATTAATACATTTATTTTATACCATCACACACAGAAAAAAAAAACAGATGACCACAATATAGTTGAGAAATTCCTGAAAATGGAATAAATCTATGCAATCATCAGAATCACTATATACTGCATGAACAGCGAAAAGATGGCTTGGAGTCAGTATACTCTAGTAGAGCAACATGCAAACTGTCATTTTAATAGCTAGCGGAAGCCGTCGTGGTCGTGATCCTAAGGTAGTTGGGCATAAACATGGACAGTGCAACAGCAGAGTCAGTGAATGACAACATAAACATGGACAGTACAACAGCAGGGTCAATGAATGACAACATAAACATGGACAGTACAACAGCAGGTCAATGAATGACAACATAAACATGTACAGTACAACAGCAGGGTCAATGAATGACAACATAAACATGGACAGTACAACAGCAGGGTCAGTGAATGACAACATAAACATGGACAGTACAACAGCAGGGTCAGTGAATGACAACATAAACATAGACAGTACAACAGCAGGGTCAATGAATGACAACATAAACATGAACAGTACAACAGCAGGGTCAATGAATGACAACATAAACATGGACAATACAACAGCAGGATCAGTGAATGACAACATAAACATGGACAGTACAACAGCAGGGTCAGTGAATGACAACATATACATAGACAGTACAACAGCAGGGTCAGTGAATGACAACATAAACATTGACAGTACAACAGCAGGGTCAATGAATGACAACATAAACATGGACAATACAACAGCAGGATCAGTGAATGACAACATAAACATGGACAGTACAACAGCAGGGTCAGTGAATGACAACATAAACATGGACAGTACAACAGCAGGGTCAGTGAATGACAACATAAACATGGACAGTACAACAGCAGGGTCAATGAATGACAACATAAACATGGACAGTACAACAGCAGGGCCAGTGAATGATAACATAAACATGGACAGTACACTAGCAGGGTCAGTGAATAACAACATAAACATGGACAGTATCATTTGTCATTTCAAAAAAACATGGGGGTGCTTAACTTTTTTCTTTGTTTATATACATGTATGTATAAACAAGCGATAAAAAAAAACTGCACAGATTCATTGACACTTAAAAAGACCACACACTATCACAAAAATGAATGACAACTTAAACATGGACAGTACAACAGCAGGGTCAGTGCATGACAACATAAACATGGACAGTACAACAGCAGGGTCAGTGAATGACAACATAAACATGGACAGTACAATAGCAGGGATCAGTGAATGACAACATAAACATGGACAGTACAACAGCAGGGTCAGTGAATGACAATATAAACATGGACAGTACAACAGCAGGGTCAGTGCATGACAACATAAACATGGACAGTACAACAGCAGGGTCAGTGAATGACAACATAAACATGGACAGTACAACAGCAGGGCCAGTGAATGACAACATAAACATGAACAGTACACTAGCAGGGTCAGTGAATAACAACATAAACATGGACAGTACAACAGCAGGGTCAGTGAATGACAACATAAACATGGACAGTACAACAGCAGGGTCAGTGAATGACAACATAAACATGGACAGTACAACAGCAGGGTCAGTGAATGACAACATAAACATGAACAGTACAATAGCAGAGTCAGTGAATGACAACATAAACATGGACAGTACAACAGCAGGGTCAATGAATGACAACATAAACATGGACAGTACAACAGCAGGGTCAATGAATGACAACATAAACATGGACAGTACAACAGCAGGGTCAATGAATGACAACATAAACATGGACAGTACAATAGTAGAGTCAATGAATGACAACATAAACATGGACAGTACAACAGCAGGGTCAATGAATGACAACATAAACATGGACAGTACAACAGCAGGGTCAGTGAATGACAACATAAACATGGACAGTACAGCAGCAGGGTCAGTGAATGACAACATAAACATGGACAGTACAACAGCAGGGTCAGTGAATGACAACATAAACATGGACAGTACAACAGCAGGGTCAATGAATGACAACATAAACATGGACAGTACAACAGCAGGGTCAATGAATGACAACATAAACATGGACAGTACAACAGCAGGGCCAGTGAATGATAACATAAACATGGACAGTACACTAGCAGGGTCAGTGAATAACAACATAAACATGGACAGTATCATTTGTCATTTCAAAAAAACATGGGGGTGCTTAACTTTTTTCTTTGTTTATATACATGTATGTATAAACAAGCGATAAAAAAAAACTGCACAGATTCATTGACACTTAAAAAGACCACACACTATCACAAAAATGAATGACAACTTAAACATGGACAGTACAACAGCAGGGTCAGTGCATGACAACATAAACATGGACAGTACAACAGCAGGGTCAGTGAATGACAACATAAACATGGACAGTACAACAGCAGGGTCAGTGCATGACAACATAAACATGGACAGTACAACAGCAGGGTCAGTGAATGACAACATAAACATGGACAGTACAACAGCAGGGCCAGTGAATGACAACATAAACATGAACAGTACACTAGCAGGGTCAGTGAATAACAACATAAACATGGACAGTACAACAGCAGGGTCAGTGAATGACAACATAAACATGGACAGTACAACAGCAGGGTCAGTGCATGACAACATAAACATGGACAGTACAACAGCAGGGTCAATGAATGACAACATAAACATTGACAGTACAACAGCAGGGTCAGTGAATGACAACATAAGCATGGACAGTACAACAGCAGGGTCAGTGAATGACAACATAAACATGGACAGTACAACAGCAGGGTCAGTGAATGACAACATAAACATGGACAGTACAACAGCAGGGTCAGTGAATGACAACATAAACATGGACAGTACAACAGCAGGGTCAATGAATGACAACATAAACATGGACAGTACAACAGCAGGGTCAATGAATGACAACATAAACATGGACAGTACAACAGCAGGGCCAGTGAATGATAACATAAACATGGACAGTACACTAGCAGGGTCAGTGAATAACAACATAAACATGGACAGTATCATTTGTCATTTCAAAAAAACATGGGGGTGCTTAACTTTTTTCTTTGTTTATATACATGTATGTATAAACAAGCGATAAAAAAAAACTGCACAGATTCATTGACACTTAAAAAGACCACACACTATCACAAAAATGAATGACAACTTAAACATGGACAGTACAACAGCAGGGTCAGTGCATGACAACATAAACATGGACAGTACAACAGCAGGGTCAGTGAATGACAACATAAACATGGACAGTACAACAGCAGGGCCAGTGAATGACAACATAAACATGAACAGTACACTAGCAGGGTCAGTGAATAACAACATAAACATGGACAGTACAACAGCAGGATCAGTGAATGACAACATAAACATGGACAGTACAACAGCAGGGTCAGTGCATGACAACATAAACATGGACAGTACAACAGCAGGGTCAATGAATGACAACATAAACATTGACAGTACAACAGCAGGGTCAGTGAATGACAACATAAACATGGACAGTACAACAGCAGGGTCAATGAATGACAACATAAACATGGACAGTACAACAGCAGGGTCAATGAATGACAACATAAACATGGACAGTACAACAGCAGGGTCAGTGAATGACAACATTAACATGGACAGTACAACAGCAGGGTCAATGAATGACAACATAAACATGGACAGTACAACAGCAGGGTCAATTAATGACAACATAAACATGGACAGTACAACAGCAGGGTCAGTGAATGACAACATAAACATGGACAGTACAACAGCAGGGTCAATGAATGACAACATAAACATGGACAGTACATCAGCAGGGTCAATGAATGACAACATAAACATGGACAGTACAACAGCAGGGTCAGTGAATGACAACATAAACATTGACAGTACAACAGCAGGGTCAGTGAATGACAACATAAACATGGACAGTACAACAGCAGGGTCAGTGAATGACAACATAAACATGGACAGTACAACAGCAGGGTCAATGAATGACAACATAAACATAGACAGTACAACAGCAGGGTCAGTGAATGACAACATAAACATGGACAGTACAACAGCAGGGCCAGTGAATGACAACATAAACATGGACAGTACAACAGCAGGGTCAGTGAATGACAACATAAACATGGACAGTACAACAGCAGGGTCAATGAATGACAACATAAACATTGACAGTACAACAGCAGGGTCAGTGAATGACAACATAAACATGGACAGTACAACAGCAGGGTCAGTGAATGACAACATAAACATGGACAGTACAACAGCAGGGTCAGTGAATGACAACATAAACATGGACAGTACAACAGCAGGGTCAATGAATGACAACATAAACATGGACAGTACAACAGCAGGGTCAATGAATGACAACATAAACATGGACAGTACAACAGCAGGGTCAGTGAATGCTCGTAATTAACTGAATACAAACAAAGAAGGTAAAATTTGTTGGTATAAGACCATTGCGCTTCGGACAAAAGATAGAATAGAAGATTTCTTATTATTCAAAACATTTAAGGAATAATTAGATTGACATTTTAATACCAGATGAAATGGTGTTTACTTGTATAAATTTGAAATGGTATTAACATAAATATATTTTTATTAGGAAAATGTTTAATGGCTAAACTTAGTGAAGATGAAAGTGAAAAGATTGCATTGGGTAAAGTCTTAGAGAGTTCAAAGATGAAGGAGACAACACAGTACACAGTCAATTTGTTTAAAGGTTAGTCTGATGAAACATGTTGTAGTTGGTTGGTTTCATGGTGTTTAACGCCACTTTCAACAATAGTTCAGCTATATTGTGGCGATCAGTTTTATTGGTGGAGGAAACTGGAGAAAACCACAGACCTGCAGAGGAAACTGGAGAAAACCACAGACCTGCCGCAAGTCACAGTCAAACTTTATCACATAATGTTGTGCACCTCGTAGTGAGTGGGATTCGAACTCACAACATCAGTGGTGATAGGCATCGATTTCATAGGTAGTTGTATATCCAACTACCATATCATCACAGCCATGACGACCCCAAAATATGTTGTATTCTAGATATATGTGGACAAATGCTGCATAGACTTGTGAAACGTTTGGCAAAAGGTGGTGTTCAAAGTAAGAATTTTTGAAGATACCAAAGGAGTAATCAGAAGCTGTAAATCAAAGAAAGAGAGACAATACAATAGCCATAACAAAAAGGACAAAAGGACAAACAATGATCTACAAAACATTACACAGAAAACTAATGATCAAGCAACACGAACCCCACTCAAAACTGGGGGTGAACTCAGGTTCCCCAGAAGGGTTAGCAGTTCCTGCTCCACATGCCACACCTGTCATGTTACTTTTAAACGACACGAACATCATCTGACATGGAAATCGTGTCGGACACCAGTATACTTAAATAAATACAAATAACATAAATAAAACATTAACCCCCAAACAAAACAAACGGCAGTCAAGACATAATCATTGGTTTGTTTGTTTGATGGTGTTTAATGCCACTTTCAACAATATTTCAGTTATATCGTGGCGGTCAGTTTTATTGGTGGAGGAAACCGGAGGACCCAGAGAAAACCACCGGCCTGTCACAAGTCACTGACAAACTTTATGACATAATGTTGTACACCTCGCCTGGATCGAGATTTGAACTCACAACATCAGTGGTGATAGGCACTGATTGCATAGGTAGTTGTAAATCCAACTACCATACGATTGCGGTCCCTGAAGACATATTGAACATCGTTTTTATGCGGATATCGTAGTGAACATAATGAACAACACAAATCCCACTAAGACAAGTAAATGTAGAAATATAGAAAGCAATTCTCAAGAGTAACATAGAAATTACATAAATGAACTTTGATATGCCTTTAATTGAACTTGTTTTGTTTGATTTAATACATGATTTACCACTCATCTAAAAACACAGCACTGGTATTTGTCAAAGAAAAGAAGTGTATTTTTTAAATTATTGTTATGTCTTAATTTAGAGACATAATTTGCATGTTTTAAATATAGTCTCACAAAATTGATTTTAAAACTTCAAATGCCTTTGATGCATTTTGTGTGTGTACCTTTATTTCATGCATGATTGAACATTTCAAGATATTAGCATAAACATTAATGTCATTACAAAACGTCAAATTGAATCTATGTTTAGGAGAATAAATTTGAATTTTTCTCAAGTGATGCGATATTGAGGTAACTGTCATGTCAGTTATATTGATGGAAAGTATAAATGCCATGGGCTGAGGCCTTTGTTAATTCTGAATTTATTATTTAATTGACATAATGCAAAATGGATTCCCGGTGGCTTTCTGGGAAACCTGAAGGTATTTGTAGCATTATGTAAAGCAAGTTAAATCAATGATTTTTTTCAGGTGAGCTAGGTAAAGATACGTCATTCGAAATTAGGAAGAAACCGAGTCCAGTAAGTATATAAGTAACTAGTAAGTCAATGTTCCTAGGGTGAGATTGGTTGGCTCGGAATCAGGATAATGTGTCCGAGTGATGCGACATGTCTATCCGGGGACTGTTGTTTCAGTGAGCTAGTACTATAAAAAATCCAGCTAAGCATGTTGGTCTAGTACAAAGTGGACCTCGTCATCATTTTATTGAAAATTAACTTGTTCTTGCCATAATTTAGGTGAAAAATTGTTGAGTTGCTGCTAAACAACAATCACTCACTCACTCCTACGGTGAGCCTTATCAGAATTTGTGATTTTAGTGTGGATCATAATTCAACATTATGAGGCACCAAGTGGCAATAATGCAATTTCAATGGTGGAGCCTCAAAACTTCTAGTTTTCTAAATCTACTCAGTTGTTTGAAATTTAATGGGTCCATAGTTTAAAATGCTCTGAAATCAAAGATCTTTATAAAAGCCAGGAATGAAGTAATATACCAATGAATTTTCCATGTTTTTTTTTGGATTAAGCCTGGTGGATCAATTTTTAACATAGATGATTTGATATGCAATTGTTCAATAAATCTTATTTAACAAGTGAGAGATACAGGCTCATGTGCGTCTCTATTTTCAAATTGTAATAATGTGAACTATTGTGTTTTCATTTCCTTTTAATTCCGTATCAAATTTTGATTTTAGTAATTAGCATATATTCGTTTTTCAGTTATATAAATTCTTCAATAATTAGCTTTAAATTTTAAAATCACCCTAGTAATTTATTTATAGTTCATTTAAATGTTTGATGCATAACATTAAAAATACAAAAAAGGACAGAGCAAATTATATGACAGAATGATTTTTGTTTTTTATCTACAGGTACATTCTAGTTGTGTAATATGTAACTTTGACTTTGACCATTCCAAGCCAATGAGTGCAGAATTGAAGAATGAACTTATAATGGCAAAGGATTACCATAGCCACCATAGAAAGACTAGAAAGAGGAAGAGTGCTCCTGTCAAAGAAAAGATGTCTCCAAAGAAAGACAAAGAGATGGGTAAAGCTAACTTGACAGTGAAAAAATGAAAAAATTTTGCTAAGACATAAAACAGGCAGCAGAATAGAGTACATATTTTATTGTGTGTTGTGATGTTTACTATAGCAAACTTTTGTGATTGAGAGAAGTATACTACTATAAAGGAAAGTGGCACATCTTTTACAAGTACTTATGAAATAGTGTGAAAGATATGAATTAAAGAAGGAGATAGGTGTACATGAAAAAATAATAAATAGTATTTTTTTTTAAATTAAATGGCCAAGTAACCTATTCAAGGATCAAATGTATATGGGGTCAGAGCTCTTAGGGTTCAAAGTTCACATAGATTGTAGTAGATCCCGAAAAAATAATAACAAAATAAGATTTGTTAAGAACGAGTAATGTAAATATTATGGTAAAGGGTATTAATCATTATTGTAGTAAATCAGGACCACTGGTTGTATAAGGAGGATCATGGTGTTTAACGCCACTTTCAACAATATTTCAGTTATATTGTGGCTGTCAGTTTTATTGATGGAGGAAACCGATGAGAACCACTGACCTGCCACAAGTGACTGACAAACTTTTCATATAATGTTGTATTGAATACTCGTCGCCTGAGTGGAATTTGAACTCGCAGCTTTAGTGGTGAGTGATAGGCACTGATTGCATAGGTAGTTGTAAATCCAACTACCATGCGATCACAACCAAGACAGTCCCCCTGGTTCTATAAGGTCCAAACACTGGAATGCAAAGAGTTACAAAAACTATAATGGGAAAACAACATTTTTTTCTTAAGAACCAGTAATGCAAATGTAATTATAGATTGCTCGGATTATTGTTGTTGTATGTATATTTAGTTTTCACAGTGTGGTTCAAAGAATTGAATTGACTGTAATGGGGGAAAATTTCAGAATTTTTCTTTTTAAGATCCAAATACATGTATGCAAATGTAATTGTATTTGTCTTGAAACAGAATTATGATATGACTATTCCATTTTCTACCAATGAATGTCCGGATGTCTATTGGGATCAAGTCCACATTGATCAAAATGTAACACATGCCGTGTTAGGCAATAAAATAAATCTTCTTTTCAAGATAAGCAATACAGGATCATGTGAGCCTCTAGTATATATTTGTATAATTTTCCTTTTGCAAAAAATGTTAATATGATTCATTTATTGTAAATTGTATTTTTTTTGTTCTGCTTTAAAAAAATAAGCATATGTGGCTATTTGAAAGTGAAAAATAGTTTTGCACAGCTGTATATCTATATTCCTACGCACCAGTAGAAGGGTCTCTATTTGTGACGAATGTTAATGTTAATTATCTTAAAGATATTGTGATTTAACTGTATGCAGAATCAGTATTAATTTTGAATGATTGTTATTTTATGTTAATCAGGTTAATTGTTACCTTTAAACCCTAGAGTCGACTTATTTGAAGATTTTATTTTATTTGAAGATACATTGTATCAACATACTGTTCTCCATGAAATAATTGTTTTTTAATTGTCTCTAATTACAGATTGAATTAATTAATACTAATTTACTTTGAATTAAATTTGTGAGTAGATTTTATTTTTCAAGCAATGTAATTCTTCTTTAAAGCATTGTGTTCTTGCCATAGGCTCAGTCAATGAAAGTCAAGTGTGTTGTAACAAAGTATTTAATTGACTGATTGTACAGTCCACTAACAGACCATGTTTAAAATTTAAATTAAAGATAGCAAATTAATTGCAACCAATGCATAAAATATCTGTGTGTTTTTGTATTTGAGTGTCTTTGTCTTATAAATAAACATTTTGTCAGAGTTTTTACTGTTCTTGTAATGTCCACTTTCTTTAAAAATTGTTGCCTAGCAATAGATAATCTCATTTTCATCTTTCATAATTAGATGGGCAGGTTAGACATTTGGTAATACTAATCAAAGTGGTATCATATAGTCATTGAAGAAAGATATCGTCGGTAATGTATATACCTACATTATAATATGTAGAGAAATTCATGTGTAAAATAATTACAGATATACCTGTATATCAAATCAACAATAACATACATTATTATACAGCTATAATTTTCATCCAATCAAAAACACCCATTTAAGACATGTGACCATACATTATTTTCCCGTATTGTACAACCGGAAGCCGTATTTTTTCCGTATTGGACGTCCCGATAAGTCCGTATTTTTTTCATATTGTACATTATGTAAGGGAAGTAACTCGTTGATTTTTGTCGTCTGCTAGTAAACAAAACAAACCGAAAAATGTTAAATGACGATTTTTGTTCGACATTTAAGTTTGAGGAAAAAAAAGAAAGTTGTTTAGAATAATTGTTGATCAGTTATTTTGCTGTTTTTAATTCATTTTTAGAGTTTACGAGATCTGTATTGATACAGAACATTTTCCTAACGAAATACTGTTGTGCAGTAACTGTTGTTCTATTTAGACTGAAAAGTTAAACATAAAATTGTTGTTATAGTATTGATCATTTCAGCTGTATAATAAATAGGTCATTATACAGTGTTATGTACAATATGGAAATATATTGTACTCGTCCGTATTGTATTGAAAACCCGTATTGGACTCGACGCCTCGTCCAATACGGGTTTTCAATACAATACAGACTCGTACAATATATTTCCATATTGTACATAACACTGTATAATAACCTATTGATACAATGTAGGAGCTGTCATGATCGTGATCGTATGGTAGATGGATTTACAACTACCTATGCAATCGGTACCTATCACCACTAAAGTTGTCAGTTCGAATCCCGTTCAGGCAGGGTGTACTCGATACAACATTATGTGATAATGTTTGACGGTAACTTGCAGCAGATCGGTGGTTTTCTCTGGGTACTCCGGTTTCCTCCACCAATAAAACTGACCGCCATGATATAACTGAAATATTGTTGAAAGTGGCGTTAAACACCCAAACCTTACAATACCATGCAAACAAAACTATTGATGTAAGAAAATATCTGATTTATCTGCACTTAATCTATAGATGTACTGATAATATTAAATGTCTGAAAATCAAATCACATTGGGACTGTTTAACTAAATTGCTTTGTTGTGAAATATATTCCCTGGCATTAGTTAGGCAACTATTGTATGTCAAAGTCCTGAAAACTTTGGCCATTTTTAAATATACTTTTAAAGAAAGGTAATCTGCTGATCATGTGCTATTCTACTATAATTAGTACTGATTAATATAAAATTACATTTGTATAGTTGTACACTGTTCATGATAATATTAGTCGGTCATGTATGTATTTTTGTCAGACAGACATCGTTGCAGATTGTGAGAAAACAACAAAAAAAACATTTGTTTCAATATTCAGACATCATCTGTACAAAAAATATCTAAAAATTTTAAGGGCTGTCGTGGTTGTGATTGTATGGTAGTTATGAAATATTGTTGAAAGTGGCATTGAACACCATAACCCTAACCTTACAAATAATATACATCAATGTACTTAGTTTACTGTACAATATCGTGACATTTTCAAAATGAAACTAAAATTACAGGCTCTGATATTTAAATAAGATTGAGAAAAAAAAACAAAAAAGGGTATGCAATCTGCATTCTAGTCTGCTACTCCCACTTTATAGTTACTTTGATAATTAATTAAATAAGGGGACCATCGTGGCCTTGATCATATGGTAGTTGGGTTTACATATGCAATCAGTGCCTATCACCACTGATGTTGTGAGTTCTCGATAAGGGCGAGGTGTACAACATTATGTGTTAAAGTTTGTCAGTGACTTGCGACAGGTCAGTGGTTTTCTCCGGGTCCTCCGGTTTCCTCCACCAGTAAAACTGACTGCCACGATATAGCTGAACTATTGTTAAAAGTGGCATTAAACACCATCAAACAAACAAACCACAATAATTAAATCCGTTCCCAGGGTCCCATCATTCACTTTGATATTCATATTTATTAAGAAAGATGTCACTATATGTCTGTTCCATATTAGCTGCATTGACCGTACTGTACTTGTTCTGTTCAATGCACCCTTCTTTCTAAAAGGTATGCTGTGTTTTTTGCTCTAGTATAGTGTAATGGAAGACTATATACCAGAAGTCTAAACATGTATTTAAATTTGCTGAAATATTTGTTAATTTTTCACTTAATTGATGCATCTAACTTCATTACTAAATCTGTTATAATTAAATTATTTTTACATGGGTATAGAAATCCACAGATGTTTAAAAAATATTTGTCAATAAATATATTATTTAAATATGAAAATTAGAATCAACATGTATATACATATACAATCTGTATAGGTTTTATTTTACTGTTTGTTTTATTTATCAAGAGGAGAGTGTTTGGATTCCATTATCTGGTATAAACTCACCACATTTTCCTTCCTGTCCAATATTAATTCAGGACCTTAATTTCCAATGCAATTTGTTATGTTCTCTTCTCTGTGCTCAAGTATGCGAAGTGAGAGGTGATTGTTTCTTTTCTTAATATTGGTGGAATTGTTGACTTTCACTGTATAAACTTTCGTTTAATAACCATATTAATTAGTATTATTTGATTCACCATTTTCTGACAATATCTGTCTGGACACGTTTAACGTTATCCTATGGAATAGGATGATATAATAGAAAATAAGATTACCTGTCATGACTCTATGCAAGATGATGTTAGATATTTGTGGATCCCTGGATTTAAAATGATTAAAAGATCTCTCAAACATCTAAATTTAATTAGAAGGTATGATTAATCAAATAAAAATATTTCTCCCAACTACCTTGCATGTGTTCTTATATTAGTATTACTCAATATGATTTTCTCCTGAATTTTGTAACTATATACAAAATTAATTTTCACCCAACTGAGGCGAAATAGGTAATTCCGGTAGTAAAAAAAATCCGAAAATTAAAAAATTGTTTACAGTATTCTTCGAAACAAAAGCAAAAATATGGCAGGCTAAAAATTAGAGAAATTATGATACATAATATAATAGCCAAATCACCTTCTCATGTTATTAACAGTTGTATAATCTGGCTATTATTTTTGAGAATTGTGATATTATCAGCATTTTAACTTGATAAGAAAGAATTGAAGTAAGTATTAAAGTCATGCTATAACATCACCATTATCATTTCTTTCAGTTGAACCATGTTAGAGAAATATGAAACATAGGTTTCAAGTATAGAACATCATATTGTTTTACAAAACAAGTATTTATGTAGAATTTCTTTTCTTTTTAATAAAAATTTTTTGCATCCTTCAACAGGGTTTAATTTTCATTCAGTTTTCATAGTCTGTTGTGTAAAAAATAAGCTATACAATATATTATACATATCATTTTATTATTTTTTTGTCTTTAAAAAAAATACAGTTTGCATGTTTATAAAATGAACATTACGATTTGATTATATTGATGCAAACAGTATTGTCTTTATTTGTTAATTTGTTGCCTGCAACTTTTGTCACAGAAAGGAATTGACAATTGTTTTTGTTATTGATTAAATATATTTGCCATAGGTTCGTCATATTTGGTGACTACTTATATCATATCATTGTTTGTCAAGTGTATTACGGTAATATATATATATTTTTTTTTTGTAATTAACTTAGTTTTCTCCACTGCTATATGTTTTTTGTTTAACTCTTTGAATGATTATTTATATTTTATCGTACATGGCATCTCATAGCAATGTCTTATGTTAATGAATTTTACAGATTTTTTTTGTGTCATACATACTTTTAGTTTTACCAGATTTGACTGTGTAACACAGAGGGTGTCTTATAAGGAACAGGAACTGATTATCCTCCTCAAGAACCTGGATTCACCTCCTGTATATTGGTGGTGTCTGTGTTGGTCATCTTTTGAGTTTTCCATTTTGTGTTGGTTTTTTTTGTATGTCTTCATTCTGGGTATTGTGCCCAGTGTTCGTTGCCTGTGTCTCAGGATTGTCCATTCTTGATTGCTTGCCACTTTGGTTTTCTCTAAAGTTTATTTTAACTATGACCATGCTAAAAGTTATATTTGAAATTGTTTCTCAGCTAAAATTTGTTATTGGTTCACCATATTAAAACATCCACATCTCTTATCAATATATATCATATGATTTTTATAGGTACTTTGTGGTCAATTGAATTAATGAATACTGTCTTTGCTAGATATTAAGTTTTTGTTATTATTAGCTGAGTTTCTCCACTCATGCTCCTTTTTGGTTCATCATTTAAGGTGGTTCCTTCTATTCAATATCTACATCTCACATCGATGTATATCATAGGACTTTTACCAATTTGTATACACCCGTCTTTAACAGGACATATTATGGTATACTATTGTCAATCTGTCTGTCCAGCATAAACATGTTGCACACCAGCCTTCACTTTAACTTGGCCGTGACAAATATTGTTCAAACTGCACCAGATTATTGGGAATGGTAATATGAGAGTCTGTATCTTTTTTGGAGAATATAGTCAGTCTGTTGTGAACATGTTACATTTTTACTCAAGTTTTCTTCAAACTGTGCTAGATTATAATGAATTGTGGTCTGAGGATCTATATACATATCAACGTGTTACACCTGTGTTGTTTGAGAGTTATTGAACTTAATAACGGTATATGATACCTACGCCACAGCTGTTTTCTTTTTGTTAGTTAGAAAGGTTTTAGTTTGGAAATTCATGAAAGTATGCGTGTTGTGAAAATATCTTGGTGTATGGTAACATTATCACTATACATACCATATAATTATCTCTGATACATGCATATAATGTAGAACTGCATTGATGGTGTAAATGTTAGCATGCACGCCTTGAGTACGATTGAGTGTGGGTTTGAGCCCTTGTCAGGTCAAACCAAAGACTGTAAAATTGCTATTCGCTGCTTCTGCCCTAAGCAAGAAGCATTTAGAAGTAAGAGCAAAGACTGGTTAGCTTGTAATCGCAATAATATGTCATAGCTAGCACTATAAAACACCACTAACCGTGTTGGTCGCCTACAAAGTGGACATCATCATGATCTCATGAACTGTAACTTGTTATCGCCATGATATAGCTGAAAAATTGCTCAATTAGTGTTAAACAACAATCACTTACTAGATTTAATGTAGTAGGTATTTTTTATAAAGGTGATTACTTCCTTCTATGTTTACTCTTGTTATTATTACTTCAGAACCACTTGTCGTTCCTCAAACCATAAGCCTACTGTCAGTCAGAACTGATCAGTCTATTTATAGAAGGCTTAATATACCATATTGAAAATACAGTCGAACCTGCCCAATATGGTCACCTCTATTAAGCTTCAGTGGCCCCCTAATGTCAAGTGGGTATAATTTTATGTGATTAATATCAATAGGTTGTAGCTAATGTCCCTGTTTTATACATGACATTGGTGGTTTCAAAAGCTCATGGGAAGATCATTATAATGATGTGTTGTGTGGTAAAATGGTCATATATATTGTGTAAACTTTTTATGTATGTTTTGTTTATATTACATTAGTGAGTTGACAGAGATGTAAAGTGTACAGAAGTGTTTCTATATAATAGAGTTACTAAAATCATTGAAGGTTATAAAATGTATTTCTAAATATAAAATATTCCATTAGAAATAAATATAAAAAAAGTTCCTTGTTTTGTCATTTTATAATATATAGAATAACGTCCATTTTGAAGGTTGAGACAAACCTTATCACTAGTATCACAGCGAGTCTGATAGGGTCAGGGTTATTGTGTTTAACACCACTTTAAAACAAAATTTCAGTTAAATCATGGGGTACAGTTTTATTGGTAGAGGAAACTGGATTACCAGGAGAAAACTACCAACCTGTCGCAAGTCTCTGACAAACTATATCATACAATGGCGAATATGTCGAGACTTTCAAAATGGACACAATTTTTTTTATTGGTATTAATAATCATGATGTGGGGTCACACTGACTGATTTTTTTCCAAAACAAACCTTATTGTTTTTATTGGTATTAAAGGTCATGCATGATGTGACAACACACAGACCGATATTTTTCAGTATCAGAGTCACTTAAATTGATACTGATAATATCACTCAGTGACATCAAAGAGAAAAATGTAAACAAAATTAATTTATTACTTTGCCTTCCATGTGATATTACTCTGAGAAATCCATTCTCACAAAACAAATCAACGATAGTACATGTATCTATATCTCGAGGATTTGGTAAAGTGACATCATTATAATGTCATATTAGAAAACAGCAATATTATGTTAATACAACCCTACTTGCTTGATAATATATATTATAGCATGTAATTATCAAAGAGAAAATATACAAATCAACCATAATTTAATTTATTAGTTTCCAAATTTTCAAATCTTACTTTCTTAACCTTATGATGCTGTACTGTTTCGTATGATAATTCATTTGTACATCCTCATGATCCTGTATTTCTTATTTCCTACAATGTTAACAGACATTGTATAGTCCAGTGTACACCATAGATGTTCTGACATTGTATGGCAACCTCCAGTGTTTGTCCATTTTCTTGCAAATAAAACACTTCATTTCCCCACTACCAATATATATGTGTGTGTTCTTTGACAATCATTTTCTATGTTTGTCCGGTCTATTACTTTTGTCATAATCATGATAAATCAGATACTATTAATAAACTTCGTATTCGAAGGAAACAGTTAAATGAAGAAGAAGAAAAGAATCTGACATTTTATCCAATTTGGGTTCAAAACTTACACATCTATAACATCTGAGAGAAAAACTGAAAACTTTGGTACTTTCTGTTAATGTTTATTCCAGATGTGGCTGATAAGTACTATATTGGCTTTTTTGTTCGTATTAGACACATTTTCGGTTTATTCAGTTTAAATTGACAAAAATTTCTTACATTCGGGACAATAAATAAGTTCTTGTTATACAGGATTTCGGTTTTCTCAGGGTTCGGTTTAGACAGGTTTCACTGAATATATGTTTAAAAATGACATTATTGACTAGAGCAATAATGTCTTATTTTAGGAAAGTTAATTCTGTTCAAAATCGGATTCTTTCCATATTCTAAGAAATGTCGATTGGTCTGGAAACGTATGTCAGCTTTGATTTATTTAAAGGTTAGTGACAAGTTTTGTAACACCAGATTGCTTGTTTCATACAAAATGGCATAGCTACTTTTCAGAAAATGATCAATAATATTACAAAAAATAAGTTGGTTGTTATGCTTATATTGATATATCTAAGTGTATGTAGTGATAGTTGGGAAGATGACTTAAAGTACTTGTATGAGATAGACCTACTAATAGATTATCACAAGCCAGCTGTTTGACTATTATTCGTACGAGATAGACCTACTAATAGATTATCACAAGCCAGTTGTTTGACTATTATTCGTACGAGATAGACCTACTAATAGATTATCACAAGCCAGCTGTTTGACTATTATTCGTATGAGATAGACCTACTAATGTGTAATGTTTTGTATATCATTGTTTGTCATTTTGTTGCCATCACTTGGCGTCTTCTGTCTTCTGTTGTCTGTTAACTTTCCACGTTTTAATCTTCTTCTCTGAAACCACTTAGCCAAATGAACTGAAACTTGGTAGGAAGCATCTATGGAAGGTCCTCTATAAAGATTGCTCACTTTGTCCCGATCAGTTAATAAACATGGCCACCATAGGCTATTATTGTTTATGGTTAGTCGATTTCTAAAAAAAATCTTCTCTGCTGAAACAGGGTAACCAAATGAACCGACATTTGAGAGGAAGATCCTATGGAAGGATCTGTACAAAGTTTCCTCAAAACAGAACGAAAGGTGAGCGACACAGGGTCAACCCACTGAGCCTCTAGTTCTTTTAGCCATTGTGTTGTTTGTCCTCCTTCGATTCTTATTACCCCTTTGGTATCTTCAAACTCTTCAAATAGTGGTCTGCTTCTCTGTACCGGTTCCTTGGTTTAGGATAATACATCTTGAATACAATGTTTAATGGTCTATAGCATAAAAAAGATACCAATTTAACTCTCAGGGATTTTGGACAAGCCCAGTTTATTATATTTACTACATGTATCTTTTGAAAAAGTCACTGAAAACAAATGTAAACCCTATGTCTTGCTACAGAACATTTGTTTCAACAAAACATTGTAAAGTTGAATAGTTACCTTTTTCTTCACAAAAAATATTATATATAATTTCGAAGACATTATATAAAAATTTGTCCTTTTAATTGTTAAAGGTGTTGTCATGTTCTTTTAATGTTCAATCAGGTTTGAAAAAGACAAAGTTTGATTTTTTTTTTCGCTGTCGGATCTTTATTTATTTTGTAAAAAGAGCAATAGGAGTTTAATGATACTGGGTTTTTTTCATTTGTCAGTAAAAAGGAGGTGAGACGTGGCTACAAGAGAGGGGGAGGCCATGTATTTTTTGCTAAATGTACCTTAAATTTATCTCATATTTATCCTATATTTTCATCCCAAAAAATCCTATATTCCTATATGATTTTGGTCAAAAGTGGCTTGACACCCTGAACATGATTAAGCAACAATAAATACCGGTACATAAAATAGATAAATACTATATTGACTATTCAATAAAATATCATATGCATAAAAATGTTTCTTTTTTTTCTATTTTTATATAACTATACAAGGTTCAGAGGATTACTTTGCCACAAGTCAATTATTCTAGAATGACATGGGACCGCATCAGTGGCGTATTGGTTAGCGTGATCGTCTTGAGTGTGCTAGATCGCGTATTCGAACCCCGATCGCCGGTCAAACCAGAGACTATAAAGCTTCTCCGCTAAGCACACAGAATTAAGGAGAAAGAGCAAAGACTGATTGGCTCGGAATCAGGATAATGTGTCCGAGTGGGGCGACATGTATACCCGCGGACTGTTGTTAGTCCAGTACAAATCGAACCTTATCATCATTTCATTGAAAATTAACTTGTTCTCGCAATGATATAGCTGAAAAAATTGCTGAGATGGTGTTAACCAACAATCACTCACTCACTCGATTGACATGGCGGATCACTATATTCCAAGTCTAATGTTAGTTCCTTCACTTTCTGTACCGTATATCTATGATTCTCAATATCTGATTGCAAGCACATGTACAGTACCCACACAATCCGGGCAACCAATTATTTTGCACTTCTTGTGTCCTATTGGCACACGAGACAATGCATCCGCATTTTTGTGAAGACTACCACCTCCAGATGCCATTGCTTTGAATTGACAATTAAAAAAAAAATTATATTAACTAGTATCAATCTAAATTGCTAACGCAATTCTATTTCTATTTAAACAGAGCCCCACGTTGGGCGCCAAAAATGTAACGGGAGCCTTTGTATATGTGAGCTTCCACAATGTATGCTCTAAATATATTTCAGGAAGTTCCGGCTTTCCCTCAATTTCAACTCAAAGGTTATCAGAAACACCTTTTTAGAAAGCCCAAAAACTTCCCAAAACGTTAAGGTCAAGGCAATTTCTGTTCACATACAATACTCTCGCCGTGGAACGTTCGACCACTGGCTCTGTATAAATTGCATAAATAAATACTAATATTGGAAACACATAATTGTATTCACTGATGTATATAGGTGTCAAACCACCAATTAATTTCTTTAAGGTTTTCTACTAAATTTGTGTTTTTTCGAGCCTACCTGGTCATTTTATCTTAAGTTTAACCTTTTGAAGACCATATATTTTCTGAAACGTACATGATTCCTCTACGTTCTGTCAAAATATCAGGGCATGTTTAAAATCTTGCAGTGAAATGCCATGCTACGGAAAGCACCTACTCTAAAAATAGCTCGGTCATCCCCAAGAAATTCACTATTTATAGGTCATGCATCAAATCCTCCATAGAGGTATTAAAATACAACTAAATCCATCAAATTTGGGCTCAAAATAATCCCTATTTACTTAACTTCAATTATCAATTTTAATTAGTCCATTGCATTCAGTAGTTTTCACAATACTACAAAGTGAAAGGATTTTTTTCTTGAAAAGGGACTCCTTTCGTATATGTTCCAAGCTCTGATTGGTGAATTAGTGGTTTGACACCTAAAGAGCATAACAACTTGTTTCTTTCACCATTTGTTGGCCTAATTTCTATTCCTTAGCCAATATCAACCCAAGAAAACCTCATAAGGTATGTGGCTGTCTGATATTTGCAAGCATAAGTGTTCAAATGCAAATGAAAATATCTCCATTTACAGCTGTTGAGTTCAGATTTTGTAATATACCAAAACTTACCTATTCTCTTATATATTACAGTTATTAAGCTAGTTTCTAACATAATAAGCAATCTTAACACATATATATGCCTCAGTTGTATATTTAATAGCTAAATACTATGAAATGTTTGCATTTACCCCCCCCCCCTTTTTTCGTCCCATAAAATGAGCTCATATCATTCTTAATTTTGTTAATTCATGCTTTTATCCCATAAATTATGTGGTTTAAGACATAAAATATGTTTTTGTATATACATCTTTAGTTGAAATTCCTTCTAATTCCATCAAATTTGCAAAAATATGATTTACTGATATTCAAGTCTTGGAATTTCTGATGGTGCACAACTATAATTTCCCCCAAAACTCAATAAATATATGCTTCCACATCATTTGTTTCCACTGTTTAAGTAAGCTGGATGTTCAAATGTACTGTTACAGCCAAATAATACTCTAAAACATGAAATTCAAATTGACAATTTGAAAAATTAACAGAAAATGCTAAGCAGTCAAAATAATTTTTCTGGGATCACTTAAATTACCAGGATTTTACTACATAATTTTCAATTAAAACTGCTTTCTATAGCCTTATATTATTTTGTAAGTACATTGTACATGTATTCTAACTGAAACTATCAAAATTTACCAGGAAAAATGTGTAGAATTGAAAAAAATCCAATCATGATATCACCATATCCTATATTTGAAGTCAACAAACTGCCGCATGATGAAATTTTTTAAATTCTTAATATCAACCATATTTTCAATATTATATGCCCTTCTACTGCAAAAACACATTCAATAACATATTCCCAATAATTATAAAGTCATAAAGAAAAAGAAAATGAGTTGCAATACCTGGTGTCCATGTATATCCAGTGTTTGGGAGCAATATTCCAAAATATTACATAACATGCATTTTGACCATGTAATCTGACACCACAATGCATTTTGTAACATTTTTGTATGAAAAATGTCACTCTGGGTCTGTTGTGACATGTTTAGGCTAATTTGAACATGAATGCAACAAAAGATAATTTTGACGTTTTTGTCTTAAGGTGTCAAACCACCAATTAATTTCTTTAAGGTTTTCTACTAAATTTGTGTTTTTTCGAGCCTACCTGGTCATTTTATCTTAAGTTTAACCTTTTGAAGACCATATATTTTCTGAAACGTACATGATTCCTCTACGTTCTGTCAAAATATCAGGGCATGTTTAAAATCTTGCAGTGAAATGCCATGCTACGGAAAGCACCTACTCTAAAAATAGCTCGGTCATCCCCAAGAAATTCACTATTTATAGGTCATGCATCAAATCCTCCATAGAGGTATTAAAATACAACTAAATCCATCACATTTGGGCTCAAAATAATCCCTATTTACTTAACTTCAATTATCAATTTTAATTAGTCCATTCCATTCAGTAGTTTTCACAATACTACAAAGTGAAAGGAATTTTTTCTTGAAAAGGGACTCCTTTCGTATATGTTCCAAGCTCTGATTTGTGAATTAGTGGTTTGACACCTATAGATATCTGGAAAACATATATGCATATACGCTTACTCTGACATAAAGCTTAGTTGCGAAAATAAAATAAACAAAACAAAAAATGACTACGTATACCCTAGCAGTTTAACCTACAGATAAGTTTTAAATGGAAAAACACCGTATCTCCGAAAATAGTTAATTTTAACAAAGTTTAAGTCTACATAGTATTAATGAAACGAAACGCTGTGAAAACCCGACAGAAAGCTATAAACTTAGAATTCCACTAATAAAAATACCAAAATCAAGTCTAAATTGTATTGAAAAAGCCAAAATTCGCCATTTTACATGTAGAGAAAGACAGAAGAATGAGAACAACAGATTAATGCAGTCTTACAGTTCGGAGTAAGGTTACTAACCTTAATGGCTCTCTAAAGGAAAGGCCAAGAGTCTCGCTCGAATACTCTCTTATATACCGAATATTTGACTAAACTGACCAATCAGAAAGAGATAACTCAGAATGTTATTAAACCCGTGCAATTCGTTGACTGACTCGTTTTCATTACAATTGACCAAATGGACAAATCTAGAGTTAAAAGTCAAACACCGACACTAAAATCTAAATATAGATTAGGTACTTTTTGAATGTCTAAACCTCGTTGTGAACAACACAGGTAAAGCGCTAAAGGACCAAAATTATTTATAAATACGGATTTTTAGATAATCTAAACTCGAATAAGCTTAACAAAAAGTCACCTCCGCTACAGATGAAACAAAAAAAAAATTATTGAAAACAAATATGTAAACAGGAAGATAAGGGGGGGGGGGGGGGTAATTTCGTGCCACGAGATAAAGGTCAAAATTAAATCTCGGCCAGCATTATAATTATGTGTGTTAGTAGGGGTATCGATTTTGTCTGTTTCTGCGATTTTTCTATTAGATTTTGAAATTTTGCATTTTATTTCTTCTGCTGTATCCCATTATTATTTTTATATATTATACTTTACGTTTTTATTTTCCCTATTTGTCTTTGTTAGCGCAGCCGGTCAATATAACGTTATATGGACCGGGACTGGACTGCCTCGTTTTCGATTCGGTTCCGGAACGGCACCTGCATTATTATTTTAGATAAAATGTATAATATAGCAAATAGTTCATGTCACTTCGAGTCATATGGCAGTATATTACACTTTACGTTTTTATGTTCCCTGTGTGTCTTTGTTAGCGCAGCCGGTCAATATAACGTTATATGGACCGGGACTGGACTGCCTCGTTTTCGATTCGGTTCCGGAACGGCACCTGCATTATTATTTTAGATAAAATGTATAATATAGCAAATAGTTCATGTCACTTCGAGTCATATGGCAGTATATTACACTTTACGTTTTTATTTTCCCTATGTGTCTTTGTTAGCGCAGCCGGTCACTATAACGTTATATGGACCGGGACTGTACTGCCTCGTTTTCTATTCGGTTCTGGAACGGTACCTGCATTATTATTTTAGATAAAAAGTATAATATAGCAAATAGTTAATGTCACTTCGGGTCATGACCCTCAGTGCCATGAACTATTTGCTATATATGGACCGGTTCGTCACGTTAATATGCTTTTTTTAGGTCAAGTAGTTAAAATGCTATTTTTAGATCAAGCAATGATATTACGATTTTGAATCACAGGCACTCGGGTACACTCTGTGATTTTCTTATTTAATTCTAATGAAATAACGAAAATCACAGAGTGTACCCGAGTGCCTGTGTTTTGAACAAGACGAAGGATAGACAATACATATGTAGGTAGGCTAAATATGTTGAATTAGCTTATAAAATATAATATAAATTGATAATATTTCTAAATAAATAGAATAAATTTAAAGAAAAACACATATTACTGGGTTTGATCTGAATTTCTTCTTAATTCATTTTAACATGCTTTTCAACCTTTGCACTGTCGCTTGGTGCACTCTGTAATTGAGCAATAACATGATGACATATTTCCTCCAACTAGTTCTCATGCTCTAAACACGAGGTGACACATCCGAAAGAATAACAATAATAATAACAAATATAATAATCAACTAATCTTTTTTTTTATTTATATATGATAAGTATTTAATATTATATATAATTCACGTACTGTGTCGGTGTACAGGTGTACACGTGTGAAACCTATAATTAATTTCTTTAACATTTTCTACTAAATTTGTGTTTTTTCGAGCCTGTCTGGCTATTTTATCTTAAGTTTAACCTTTCTAAGACCATATATTTTCTGAAACGTACATGATTCCTCTACGTTCTGTCAAAATATCAGGGGATGTTTAAAGTCTTGCAGTGAAATGCAATGGAAAACACCTACTCTAAAAATAGCTCAGTTATCCCCGGGAAATTCAATATTTATAGGTCATGCATCAACTCCTCCATAGAGGTATTAAGATACAACTAAATGCATCAAATTTGGGCTCAAAATAATCCTTGTATATGTAACTTCAATTATCAATTTTAGTTATTCCATTCCATTCAGTATTTGTCACAATAAAACAAATCGAAAGGAACTATTTTCTTTAAAAGGGACTACTTTTGGTGAATTATTGGTTTGACACCTACTGACCCGGCAAAAAATGTTTCGATTCCAATCGTAACTACTCGGCCATTCTCGCTACCCTGCAAATAACAGTTTGTTCGTAAAAAATTTTTGGAACAAAACCGGGTCATCATGCTGTAACATCATTCACGAAACCGGGTCCTGCCTTTTTGACATTACCCATTTCTTTCGCCCCGTGCTTACTTATATCAATAATTAAAAGCACAAAGTGACGATTCTTGTCATCTTTATTCTTCAATCGTTCCTTCAATACATTTCTTTCCATTCAATGTGAGCAATTCAAAGAGAAACTTAGCGAAATTCGGGGCTGGGGTCAAGTTGATCGTCATTTTGCGGCACATTATCGCTTATTTCTCAATTAATATACGATGACATAGCCAAAATGTTTCGTCTGACAGCAGGAAATGGTTAATAAAGCATTTATTTCCCCCAAGTTCATGCAAAAAAACAAATAAATAAACAGAATTCTTACCTTCTTCTTGCCTTCTTACAGTCCGGTTCCGTTCCGGAATTAGATATGAACGAGTCCAAACATTTTTTGCCGGGTCAGTTTGTACACAGTGTAATTATTTACTATATAATTGTGAGAAAATACCATTAATAGATGGGGGTGTCATAGTCCGAGATTCCTCTGCCGTCCGACGGCATTATTTTTTTTTTTGCTAGAGCCGTGGGACGTCAAAGAGCTCTACATACGGAAAACAGCGGATTTTCCCTCCAACTCTGGGTCAGCACATTTCCACGTTTCTTGACTATTTGATTTTATTTTTTATCAGAAACCCTTATATAAATCGCTTCACCAATCATTTTTCTATTCATTTATAACCATCTTACCCTCAGAAAGTGGTGTTACACTCCATTACAGCACGATTTTCCCTTAGACCCTATGATTTCGTCATTTCACATCCATTTTGGAACATTTGTCACGTGACTTCGAGAAAACTACGATTACCGCAATGCATCATGGGAGATGATTTGCATATAAACAAACAAACAAATATTTTTATTGCCAATCATAGGCGCCTGTTAAGGCAGAACAATTAACATAAAATTTAATACAGTTGATTATATTGATTAGTAATGATTTTAACAGCAATAGTGAATTACAGATAACCATAAGAAAAAAAAATATGATGTAGTATACCTTGTCCAAAAAGGGGGAAAGTAACACATGCTCTTTCTCAAGCCCGTTGGTAACACTCTGCCATTGAATCTTTTCTTTCCAACACATTCTGTATTATTTCCTTCTGCTCTAATGCTCCAAATAATTTGGCACGCTGCATTAATTAGCTCCCATCATGCATTGCGTTGCTGTCATCATTCAGTTAGTATCGCGAGATCACGTTTGTAGATTCGAAAATGGAAGTCAAATGGCGGAATAATAGGATCTAAGGCAAAATCGTGCTGTAATGGAGTGTAACACCACTTTCTGAGGGTAAGATGGTTATGAATGAATAGAAAAATGATTGGTGAAGCGATTTATATAAGGGTTTCTGATAGAAAATAAAATCCGATAGCCACGAAACGTGGAAATGTGCCGACCAAGAGTTGGAGAGGCAAATCCGCTGTTTTCCGTATGTAGAGCTCTCTGACGTCCCACGGCTCTAGCAAAAAAATATAATGCCGTCGGACGGCAGAGGAATCTCGGACTAGGGGTGTCACGGTGTGTAACCTATAATTAATTTCTTTAAGGTTTTCTACTAAATTTGTGTTTTTTCGAGCCTACCTGGCCATTTTATCTTAAGTTTAACCTTTCGAAGACCACACATTTTCTGAAACGTCCATGATTCCTCTACGTTCTGTCAAAATATCAGGCCATGTTTAAAGTCTTGCAGTGAAATGCCAGGCTATGGAAAATACCTACTCTAAAAATAGCTCTGTCATCCCCCAGAAATTCCTTATTTATAGGTCATGCATCAAATCCTCCATATCCATATTAAAATACAATTAAATCAATCAAATTTGGTCTCAAAATAATCCTTATACATTTAACTTCAATTATCAATTTAATTATTCCATTCCATTCAGTATTTGTCACAATACAACAAAGTGAAAGGAACTTTTTTTTTAAAAGGGACTACTTTTGATATGTTCTTAGCTCTGATTGGTTGAATTACTGGTTTGACACCTGTCAGAAGCACCGTCCCTTGATGTTTTTAGCAGGTTTACTGCTTGATAAGGAATATGCAACATATGTAAAGTTTCACACTGGATCTGAGATATAGGGGA
Organism: Bathymodiolus septemdierum; assembly: GCA_963383655.1. Taxonomy (NCBI): domain Eukaryota; kingdom Metazoa; phylum Mollusca; class Bivalvia; order Mytilida; family Modiolidae; genus Bathymodiolus; species Bathymodiolus septemdierum. The sequence goes on from OY726519.1 coordinate 36,417,673, forward strand.
CAAACCAGAGCATGATCCACTAAATAATAATAATTATATTTATATTTTTAGAAATATAAAAACCCCAAACTATGTCCTTTTTCTTCTGTGTGTATGTCTCATTTATCAATCATGATTGTTTGTATTGTTAATGATGCCTCGTGTGGGCCCTATGCTATGATTAGGCAATACAATGTATTCTATTCTATTCTATTCTATGTCAGAAACCCGGTATGGATAGAAACTACTGTTTGATTGTTTTTATTGTATATATGTCATACAGTGATACATAGAAAGTTGCAAAATGTTGTGTACATGAAAAAAAATCAATGTTAAAAAAAAGAGGGGATGGGCAATCAGAGGCACCATAGGGTCCTGTCCACAAGTACCTGTGGACAATGCAGATAAAGAAAATTTAAATGGATTTTACAATGAACTCACAAACTCAATAAATGAAAATATAACTAGACAATATAAACGCGTCTGTTAAAAAACTTTGTGATCTCTTTGTTGACAGTGCTCAAACGACCTTCGACACTTATAAAAATAAACATACGCAACAATTATCAGCACCGATACTGCGCATAGGTTAATTGATACCATTCGATAAAAAAAAAATAATAGATTATATAATGAAATATTGAATAATCGTTCGCTGTAATTAAGTAATTAAAGCTGTATTTTCAATCCGCATATATTTGAAAACTACAATTTCTTAGCTTTCGAACGGTATAAAATATTTCATGAAAGAATATTTCATTGTCTTCCATTTTGATTTTAATGCAATGAAGGTCCGACCATATATATAGATCTAGATCAGTGAAAAAACTTAAACTAGCTGAAAACGCATTTACACGTTAAAATTACTTTTTTTAAACTTAACTTGTAAATTTCAATCCGCATATATGCATATTGTATACAAAGCAATCTGTCGAATGATGTATTTCAAAAATTGAAAATCTGTTCCATTTTGCTCCAAAAATCAGATTATGGCGTTTAAGTCAATATAACAGAAAAATTGTCTAAGTTCGTTCCACACGGCGGGTAGTATCCAGAATTAGCCTATCATATGTACATTCGTATTGATAAAATAATATTTAAAGACATGAGAAAAACAATTGGGTGATTACATATATATGTAATAAAGTAAAATCAAATAAAAAATCAGATATATTAATAATATTTATGATTTAAATTGCCATAGATTCACAAATTTTTAAAGATTTAAAAAAATAAAATACCGTGTAATATATTTTTGAAATTTTTATGTTTTACCGAGAAACCCAGACTTGCAAGAACAACATTTCCAGACACTTTGAAGTTGAAAGACTTATATCCAAGAAAATTGTTAAAAATGAGGTAACTTTTTTTTTATTGCATGACTGTTGTCTCTTTTTGAAAGTGAAAATTGTAAACGTAGTTGCAATAATTTCTTTTTTAATGCCTCCGTATGTCAAAAGTAAAACAAAATGTACATTAATTCTTGAATTAATATTAACATCCGTCTCAGATTAATATTGAATCTGTATGTGACGGTCTTAAATAGTTTGAATATTATTTGCTTTTTAAGGCCAATTAATTAGTTTAATATGCATGTATTGATTTGCTGTTTGTCAATGAACTAAGAATTGATTACTTGTCCACATATCTAAGATGCCCATTGCTATCACTCGCTACTTGTCCCAAACGTTTCGGTGTGAAGTTCACAAAATTTAACATATTTTTCATTAAATTACCTGCTGAGACTTATCAGATAAAATTAAATCCCAGTAAATTTCCATATCACATTTTGATTTTTAAGGCAAATTGGTACTACAGTAGTAGAGTAAAACTTATATAAATAAAAATTTTCCAGTGTCATCGAGAACATATATTTTCAAATTCAAAAAATTATATGGCTGTTAAAGGGTTACCCCACCTACCATATGTTTTGTGCCAAAAATGCCTACCCTAGTTCATTTCATTCCAATTTTTAGAACAGGACCGTTAAAGTGAGCATTTTTCTCCTAAACAGTCTATGTAAAAAAAACAAAATAAAATGATTTTTTCCTACCTACCTACCTACCATATTTTTATCACATTGTATCCCTAAACAGGTCAGATACATATTTTTTTTTTGCGTTATATGTTGTGTGATATCAAATACGTGTATATAAATATTCGTCCCAGGTAAAATGAATAATGAATGTTTACTGCATACACACAGAAAATAAAAAATGAAAATCTAAAATACAAGATAATGGATTTAATTTATTATCATTCAAATAAAATGCTAGTATTATTGACATTGGAAGGATATTAACTGTAATATTAATCTCAGTATTTGATAACCACAGATATAAAATGTTCCACTAAGAAGTACATTTGAATCCTAGAAAAATCCTCCCAATACGAAAAAAGTACTTCTTCATTCCGGAAGGTGAAAAGTGCACCAAATCTTAATCAAAATCACCAGGAAAGCTTATGTCCTTAAATTTCACAAAATTGTCACCAAAGAGTTTCTGTAATGTCCTGTTGATAGAGTTCTTATTTTTGTTATAAGTTTGAAATGTCAATCCTGGTGATTTGTTGAAATTACCCCTTTGGCATATTTCTACAATAAAAACGACTTTAGCACCGGATTTGTATATTTCACTAGATATTTCACCGACAAGACTCTGAATATTCTCACATATAGTTTTGCAGGAACTGTCCTTGCTAATATTCTTGGCACCTATATGAATGAATACAATATCTGGTGCATACAACCTTAGTTTTACTAATAAACTGTCGGACACATTTTCCGCCTTCATCCTGCCTAAGCCAAAAAAATTGCACTCGCCTGGAATTTTCATATCTCCTGTACAAAAAGTATTCAGTCTGGCAACGAAATTACTACCAAATACTGCAAACTTTACCATTTCTAAACTTTGAGTGTTTGAAAAAGTGTTTTGAAGCTAAATTTATGAAAAGTTTGGGTTGTGGATCTCTATGTAATTATTCCTGTTCATGGTGTAGAGTCCATAAAAACCAGAGGGACGACATGATAAAGCCATTGGATTTTTACCATACTCGTGGTATGCAGAGAACATCACAGAATCTGAAGGAAGATGTCGTAAAGAATGACTTTGGTGTTTATGCTCAACCTCTTATTAGTATTGAGCCTGAACACATACTCATTGATGAACTTCATCTTCTTCTTCGGATATGTGATAAACTGTAAAGGAACTTAATATTAGACACAAAAACGCTCGATGACAAAAATGCCGTTCATGGTGAGAAGTCAGATTTCTTAGGACAGCTTACTGCGAAAATAAGAGGATGCGGCATTTCGTTTTACATTTGAACAAAAAAGGGTACTCACGGTGAATTGGATTGGTCGTCATTGACGGAGTCTGACTATAAAAAGCTTTTGGAAAATCTTCCTTCAAAATTATGCTTTTTGATCCATCATGATACCCATGATCATACTGTCAAAATTTGGAGTTCATTTTTGAATTTATATCGTTTCGTGACGTTAGAAATACACGAGTTCTCTAATATTGAAGATATTTTTGAAAAATGTAAAGGGTGGGTAAACGACTTTTTTGCTTTATGATCATTGGGGAGAAAAGGTTTTGATAGTGTTACTCCTTATATGCATTGTCTTGTATACCATGTTTCGTTTTTCACTAAAAAGTATGGAAAACATTTACGTTTCAGTGGGCAGGGCGTAGAAAAGATCAATGATGATATAAAAAAAATCATCATTCAAAAACAAACAAATGGGACGCAACGGTCGATGCCTTACAAGTTCGAAAAAGGATAGAACATTTGACATCAGAGAACTGCGAGCATGAGCGAGAGTACCCCCCTGTCCCACCCCCTAACTATCGGAAGCTTAAAAGAAAATTTAAAAAGGAAAGGACGGAAACCCTTAAACAAAAAGTAACAGAGGCTGAAAAGCATTATAAAAATACACTTGATAAGAATAGTAAAAATTACCGGACAAAAATGAGGGAGGAGCTAAAAAATCTAAAACATCTGATCCGAAGGAGTATTGGAAAATTTTAAACAGGGGTAGGGAGAAAAAACAACCCGATATTCCTATGGAAGATTTGTTTAATTTTTTAAAAAATTTAAACACGACGCCCGATTTGCCAACTCGGGAGGAAGAACATTTAAATCAGGAACCTTTGGATAATGTTAATTTTGAACAGTTAAATGAGGGTATCAATACTTATATTTCACAGGAATAAATATTTTCTTTTATTAAGAAACTCAAAAACAATAAAGCTAGTGGGGAAGATCACATAATAAACGAATATATTAAATCAACATCGGGTCTGTTCTTACCAATTTACGAGAAGATATTTAATTTAATTTTTGAAACAGGCTTTTTACCAGATATTTGGCTGATAGGGAGTATTACCGTTTAATGTATTTGTGAATAGGATGGCTAAGCCAATATATTACGACGGTAAATATTTAAGTTTACATCGGAATCCCCCATAGTCGTCGGTCTGTAAACTTTTATATTTCGATTCTCTCCTGAAACCACCGAGACAATAATGAATTTGAGTCGACGTTCAGAAAACAGTTTAATCAATGCAGATATTCATAAATAATGAGATTATTCTAATTCATTGGCGAATGTCTACATTCCTGACGGGGACTACTATTTTAAGAAACGAAAGTTTCGTTTTCGTTTCTTGAATTAGCAAGTAAGCAATCCATATTTCTTGTAGTATTTTTAGCTCACGTGAGCTTTTGTCATCACTTGGCGTCTGTCGTCCGTTGTAAACTTTTCCTTTCATCATCTTCTCTGAAACCACTGGGTCAATTTGAACCAAACTTTGCCAGAATGGTCCTTGAATGGTCCCCTTTCAAAATCGTATACGACAATTTCATCCTCTTGGTGGAAGGGCTAACAAGAGGCCCAAAAGGGGAAATTAACAAATTTAAAAATCTACTTTTTCAGAACCAGTGTCCTTCAAAATTATGCTTTTTGATCCATCATGATACCCATGATCATACTGTCAAAATTTGGAGTTCATTTTTGAATTTATATCGTTTCGTGACGTTAGAAATACACGAGTTCTCTAATATTGAAGATATTTTTGAAAAATGTAAAGGGTGGGTAAACGACTTTCTTGCTTTATGATCATTGGGGAGAAAAGATTTTGATAGTGTTACTCCTTATATGCATTGTCTTGTATACCATGTTTCGTTTTTCACTAAAAAGTATGGAAAACATTTACGTTTCAGTGGGCAGGGCGTAGAAAAGATCAATGATGATATAAAAAAAATCATCATTCAAAAACAAACAAATGGGACGCAACGGTCGATGCCTTACAAGTTCGAAAAAGGATAGAACATTTGACATCAGAGAACTGCGAGCATGAGCGAGAGTACCCCCCTGTCCCACCCCCTAACTATCGGAAGCTTAAAAGAAAATTTAAAAAGGAAAGGACGGAAACCCTTAAACAAAAAGTAACAGAGGCTGAAAAGCATTATAAAAATACACTTGATAAGAATAGTAAAAATTACCGGACAAAAATGAGGGAGGAGTTAAAAAATCTAAAACATCTGATCCGAAGGAGTATTGGAAAATTTTAAACAGGGGTAGGGAGAAAAAACAACCCGATATTCCTATGGAAGATTTGTTTAATTTTTAAAAAAATTTAAACACGACGCCCGATTTGCCAACTCGGGAGGAAGAACATTTAAATCAGGAACCTTTGGATAATGTTAATTTTGAACAGTTAAATGAGGGTATCAATACTTATATTTCACAGGAATAAATATTTTCTTTTATTAAGAAACTCAAAAACAATAAAGCTAGTGGGGAAGATCACATAATAAACGAATATATTAAATCAACATCGGGTCTGTTCTTACCAATTTACGAGAAGATATTTAATTTAATTTTTGAAACAGGCTTTTTACCAGATATTTGGCTGATAGGGAGTATTACCGTTTAATGTATTTGTGAATAGGATGGCTAAGCCAATATATCACGACGGTAAATATTTAAGTTTACATCGGAATCCCCCATAGTCGTCGGTCTGTAAACTTTTATATTTCGATTCTCTCCTGAAACCACCGAGACAATAATGAATTTGAGTCGACGTTCAGAAAACAGTTTAATCAATGCAGATATTCATAAATAATGAGATTATTCTAATTCATTGGCGAATTGGATTGATAGGGTCTCGGACCCACTCGGCTCTGCTTTCTATTGATCTTCCATGGTTTGTCTCTTCGTGTTTGGTGTTGTTGATGAAAATGATGGTGTTGCCTGTTATCTTCTCTTTACACACTGAGTGTGTAATGTCGCTTTAGTTTTAATTTTGCCAATGTTCTGAATATTCTCCTGATAAAATGTAAGGTCGACATTACAATTATAGATGGACTGTCTTGATTAAGCGTCAATACCTATTTTGTTCATTGTCAATTAATTGCCTTTGATGTACATGTATGCCGTCCAAAGAAATATTTTCAAAGTATGACCTGTAGTTTATGTATATATGTGTTCAAAGATAGTTTTTAAAGTATACGCGCAATTAGCTTATCAAGGACGTTCGGATGGAGGATACTACTCTTTAGTGAAATAGGGGCGAATCCCCCTAAAAGTACCAACAATATGTTTTTATACTTGAAATTACCACTTAAAATCAACACTAAAGCAAAAACAACTAAATTCTTGACCCGCTTCTGGGTAAAGTAAATTAAAACGTGTTACGGGGACCCTAACTGAATAATAATATGATTTTAAAAAGGGATATCATGTATGACATCCGTTAAGTTCTTCAAATTTAATTATATGATAGCGTTATACATGATTGATTGATTGATTGCTCAACGTCCAGCGAGCAGTATTTCAGCCATATTCAGGACGAAAACAAGTTTGCAAACAAAAAATCAGAAAGAGGGCCCTGGGATGGGTCAACATGGGCAACGACTTTTGACTGCTATGTTGGGTAGGGTCGGAAAATTTAGCCGAGGCAGGGGCCCAATGGCCGCCTCTTAATAAACTCTGCTGAGGGATCTTTAACGTGCAAAGAGCGTGGCATTCTCTCAACACGGGACCTCGGTTTTCCTTTTCTTCCAAAGGTCAAGTTGGTCAAATTTGTATTCCCCGGGATTCCAACGGGTGACCCTGATAGTCGCCTTCTACGATAAGCGCAGGTATGGTGCCTATTTTAATCCCGACACATCCTCTGGGAGAGGGAACATTATACATGTTTACGTTTAGCGATAAATTCAGCAAAAATGAAGCAACATTATATAGACGCACGTCCCATCGGTAAATGCAAGCATTTTCACATTTGCATTGAGATCAGAAATTGAAATTCGACGGATTGACCGCAGACCCCCTTTGGATTCGTTACTTTAAACCAAAAACATGGATTGTTTACTTGCTAATTCAATAAACGAAACGGAACCGTAAAGTCTTTAAAGTGACGAGAAACAAACCGTTTCGTTTCGTTTTGTTCCGTGTAATAGTAGTCCCCATTCCTAACTGACCCAAAAGGTAATTAAACATGCATGTACACATGTATGTACCACCCGAGCGTACGATTTTTCTATTTCCAAACTAACTGACATCCCGAAGACTTAAAGACGGGGACTACTATTACAAGGAAAGAAACTAAACCAGAAAAGGAAACTAATAGTAAAAATGATAATACAATGTAGAATTTAGTTCCCCACCGTGACGAACTGTCATGTCGGACTAATGGGTTGTCGGACTAATGGGCCGTCGGACTACTGGACCCTCCCCATAATAATTGTAAATCAGCATACTTTACTTGTGATATGGGAGGTGAAAATATGTATCCTTTTCTGTTTGCATTGTTCTTAAACGATTTACAAAGCTTCTTGGAAAAAAGAAAACCTACCAGGTCTTAAAACAATTTCAGAAAAAATTGAAGAAAATTTAAATATTTATTTGAAACTTTTCGTTCTATTGTATGCAGACGATACTGTTATTATGGCTGAATCACGCGAAGATCTACAAGCTCAATTGAATGTTTTTGGAGAATACCGCCAAAAATGGAAATTGAAAGTAAATGTAGAAAAAACTAAAAATTTTATTTTTCCTAGAGGACGGCCTCTTGTAGATATACATTTTGTCATTAAATGGACCTGAAATAGAAATTGTAAACGAATTTAATTACCTCGGAATACTTTTAAACAGAACTGGAAATTTCAATAAAGCAATCACAAAGCAAGCAGAAAAGGCCAAACAGGATATGTATGAAGTTTTAAAAAGAGGACGCACTCATAACTTATCTGTTGAATGCCAACTCGAACTATTTGATAAAATGGTTAAACCTATACTTCTTTATGGGTCGAAAATTTTGAGATTTAGCAAAAATATTGATTGCCTGAAAAAAATACAATTACGATTTTGTTAATTACTATTGAAATTAAAATCATCGACACCAAATTTTATGATTTATGGGGAACTGGAACAATTTCCTATCGAAATTGATATAAAAATAAGGATGGTGTCATTGGGATTATGGATGAATGATGATAACTGCTGGAAACTTCCAGAACAAAAACTTCACGGGTTATTATCAGTCAAAGCTCTGTTAAGGGAAATATATGAATTTTATTTTTGGCCTCCTTTGGGCCAGACTTTTATTGGGGAAAGAAACAAAACTCTCGTACTTATCATATAAACTTTATCTCCCTCAAGAGAGGCCACCCATCTTTAGTTCTAATAATAAAACCCTAAATGCTCGCTTACTCGCAAGGGTTATAACGGGATGCCATTACACGTAATGGAGCAGCCGCCGAGATTTTTTGGGCTCGCTTACAGAGTTTCTGACGCCTGCATTTATCAATAATAAGACATAACCTTTCCTTTTGTCCATTATTATGACAAGTTTTTATCACCTACCAGTATTTCAGAATGTAATTCCCACGAAATAAAAATCCATGTTCACTTTCTCTCTGAACATTTTGAATTTCGTCATTTCTGGCCTCACTATTTGGATGTCGATACCATAGTTGGCGATTTGAGTGGGAATGTTTACATCAGCCGTCAGTAAACGTGTAGTAAGAAGTACCATATTTAGAAAAGCTCCGCCTTCCGTAGTTTCCGGTTATGGCAAACTATCGATAAATTTGAACAAGGCTGTTGCTACCTTTGGAAAGCATATATTTCTCAGCCAAACCGATTCAACAAGGACTGGGATCATCAGTAATAGTTATAATGAAATGTTTGAAGCGTAAATAGTGAGTTTTTATGTTTCAACTGCAACATTTTTTTTGCTCCATTGTGACGAATGGGACCGCGTTGTAGCTCTGCCGAGACACACGTTTGTCACAGGAGCTACATTTAAATTGCAGCTAACCCATCTTATGAGGCCAGATTTCAAATGCACTGTTATGGGTGGCCTCTCTTGAGGGGGATAATTAATTAGTATTTTACTATCTCGATGCATTTCTTGTTGCATTATATTTAAATGGCCTTGAATCTTTTCTACAGACTTGTAATTTAAATGGTTTAAAAACAGTCTCAACCGAACTTGAAGACAAGCTAGAAATATTTGTACAATTGTTTGTATTTTGTATGCTGACGACACCGTATTAATGGCCGAGTCAGCAACTGATCTTCAGAAACTTTTAGATTGCTTCTCGGATTACACTAACACTTGGAAACTTAAAGTTAATGTAGATAAAACTAAAATAATGATTTTCTCTAGGGGGCGACCTCCAGACAGTGTACAATTTTTATTCCGAGGGAAACAACTAGATATTGTTAATGACTTAAATTACTTGGGTGTTGGGTTATCACGAACTGGGAATTTTAAGAATGCAAAACAAGGCAACGCAGAAAAAGCTACACGCGCCCTGTATGAAGTTTTAAAACTAGGTAGACTTCACAACCTCTCAATTAAATGTCAGTTGGACCTTTTTGGTAAAATGATAAAGCCTATGTTATTATACGGTTGTGAAATATGGAGTATGGGTAATAATGATATTTTGGAAAGGGTACATCTAAAATTTTGTAAATTATTGTTAAATATAAAGACATCAACCCCCCTCTTACATGGTTTATGGAGAACTTGGAAGATACCCCATAGAAATAGATGTTAAAGTGAGACTTATTTCATTCTGGACAAAATTATGATGTGGTAAAGAATCAAAATTATCAGCTATTATTTACAAATTGTGTTTCCAAATGTCAGTTGTGGATAGATGTAATTTTCTGTGGTTGAATAAAATTAGCAATATATTGAATGAATGCGCATGTCTAATATCTGGAATAGCAAACCTTTCTAAATTCTACTTGGTTAATAAACACTGTAAAACTTAAACTTAGAGATCAATTTGAACAAACTCGGTATTCATTGATAGATGATTCACCAAAGGCTAATAATTGAAAGCTTTTTAAAATCTCCTTCCAAATGGAAGACTATTTTGAACTCCTGGAACACAAAAAAGCCATTATTTTTTGCAGATTTAGAACCACAGATCACGAGTTACCAATTGAGCATGGTAGGTGGGATAATATCGATAGAAATAATCGAATATGCTTTCTGTGTAATAGTGATATTGGAGATGAATTCCATTATATTTTACAGTGTCAATATTTTAATCCTAGTCGAAAATTATTACTATCAAAGTATTATAACAATCATGTGAATGTATTAAAATTCAGAAATCTTATGACTTCAAAAAACAAAACTGTACTTATTAAAGTATACAAATTTATAAAGATAATAGAAAAGGTATTTTGCGATCCAGGCTGAAACATACCAACCATTATTTATCTGATGTAATTGTAATTATTGTAAATACTAACTAAAATCTACTTCTCTATACCTCATCGTCGGTAACCCACCGTTGATTCCGATACGTTACTCTCTCTCCATCACCCGTGGGTCAAATCGCTTGTAAACATTCATACTCATGAATAATTCATAAGTCTTCGCATTACAAACTTCAAATGCGATTCAACCAATCAAATCGTTCCTTTCATAATGAGTTTGGTTAAAAGTTAAAAATGTCGGACCTGTTGCAAAAATTTGGAGTGAAAGAATTGAAGGACTTTCAACAAGAATCTGTAGACAATTTGCTTGAGGTAAAGGATGTTTATTTGTCAGATTTTTACCTCCGATACCAACAGTTTCACTTTCATAAACGTGATTTTGATTGGTTAATTCGAAACTTTGAATATTCATGAAAACGAATGTTTACAAGCGATTTGACCCACGGGTGATGGAGAGAGAGGAACGTATCGGAATCAACCGTGGGTTACCGACGATGTCTATACCTATGTATATGGTTTGTTGAGAAATATAGATATATATAAATCTGGCCTCATAAGATGAATGGCCTCTCTTTTAAGGGGGATAATTAATTAGTATTTTACTATCTCAGTGCATTTGGAATCTGGCCTTAAAAGATGGGTGGCCTCTGTTGAGGGGGATAATTAATTCGTATTAATAATATATTGAGGGAACAATATGATATGTTGTGGGAGCAAAATAATATATTGAGGGAACAAGATAATATGTTGTGGGAACAAAACAGTATGTTGTGGGAACAAGATATTATATTGAGGGAACACATTTTTTTCTCTCGCATGGCCTTAGTCAGTCGGCGTACGAGCCGCTCTTTATATACGTGATCAGTGCCTATCACCACTAAAGTTGTGAGTTCGAACCTCGTTCGTGGCGAGGTGTACTCGATACAACATTATGTGATGAAGTTTGTCTGACCTGCGACAGGTCGGTGGTTTTCTCCTGGTACTCTGGTGTCCTCTGGTTTCCTCCACCAATAAAAATGACTACTACAATATAACTGGAACATTGTTGAAAGTGGCGTTAAACACCATAAACCCAAACCCCTTTTTATTTTGTTATTATGTATTGTTGTAATTTGTTATCTGTATATCATTGTATTTACAAAGGTTACCAGAAATAAAGATATATATCTTACAGCTCTTAACATCATGAGCTATGAATTTTATTTTTTTTTAAACTTAGAAAATTAAAGTCGCCATATCGGTTTGACATTCTTTATCACTTTGCTTTGTGTACTTGGTGTTGTTTACAAACCATTTTAGACATTGAAAATTTATTTTACTTGTATAGTATCCATGGTATCGTTATACCGTAACGACCCAACACCCCGTAAGATTGATCGTTGACTGGTTTTTCAGATTGCGTATTTATTGGAATTGCTCAGGAATTACAAGTAATATAAAGGTCACCTGTATATAGTGGTCATTTTGTCAATCTCCTCCAGGTGACCACTATAGACAGGTTTAACTGTAATTACTAACGAAAAATTTAAGTTTTTACACTTATTTACTGTCTGTTCATTGCATCTTGTTAAGTATGTTCTAAGCATATATTGATAACATAGAACAAAATATAGGGATATTATTTATTCTTCTAGCGTTTTTTAATATGGTAGTGAATTTACGGCAAGCTTTATCACAGAGCTAAAGGGGCTGTGGCATGAAACAGTAATTATTCATACTAAACCAAGACACCATCAGTCTCATATCTAATGGTGATATTCTCCAGTTGGTCTATCAAACATCATATTCCGAATGAAATTCTTCAGGTTCTACAGAAGGAAGAAGACTAACAAGCACATTTGAATGACAAACTGTCTGATAATACACCTGATAATATAGCGGATAATATGAATAGTAATGCTAACTTCGTAGAGGAATACAGTTCAAATGATAATCCAGTACCTATGGATTGTGAACACGAATGCACCATATACAATTCGTTATTTCAAACAAATGAAGAAGACAAATACACATGATCTTACTAGATCAAACCAAATTGCGACCAATTGATATCCAGGATAATGTCACCATATCAATACCTATCGTCGACGTACATAGTGGCGATCCACGGAGTATTTTATGCATCGCAACACATTTTTGTTCGGACAATATAAGCTGGGAATTTGACATCGACCACTAAACTCAACATTTTCGAGAAGCCAATCCATGCCGTCCACTTTTCATGGTGTGTCCGAATCCTAAGTCGATTCATACACTGAAATTACCAAACATGAGGCAACCCGCTTACAATTAACAGGAGACTGACAAGGCTTTGTGAAATGCAGTTTGAAATAGGGTTGTGCAAGAAAAACTTGTAAATGTTTTATGTCATCCAAGGTGTTATAATAGTAACTTGTGCAAAAATAAGTGATACACTTTTTAATATTGATTTTTAGGAAACATAATTTCTTGTCTTGCATTTAAATGTATGTAGTTGATGTTTTGTTTATTCATGACTTTTAAAATAAATATCCTCAAGCCTCCTTAAATTCACATACCAAAAATTAAATCAACATCTCAAATCATAGTGAAAAACAAGTGATGACAACTAAATATTTGGCCAAATTTCAAAGCTCAACAGCTGTAAGTTGGCCAAAAATCATTCAACCGGAACAAATTTCAAAGTTGATCTGTAACCTATGATTATACACTCTCTTGCCAAAAATCAAGTCAATATCTCCAAGCATAGCGAAAATAAGGGGTGACAACTAAATATTTTGACAAATTTCGAAGTCCAAGGGCCATAACTCGGCCAAAAATCATTGGACCGGAACGAAGTGTAAATTTGATCTGTAACTCATCATTATACACTTATATACCAAAAATCAAGTCAATATCTCCATGCATAGCAAAAATAAGTGGTGACAACTAAATATTTGGCCAAATTTCAAAGTCCAAGGGCCATAACTCGGCCAAAAATCATTGGACCAGAACGAAATGTAAATTTGATCTGTAACTCATCATTATATACTAATCTACCAAAAATCAAGTCAATATCTCCAAGAATAGCGAAAATAAGTGGTGACAACTAAATATTTGGCCAAATTTCAAAGTCCAAGGGTCATAATTCGGTCAAAAATCATTGGACCGGAACGAAATGTACACTTGATCTGTAACTCTTCATTATACACTCGCAAGACAAAAATCAAGTCAATATCTCCAAGAATAGCGAAAATAAGTGGTGACAACTAAATATTTGGCCAAATTTCAAAGTCCAAGGGTCATAATTCGGTCAAAAATCATTGGACCGGAACGAAATGTACACTTGATCTGTAACTCTTCATTATACACTCACAAGACAAAAATCAAGTCAATATCTCCAAGCATAGCGAAAAAAAGTGGTGACAACTAAATATTTGGCCAAATTTCAAAGTCCACGGGCCATAACTCGGCCAAACATCATTGGACAGGAACGAAACGTAAACTTAATCTGTAACTTATCATTATACACCCACATACCAAATATCAAGTCAATATCTCAAAGCATAGCGAAAAAAAGGGGTCGCAACGGTTTTATTTCGGAATTACGGACATGGGTAACACTATATGTCCCAGCCACTTAGTGGCGGAGACATAAATATATAGGTTTTATGAGTCTTGTCTGTGAGCAAACACTCAAAATTAGCAATCAGTAAATAAGCGTAAAATCATCTAAATATTTTAGTTATTACTTGTAATTGCTGACAAATTAGGAATTACAGGTAATTCCTAAATCCATCAGTAATTACGAGTATTTACTGAAATGTTTAGTAATTACCCGAAATTCCCGATTACAGTAAATAAACTTAATTGGGAATTTCTCAAACGACAGATTTGTCTAATCTCAAACACTGCCTCTCAAACACTGCCCAAATAACAAGTTCATATATATATAAGTTTGAAAATTAGACCAAACAGTGTTAGAATTAGTTTTTTGAGCTGTCAAATTTTTGTTCTTCCCTCGATGAGATTTGAACGCACACCATTGATACACTGCAGCACCAATCGCTTAGCCTTATGTCCAGTGCCTTAGACCACTCGACCACATCCGCTCCATAAATATGTAGCTTCAATAGTCGAAGTGTTACCTTGTCTCGTAAGGAAAATCTAGAGATAGACATAAGACATGTGTCTAAGCGTGTGTAGATGGTACATATATACTTAATATTATAATTTGACAGCAATTTAACTCAGCAATTTGTAATATATATAAACGTCTGAAAAAGTAGCCAACGTATGAACCTACGGGATGTCGGATCGGAAACAAGTGTTAACGATTCTGTACAAACAAACAAAAATGATAAATAAACGTCTAAAATGCAGCACAACAACAAAAAAGATGTTAAAATATAACAAAAATAACTATAAGTCTACAAAAAGACTATACATGTAGTTATAATCAAATTGACGGATATTTCGCTTGACCGACAAGCTTCATCAACGTCTGTAATCTGATCTGAAAGATGATCTCAAGATCAGATTGTCACGTGACCATCAGTTATCGTGACGTAAAAATCATAATCTTGAACTTTATAAAATCATAATCTTGAACTTTATATTATTCAAATATATGTACACTAATTTATAAACAATATGAAAACAATGAGAAAATGTAATGATGAAATTTACCAACTATATATGAACTTGTTATTTGGGCAGTGTTTGAGTTCAGACAAATTTGTCGTTTGAGAAATACATTGCCTATCGACACTGTGTTTTCAGCGGAACCCGATTGCAGATTAAGTTTCTTCTAGAAAAGTTGATGTTATGATACATTGTAACACAGTAGACCAATTTTAACAGCTGTAAGAAGAAAAGTCAAAAGTTTAGAAAGATGAATGGTAAAACACATGGCAGCTTCCGCGATATAACGTTGATTGTATGCACACCTGTGTAAATTTGGTATACAGTACCCTGTACCTTGAGGGAAGATAACATTCCTAGTCTTTAGTGGAAGCATACCTAATGAAGAGAAATTTAATTTGTGATTATCAATTATTTCGATCACTTTTATTTGAATACCTGTACCAAGCCAGGAAAGTGAGCGTTCTTGTATATGTGTTTTAGTGGTATCGATTTGCCTCTTTTTACGATTTTTCTGTAGGATTTTGGAAATGTTAAGACTGTTGTATTTTTTTTATTTTCATTGTATTCCTCCTTTGATAGGGAAAAGGTTTGACGATACCAAAAGGGTACTCAGAACATTAGTTGTATATGTGGGATTACATTGTGAGCTATCCAAGCATAATTCTGTCTTTAGCAATCAAAGTACATGCTTTTTGCTGACAAGAACGATGTGGTTAGGGGTGTTATCTACAGGAACAACAACACATTTGCCCTGAATAATGAACTGGGTTTTAGCTACACCAGGATCTTTGAATACAGATGTTGCTTTTGTGCTCTTTGAACTTTCGAGTTTGTTGATTTTAATCATTCGTTGTGTCCATTTTCTGACATAGTCCTCCAAAGAGTCCATACAAAATTTGAAGTTGTATGTCCTATTTATGGATCACGGTATTTTAAATCTTGAGCGAGGATTTTAGTAAGATTCTCTTTTTCTATGAAGTTCAATTCTCCCACAATGACGTTAATAGCGGACCTATGTGAATGGAGAATTGTGGAGGTTTAGCTTTGAGAACTTCAGCCGTGATATCCTGTCATACACACTTGTAGTTAAAGATTTTGGGTGCAATGGGTGTAGTGTAGAAATATAAAATGATATGGAAACAGATTCATTATTGAAATAAGGTAGAACCTTAGCTCTAACAAATTCACGGTGAAAGATATTGCAAAGATTGGTGGCATCCAAACCATAAGTGTGCGAAAGGATCGATTTCCAATTATCATTCCCATGTATGATCACCTGTATGCTTGAAAAGCATGTGGTGACCGATATCTATAGCAATGACAGAGTAGAACAGGTATAGGTAGTTGAAGTTTTTAGACAAGTTGTATATTTAGAATTCAGTTTGAAAGTACTAAAGCACCTTCCTGACAGACAAGATGTTAATTACATGATGTGCACATATACGAACGTGAACAGCTTATACAATTTTTGCATTATCTATATATAGCTTTAGCAACGCTATAGTTGATTGACTCGTTTAAAAACTGTATTATGTACAAATAAACATTATTGATTAAATGATGTTTAACGCCAGCTTTAGCAGTATTTCAGATTACTATTATGAACTATAGAACAAAGGAATAAAGTGACATCTTTTAGAAATATTTTCTATTTTTTCCAGAGCAATGATTCCTGTTGTTATAGGTATTATCCTGCTGACAACTGTTGTAGTTACTTCTATGGAGCTGCATCCGGTAAACCAATGTCCCAATGACAAGGAGTGGTCTGACAGGGCCCATATAGTATGTCATAACAATGAATACCGTTACCACTGTATGTTTTCTGTAAGCTGTACTTTAATAGAATCTTGTATTGAACCACAGCTTGGGAGTTACAAGTATTCTGAGACTGTATATGGAGTTTTTTTTCTTTACCTTAATAATGAAACAGGTTCACCGGAATTCTACCAAATGGAATTTAAATACCCTCTCAATCAAATTTTGAATACAAATTCGTCTGATTATTGGACATATCTGTATTTTGCGTACTGTAAAGAACATACTAAAGATATGTTCGTATTAAGGAGAACAGAAAACCAAACGAAAATTTCATATGAAGATTCTCCAGGAAACTGCAACGTAGAACTAACTTTGGCTATAATAGGTTGGGTGCTACTGGTGATCCTCATTTTAGTTGTCTGTGTGGTGGCATTTTACAAGCTTCGTATAGAACATTCTAATAATCGAAACAGAAAGATGGACCCTTCCTCACACCCCTTGAAGAAGAAAGATCAATCTATAGAAGAGACAGTATCAACTAATATGTAACAAATGCTCAATGATTTCTGTTGGAGATTGGTGACAGTTTTAATTGTTTGTACTTGTATTATAATCACAAAAACTTGTGACTTAATTCCACGTTCTATTGTCATTTTTATATGTCAACAATGTATGGTTTACTATCTACTTAAAATTAAATGATTGTTGGATCAGTGTGTGCGTGTGGGGGAGGGGGGGTGCACGTGAGGTTCGGAGTCATGTCATTAATTAACTTCCAATTATGTAGCGATTTACAAAATGTAAAGGTTTATATGATGTAGATACTCATGGTATTGTTGAAAATGGAAAGAAATGGCTGCATGAATGGGGTTACATTGCAAACATTTCTTCTTTTTCCAGCAACAGTATGGAGGAAGAAATTTTGTTTAAAAACTGGTTTGAATTTAAAATTCATGATGAAGTTAAGGATACATTAGGTAATTATAGTATCCTAGTTATCTCAATTCAGGACTATGGAATGGCATTAGCTGCAATATACGGACCTAATGAAGATAAACCCTGTTTATTCGAAACACTTCAATCACAAATTAATATTTTTACCAACTCCTCAGTCCTTTCAGTGGGAGATTGGAATGAAGTTTAAGATTACAATTTAGATACTATTAACTATTTCAGAGGAAATAACCCCAACTCAAAACTAATATTACATTCAATGATGAATGAATTAGACTTGATAGACATTTAGAGGGAACAACATCAAAAGAATAGAACATTTTCATGGAGATGACCATCTAAAAAACAGTCGTTTTATCCAAATATAAAAGGTGTTAAAATAAATGAATCAGAATTTTTGCTAAGTCAGTATGCAGATGATTAATCTTTGGTTCTGGAGGATGACCCAAAATCTTTAGATAACTCTAAAAAAAAATATTTCTAAAATTAACGGAATGCGCTGGATTAAGAACAATATATTTTTTTTAGAATGGCTTATTGTTGAGGTGGCAATGAATGGCTGATTATCTTTTGATACATATTATATCATTTTTATACGCCCGTCTTTAAGACGGGACGTATTATGGTATACCACTGTCCGTCCGTCTGTCCGTCCGTCCGTTTCACATGTCGCGCTCTAACTTAAGAACCCCTTGGCCAATTCACTTCAAATTTCACAGAGTTATTGGAATTGATGGTCTGACGGTCTGTATACTTTATGGTGAAATTTCGAATTTACATTCCAGAGTTTATTCATCAAATTGTAGGCGATTTTTCGTATGTCGCGCTGTAAATTGAGAACCCCTCGGCCAATTTACTTCAAACTTCGCACAGTTATTGGAATTGATAGTCTTACGGTCTGTATACTCTTTGGTGAAATTTCGATTTTTCATTCCAGAATTATGGGACTTTGTTCATCAAATTGTAGGCGATTTTTCGTATGTCGCGCTGTAAATTGAGAACCCCTTCACCAATTCACTTCAAACTTCGTACTGTTATTGGAATTGAGAGTCTTTACTGATTTCTCAAAAAATGTTGTTTTCAATGGTATAAATGTTCCAATTCATGTTTATGGTGCGGCTGTTGGTGAAATTTAAATTTTTCATTCAAGAGTTATGGGAAAGAAAGTCTTTACAAATATTGTATGAATGTTGACGACGGGCGTATCATGCGCTCTTGGCGCAGCTGTTTATTAATCTTGTATTATAAATTCTTTGTATGAAAACAAAATATTTTTGATATATATTATTTTGTGTATTTTTCATTTATAGTGCAAGTATTGAACTTCATTTGTATGACACTTTTCTAATTTTAAAATAACAATTACACAAAAAAACGTTCTACTATGTACGTCGCAATATGCTTTTGCAGTCTTGTGTGTGATTGGACAGTTGATTTAAGGTGAATGGAAGATTGCTTGAAATGGTCCCCATACGAGATGTTATTTAAAATAATATTGAATCGCAAAATCAAGAGCTAGCAAACATTTATTTATAATAAAAGAATAAATAATCTTGAAATAAAAACGTAGATATCAAATTTAGCGCGCACGACGCGTTTCTGGAATAACTTTCATCAGGTACGCTCAAAATCGAAAGATTGGAAAATCAAATAATTTAAAGTTTTGGGAGCAATAGCACCAAAAAGGGCCTAAACAACTATACTGATACTCAAAGGTATGCTTCTCACCTTGATCTTAACCTTGAAATCGAAAACGGAGGAAGATGAAAAACCAAAACTTTACGACAAACTCGATGACTTCACTTTTCCAATAATCAACTTCCCTTTCATCAGTAGCAATATTCCAGCATCAT
Organism: Bathymodiolus septemdierum; assembly: GCA_963383655.1. Lineage (NCBI taxonomy): Eukaryota > Metazoa > Mollusca > Bivalvia > Mytilida > Modiolidae > Bathymodiolus > Bathymodiolus septemdierum. The sequence continues at coordinate 36,437,572 of OY726519.1, forward strand.
CAGCGTATGGACTTTACATTTCACAACTCATACGTTATTCTAGAGCTTTTGCCCAGTACGGTGATTTTCTGGACATAGCTCAGCTGCTGACACAAAAGCACCCAGGCAAGGCTACGTTGCTTATTGGTTGAAGTCATCGCTACAAAAATTATAGGTCGTGATCGCAATCTTGTTGACCGTTACGAAACATCCACATCTCAAATGACAATAGATCTTTTACTTTTTACGTAGATTTTTTTCTTTCCTCTATCACTGCGAAGACGTTTACCGAACTTGACTGTATATGTGAGTAACACGGCGGGTGTCTTATAAGAAGCATGAACACTAAATTTGATATCTATACGTTTTTCTTACTATCACTTTGTCGATACCTCTGCTGGTGGACTAGTAGTTCTCGGGGTGTCATCCGCCCAGTAGTCAGTCCTTAGGCACTGACATGGTTTATTAGATATATTCATTACTGAAATGTACAGTTCCTAAATAATGTAATTACATGTATTAATAAAACTAATGTTCTCCTCCCTCCTGCATAGGTGACCTTAGCCTATTTTCCCTATCCTGTTTAAATAGGCCTTTTGGTTTTATCGCTCCCAAAACTTTAAAATTATTTTGCTTTCCAATCTTTCGATTTTGAGCGCACCTGATGAAGGTTATTTCAGAAACGCGTCCCGCGCACTAAATTTGATATCTACGTTTTTATTCCATCTGTGACATCGTACAAACTTGTGACATTGTCTTACATAAGATGGTAAGATTATCGTCGTATGTCCTATACGATAATCCTATGACTTACAATTAGATACTGGTGGACTATCATGCATACTGGAAAATATGTTGTCTTGCTTACTAATAAAAACGTATATATCAAAATTAGTTCGCACGACGCGTTTCTGGAATAACCTTCATCAGGTACGCTCAAAGTCGAAAGATGACTAAGGGAGGAGAAAGGTTTGAGGATACAAAAGGGGTAACCAGAAGCCGTAAATCGAAGGACAGACACCACAATGACCAAGCAAAAAAGACAATAGGACAAACAATAATCTACAAAACACTAAAGAAAACCCAAAGATCTAACAAGACGTACCCCACTAAAAGCCGGGGGTGAACTCATGTGCTCCGGAAGTGTTAGCAGTCCCTGCTCCTCATGTGGCACCGGTCGTGTATCTCTTGTTACAAACCCGGTTATAAGTCATAAATAGGGAAATGACCGAATTGTTATTACTACAAAGGGATGGAGGTTTGGGTACCATTACTACAATAAACATGTAGCGAAATAAACCAAACATACATTGATCATCATCAGGTAAGTATTATAGCTATGTTATAGAAGGAATTCTATATAGTTGGTATTTTAATGTCAGCAATCATTCTATGACTTTTAAGAACTCTATCGTATCATATCAAAATTGTTAAAAAATTACTTCTTTTGAACAATAGAATGTCTTATATTATTTATCAGTGTTTGTTTATTTGTTTGTTTGATAGAGTTTAACGCTACGTTCAACAATATTTCAGTTATATCGTGGTGATTAGTTGTATTGGTAGAGGAAATCGGAGGACCCACAGAAAACCACTGATCTGTCGTAAGGGCAGTTTGTATTAGGACCATATAATAACAAGAATGTGAGTCTTTGCTATCACAGGCTATATCTAAACACACACAAACAACCAATTAGATCTGTTTTCTTCTTTAATACTTTAAATTCAGTTATTATTGAACACACGAACATAATTGATATTCCTCTAGAGTTTGAAGATAATGAAGAAAAGATTGTTTGTTTGATGGTGTTTAATGACATTTCAATAATATTTCAGTTATATAGTGGCGGTCAGTTTTATAGGTGGAGGAAACTGGAGGACCCAGAGAAAAACACTGACATGTCGCAAGTTACTGACAAACGTTATCACATAATGTTGTCCACCTCGCACTGATCGAGATTCGAACTCACGACATCAGTGGTGATAGGCACTGATTGCATAAGTAGTTCCAACTACCATACGATCAGGCTCACGACGGTTCCTATTAACCAGAGTAAAGGTTAAAGGTTAAATATATAGTATTTAAATGTGAAAATATTTTACTCTATATGACAAAGCAACATTGAATGTTTTGGGTTTTGCAAGTACTTTATTTGTTATTCTTTGTTTTGAGGATATAGTTTATCACTAGATGCCAGAGTTTCTTTTGCATATTTAGTGTCAATTGGACATGGGGAAAAACTTAGAATAAAACAGAAACATATAAACCAAATTTCATAAGCCTCAGTCTGTACCTTTCAAACATCTTAAATCCGGTGTTCATTGTTTTGAGATATTTTCTTGAATATATTTCAGATTGTGATGAGAGTGGGTGATTCTAATTCGTTTTCCAATTTTAGCCAAACTTCAATCAGTAGATAGGTTGTTCATAGCAAATTCTCTCGCCTCGTGTCGATTGGTGAACAAACATAGCTAAACCAGGGGTAATTCATATATCTGATTGACGGATTTCAATAATGTCGTCTGACACTACAATACCATCAGCAATGTATTAAATCTTCGTAAGTAAGATTACTAGGTTACATATTTTGAGCTGGTTAAAATTCATCTTCTGGGGCTATCATGTGAGTGATATGGGCTGCTTTGGTTCTGTTTTCTATAATGTAAAAAAATACTTGGAAAAATTCTAAATTTATAGCAATAAATAGCATACCACTATCAATTCTGAAAAGCCAGAATCTAACAGAAAGCTGAATCAATCAGTTGAGCCACAACTATAGTTCCAATAGGAAAAACAGTTTTCTTCTTAAGTAGGTCTAGACATTGATCTTTTTCTGTTAAAAAGAGGTGAGCTAATTTTGACACCTCCAACCACCAGGAGACAAACCTTAAGAAATAACAGAATTAAAATGGGAAAAAGAAGAAGCAAGAGTTTCAACAGAGTAATATAGTTTTCATAAATAAACCAAGGATTTGATTCCCCAAAGTACTCCGGCATAACTCGTTTTCAAATGTAACTGACTGCAATATTCTTGGTATTAAATTTTAGCATAAAGTTGGTGAGAATCCAACTGATGTTGCTAGAGTGCACGCAAGCAACAATTTTTAAAGCTCACAGTTTTTCATTGGAAGACAAAAGATGTTGTCCCAAAAAGACTTGAATGAGATATTCTTGAAGAAAGGTTTTTGTGTAAAGTTGGTGAGAATTCGTCAAGCAATGATATGGCTAGAGTGCACTCGAGGATATCATACTGGTATATACTCCATCTGATTGTCAATCACACTCTTTTTGTCAAAACATATATATTTCACTTCAATAATCCTTCTGCCCGAATCTAAAGCGAGCAAAAACAGACACCCCATCATGCAAAGGAGAATTATTGTAAAAGGTTAGGGAAGGAAATGCTGCCAACCGTTCATAGCGTTTTCACTGGAATTGGAAGAAGACTTCATAAGTTGGCAAAACTTGTGTCATATCCCTTTGGTTAATTTAACAAATAAAATCATCATAAACTAAGCGTTTTCACTGTGTATCCAACAGTCTAGGTGATGAAGTAAATCTGGAAGAATATGAGCTGAGAAGTTGGTTCCTGATTGTCATAAAGATAAGATTGAAGATGAAATATGTGAAGGCGACCTAAAGAAATAATATATATTAAAGAATTTAATAAGCATAGAACCTGGAATTGTCGAGCAGTTACTTGCAAACTGTTGTGGAATATATGAATTTCCTTATGCAAAGACCTGTTCAATATTGTTCCCCAAAAATAGGAAACTCTTAAATGGAAGAATCTCTTATGTCTTCCAAAAAATTGAGAATCCTATTTCATCAAGTATATATTTGATGAAAAATCGAGTATGGCTAGATAAACTCCACCATCAAAGCGTCGTCTGAATACGAATGAGCCTTAAAAGACAGGGCACGCTAATATGCCACAACTCGGGAAAGAAAATTGGAGTTGACTAAAGGGGAGAACAAGAAATTTGAAAATATTTCATTTAATTTCAGATAAAACGGGGACATTTACTGATAGCCATATAAATTGAAATATAGAAATATGTATCCGAGATGTCCAGTTTGATAGTTCACACACCTGCCAAAATATAAACCATGATAAGATCTGTTTTTCTCCATTTTGAAATGGGGGAAAGAACGGTTATTATACAGGTCTCATTCCTGCAGTCTTCTGTTTGGCCAAGAAAATACGAGAATAAAAACATGGAGTTAGACTTTGAGAATAAAGTTCTAATACTCTTTTAAGTAATATAGTCGCAACTTCCTCTGATAAAAGAATGGACTTTTCTTTCATTCATCTCAGAGACATAGGAATTGGACCTGTTGACAAAGAATGGCGCTCCAAAAAAGAAAAACAAGATTCCCTTTATCTCATAGTACTGATAATACGCACACATATGTAGTTATCTTTTTCCACTAATGCACAAGCTGTGTAAGTCTACCTCTAACTGGAATTAACGAAAGAGGAACAGGAAATCGTTTCTCTTCTTGGTTCCTTTAAGACCTATCAATGTGTGCATACCCAGTCGGTTGTGACTAGTAAAAGGCAAAGGGTTTCATAAAACCTAAAAGTGTGTCACATTATGGATAAAAAGTACCAGTTATCAGCAGATACATCATTTCTGGTCCGCCTATAGGACTTCCAGATTTTCATTACGGTACGATTGTGGATTTTCCAGAACGTAATAGTGCTTAGATAGTCTGCTTGCCTATGGATAATCTTTCAATTTTAATTTATTAGTTTTCCAATCTCTCTCCGGGAACGATCGCTTTGCTTTCAGGGGGCGGATGCGTTATTGCTTGAGAACAAAATTCTGCCGCCATATTAAAGAAAAATGCAATAACTATATTGAACTAAAGAAGGTAGAGTAAAACAATTTGACCCTGCAGTCAACAACGGGAATCTTTGGTAGAAATTGAAAAGAACCGATTTAACATGTCAAATCTGATTTTTGCACACACAGAAAAAAATGCTCTGGTTCGACGAAAAATTATACCCCCCCCCCCTCTTAAAAAAAATGAAATGGTCGTTCCCTTCTTGATATTCAAAAGATGTTTTTGTTTATTTACTTATTTACTTACACAGTCCCGGGACGTTACACGCTCTGTCCTTAGACTCTAGTCCTGTATTTGCAGAAGAAGAAGAATTCTAGCTACAGATAATGGAAAAAAGTATTCAGACACTTCCATCATTCTATGGAACGAATTACCAACTGCTGTTTTAACTTACTCCACTTTGGAAGGATTCAAAGACAGTCTCCGACAGTTGTCATATATTAGACATGACGGTTTTAATGATATATACCACCACGATGATGGATTTTAACATTTGTACATAGTTTGTTGGAAAGATGTTTCCATTGGGCATGCGTAAATAGTCAATTACGATAATACATCAGAGGTGGTTTGCACATTAATGGAAGAAGAAGAAGAAGAAGAATATTTCATATAAACTAGCCATTTTTCAAAAAATTATCTTGAAGTTCAATTCAGGACTTATTTTTCAAAATTTGTGTACAATGAAAGCATAAATTAATAAGTTTTGTAACACCAGATTGCTTGTTTCATACAAAATGGCATAGCTACTTTTCATTAAATGATAAATAATATTACAAAAAATAAGTTGGTTGTTATGGTTATATTGATGATCTAAGTGTATGTAGTGATAGCTGGGAAGATGATTTAAAGCACTTGTATGAGATAGACTTACTAATAGATTATCGCTGGGAAGATGACTTAAAATACTTGTATGAGATAGATCTACTAATAGATTGTCGCAAGCCATCTGTTTGACTGTTATTCGCCAGCTCTTTGACTTATTCGTGGCTATAAAGGAAAAACAAAAGAATAGCATATCACCAGAACAGTTCCAAAATCCAATCGGACATCAGTAGAAAGAGAGACAAAATCAGTAGAAAGACATAAAAAATCAGTAGAAAGACAGACAAAATCAGTAGAAAGACAGACAAAATCGGTAGAAAGAGAGACAAAATCAGTAGAAAGAGAGACAAAATCAATAAAAAGAGACAAAATCAGTAGAAAGACAGATAAAATCAGTAGAAAGAGACAAAATCAGTAGAAAGACAGATAAAATCAGTAGAAAGAGACAAAATCAGTAGAAAAACAGACAAAATCAGTAGAAAAAGAGACAAAATCAGTAGAAAGACAGACAAAATCAGTAGAAAGACAGACAAAATCAGTAGAAAGAGAGACATCAGTAGAAAGACAGATAAAATCAGTAGAAAGAGAGACAAAATCAGTAGAAAGAGATACAAAATCAGTAGAAAGACACAAAATCAGTAGAAAGACAGACAAAATCAGTAGAAAAAGAGACAAAATCAGTAGAAAGACAGAAAAAATCAGTAGAAAGACAGACAAAATAAGTAGAAAGACAGACAAAATCAGTGGAAAGACAGACAAAATCAGTAGAAAGAGACAAAATCAGTAGAAAGAGAGACAAAATCAGTAGAAAGACATACAAATCAGTAGAAAGACAGATAGATCAGTAGAAAGGGAGACAAAATCAGTAGAAAGACAGACAAAATCAGTAGAAAGAGACAAAATCAGTAGGAAGACAGACAAAATAAGTAGAAAGACAGATAAAATCAGTAGAAAGAGAGATAAAATCAGTAGAAAGACAAACAAAATCAGTAGAAAGAGAGACAAAATCAGTAGAAAGACAGAAAAAATCAGTAGAAAGAGAGAAAAAATCAGTAGAAAGAGAGATAAAATCAGTAGAAAGACACACAAAATCAGTAGAAAGACAGACAAAATCAGTAGAAAGACAGAAAACATCAGTAGAAAGAGACAAAATCAGTAGAGAGACAAAATTAGTAGAAAGAGAGACAAAATCAGTAGAAAGACAGAAAAAATCAGGAAAAAGAGACAAAATCAGTAGAAAGACAGAAAAAATCAGTAGAAAGAGAGACAAAATCAGAAGAAAGAGAGACAAAATCAGTAGAAAGACACACAAAATCAGTAGAAAGACACACAAAATCAGTAGAAAGACAGAAAAAATCAGTAGAAAGACACACAAAAACAGTAGAAAGACAGACAAAATCAGTAGAAAGAGAGACATCAGTAGAAAGAGACAAAATCAGTAGAAAGAGAGACAAAATCAGTAGAATGAGAGACAAAATCAGTAGGAAGACAGACAAAATCAGTAGGAAGAGACAAAATCAGTAGAAAGAGAGACAAAATCAGTAGAAAGACAGAACAAATCAGTAGAAAGACAGACAAAATCAGTAGAAAGACATACAAAATCAGTAGAAAGACAGATAAATCAGTAGAAAGGGAGACAAAATCAGTAGGAAGACAGACAAATTAAGTAGAAAGACAGATAAAATCAGTAGAAAGATAGATAAAATCAGTAGAAAGACAAACAAAATCAGTAGAAACATAAAAAAAAATCAGTAGAATGAGACAAAATCAGTAGAAAGACAGAAAAAATCAGTAGAAAGAGAGACAAAATCAGTACAAAGAGAGATAAAATCAGTAGAAAGACACACAAAATCAGTAGAAAGACAGAAAACATCAGTAGAAAGAGACAAAATCAGCATAGAGACAAAATTAGTAGAAAGAGAGACAAAATCAGTAGAAAGACAGAAAAAATCAGAAGAAAGAGACAAAATCAGTAGAAAGACAGAAAAAATCAGTAGAAAGAGACAAAATCAGTAGAAAGAGACAAAATCAGTAGAAAGAGAGACAAAATCAGTAGAAAGACACACAAAATCAGTAGAAAGACAGACAAATCAGTAGAAAGACAGACATCAGTAGAAAGAGACAAAATCAGTAGAAAGAGAGACAAAATCAGTAGAGAAACAAAATCAGTAGAATGAGAGACAAAATCAGTAGGAAGACAGAAAAATTCAGTAGGAAGAGACAAAATCAGTAGAAAGAGAGACAAAACAGTAGAAAGACAGAACAAATCAGTAGAAAGACAGACAAAATAAGTAGAAAGACAGACAAAATCAGTGGAAAGACAGACAAAATCAGTAGAAAGACAGATAAATCAGTAGAAAGGGAGACAAAATCAGTAGAAAGAGACAACATCAGTAGGAAGACAGACAAAATAAGTAGAAAGACAGACACAATCAGTAGAAAGACAGACAAAATCAGTAGAAAGAGACAAAATCAGTAGAAAGAGACAAAATCAGTAGAAAGAGAGACAAAATCAGTAGAAAGACATACAAAATCAGTAGAAAGAGACAAAATCAGTAGAAAGAGAGACAAAATCAGTAGAGAGACAAAATTAGTAGAAAGAGACAAAATCAGTAGAAAGACATACAAAATCAGTAGAAAAACAGATAAATCAGTAGAAAGGGAGACAAAATTAGTAGAAAGACAGACAAAATCAGTAGAAAGAGACAAAATAAGTAGAAAGACAGATAAAATCAGTAGAAAGAGAGATAAAATCAGTAGAAAGACAAACAAAATCAGTAGAAAGAGAGACAAAATCAGTAGAAAGACAGAAAAAATCAGTAGAAAGAGAGAAAAAATCAGTAGAAAGAGAGATAAAATCAGTAGAAAGACACACAAAATCAGTAGAAAGACAGACAAAATCAGTAGAAAGACAGACAACATCAGTAGAAAGAGACAAAATCAGTAGAGAGACAAAATCAGTAGAAAGAGAGACAAAATCAGTAGAAAGACAACAAAAATCAGGAAAAAGAGACAAAATCAGTAGAAAGACAGAAAAAAATCAGTAGAAAGACACAAAATCAGTAGAAAGAGAGACAAAATCAGTAGAAAGACACACAAAATCAGTAGAAAGACACACAAAATCAGTAGAAAGACAAAAAAAATCAGTAGAAAGACAGGTAAAATCAGTAGAAAGACACACAAAAACAGTAGAAAGACAGACAAAATCAGTAGAAAGAGAGACATCAGTAGAAAGAGACAAAATCAGTAGAAAGAGACAAAATCAGTAGAAAGAGAGACAAAATCAGTAGAATGAGACAAAATCAGTAGGAAGACAGACAAAATCAGTAGGAAGAGACAAAATCAGTAGAAAGAGAGACAAAATCAGTAGAAAGATAGAACAAATCAGTAGAAAGACAGACAAAATAAGTAGAAAGACAGACAAAATCAGTGGAAAGACAGACAAAATCAGTAGAAAGAGACAAAATCAGTAGAAAGAGAGACAAAATCAGTAGAAAGACAGACAAAATCAGTAGAAAGACAGATAAATCAGTCGAAAGGGAGACAAAATCAGTAGAAAGACAGACAAAATCAGTAGAAAGAGACAAAATCAGTAGGAAGACAGACAAAATAAGTAGAAAGACAGATAAAATCAGTAGAAAGACAGATAAAATCAGTAGAAAGACAAGCAAAATCAGTAGAAAGATAGAAAAAATCAGTAGAAAGAGACAAAATCAGTAGAAAAACAGAAAAAATCAGTAGAAAGAGAGACAAAATCAGTAGAAAGAGAGATAAAATCAGTAGAAAGACACACAAAATCAGTAGAAAGACACACAAATCAGTAGAAAGACAGACAAAATCAGTAGAAAGACAGATAAATCAGTAGAAAGGGAGACAAAATCAGTAGAAAGACAGACAAAATCAGTAGAAAGACAGATAAATCAGTAGAAAGAGAGACAAAATCAGTAGAAAGACAGACAAAATCAGTAGAAAGAGACAAAATCAGTAGGAAGACAGACAAAATAAGTAGAAAGACAGATAAAATCAGTAGAAAGAAAGATAAAATCAGTAGAAAGACAAGCAAAATCAGTAGAAAGAGAGACAAAATCAGTAGAAAGAGAGATAAAATCAGTAGAAAGACACACAAAATCAGTAGAAAGACACACAAAATCAGTAGAAAGACAGATAACATCAGTAGAAAGAGACAAAATCAGTATAAAGACAAAATTAGTAGAAAGAGAGACAAAATCAGTAGAAAGACAGAAAAAATCAGAAGAAAGAGACAAAATCAGTAGAAAGAGAGACAAAACAGTAGAAAGACAGAACAAATCAGTAGAAAGACAGACAAAATAAGTAGAAAGACAGACAAAATCAGTGGAAAGACAGACAAAATCAGTAGAAAGAGACAAAATCAGTAGAAAGACATACAAAATCAGTAGAAAGACAGATAAATCAGTAGAAAGGGAGACAAAATCAGTAGAAAGAGACAACATCAGTAGGAAGACAGACAAATCAGTAGAAAGAGAGGCAAAATAAGTAGAAAAACAGATAAAATCAGTAGAAAGAGACAAAATCAGTAGAAAGACAGACAAAATCAGTAGAAAAACAGATAAAATCAGTAGAAAGAGACAAAATCAGTAGAAAAAGAGACAAAATTAGTAGAAAGAGACAAAATCAGTAGGAAGAGACAAAATCAGTAGAAAGACGGACAAAATCAGTAGAAAGACAGACAAAATCAGTAGAAAGAGACAAAATTAGTAGGAAGAGACAAAATCAGTAGAACGACAGATAAAATCAGTAGAAGGAGAGACAAAATCAGTAGAAAGACAGAAAAAATCAGTAGAAAGAGAGAAAAAATCAGTAGAAAGACAGAAAAAATCAGTAGAAAGAGAGACAAATCAGTAGACAGACAGTAAAAATCAGTAGAAAAACAGAAAAAATCAGTAGAAAAACAGAAAAAATCAGTAGAAAGACAAACAAAATCAGAAGAAAGACAGACAAAATCAGTAGAAAGAGAGAACATCAGTAGAAAGACAGACAAAATAAGTAGAAAGACACACAAAATCAGTAGAAAGAGACACAATCAGTAGAGAGACAAAATCAGTAGAAAGACAGACAAAATCAGTAGAAAGAGAGACAAAATCAGTAGAAAGACAGACAACATCAGTAGAAAGAGACAAAATCAGTAGAGAGACAAAATCAGTAGAATGAGAGACAAAATCAGTTGGAAGACAGACAAAATCAGTAGGAAGAGACAAAATTAGTAGAAAGAGAGACAAAATTAGTAGAAAGACAGACAAATAAGTAGAAAGACACACAAAATCAGTAGAAAAAGACAAAATCAGTAGAAAGACAGACAAAATAAGTAGAAAGACAGACAAAATCAGTAGAAAGAGAGACAAAATCAGTAGAAAGAGAGACAAAATTAGTAGAAAGACAGACAAAATCAGTAGAAAAACAGAAAAAATCAGTAGAAAGAGAGACAAAATCAGGAGAAAGACAGACAAAATCAGTAGAAAGACAGACAAAATCAGTAGAAAGAGACAAAATTAGTAAAAAGACAGACAAAATCAGTAGAAAGAGAGATAAAATCAGTAGAAAGACAGACAAAATCAGTGGAAAGACACACAAAATCAGTAGAAAGAGACAAAATCAGTAGAAAGACATACAAAATCAGTACAAAGACAAAATTAGTAGAAAGAGAGACAAAATCAGTAGAAAGACAGAAAAAATCAGAAGAAAGAGACAAAATCAGTAGAAAGACAGAAAAAATCAATAGAAAGAGACAAAATCAGTAGAAAGACAAAATCAGTAGAAAGAGAGACAAAATCAGTAGAAAGACACACGAAATCAGTAGAAAGAGACAAAATCAGTAGAAAGAGAGACAAAACAGTAGAAAGACAGAACAAATCAGTAGAAAGACAGACAAAATAAGTAGAAAGACAGACAAAATCAGTGGAAAGACAGACAAAATCAGTAGAAAGAGACAAAATCAGTAGAAAGACATACAAAATCAGTAGAAAGACAGATAAATCAGTAGAAAGGGAGACAAAATCAGTAGAAAGAGACAACATCAGTAGGAAGACAGACAAATCAGTAGAAAGAGAGGCAAAATAAGTAGAAAAACAGATAAAATCAGTAGAAAGAGACAAAATCAGTAGAAAGACAGACAAAATCAGTAGAAAAACAGATAAAATCAGTAGAAAGAGACAAAATCAGTAGAAAAAGAGACAAAATTAGTAGAAAGAGACAAAATCAGTAGGAAGAGACAAAATCAGTAGAAAGACAGACAAAATCAGTAGAAAGACAGACAAAATCAGTAGAAAGAGACAAAATTAGTAGGAAGAGACAAAATCAGTAGAACAACAGATAAAATCAGTAGAAGGAGAGACAAAATCAGTAGAAAGACAGAAAAAATCAGTAGAAAGAGAGAAAAAATCAGTAGAAAGACAGAAAAAATCAGTAGAAAGAGAGACAAATCAGTAGAAAGACAGAAAAAATCAGTAGAAAAACAGAAAAAATCAGTAGAAAAACAGAAAAAATCAGTAGAAAGACAAACAAAATCAGAAGAAAGACAGACGAAATCAGTAGAAAGAGAGAACATCAGTAGAAAGACAGACAAAATAAGTAGAAAGACACACAAAATCAGTAGAAAGAGACACAATCAGTAGAGAGACAAAATCAGTAGAAAGACAGACAAAATCAGTAGAAAGAGAGACAAAATCAGTAGAAAGACAGACAACATCAGTAGAAAGAGACAAAATCAGTAGAGAGACAAAATCAGTAGAATGAGAGACAAAATCAGTTGGAAGACAGACAAAATCAGTAGGAAGAGACAACATTAGTAGAAAGAGAGACAAAATTAGTAGAAAGACAGACAAATAAGTAGAAAGACACACAAAATCAGTAGAAAAAGACAAAATCAGTAGAAAGACAGAAAAAATAAGTAGAAAGACAGAAAAAATCAGTAGAAAGAGAGACAAAATCAGTAGAAAGAGAGACAAATTAGTAGAAAGACAGACAAAATCAGTAGAAAGACAGATAAAATCAGTAGAAAGAGAGACATCAGTAGAAAGAGACAAAATCAGTAGAAAGAGACAAAATCAGTAGGAAGAGACAAAATCAGTAGAAAGAGAGAAAAAATCAGTAGAAAGACAGAACAAATCAGTAGAAAGAGACAAAATAAGTAGAAAGACAGACAAAATCAGTGGAAAGACAGACAAAATCAGTAGAAAGAGAGACAAAATCAGTAGAAAGACATACAAAATCAGTAGAAAGACAGATAAATCAGTAGAAAGGAGACAAAATCAGTAGGAAGACAGACAAAATAAGTAGAAAGACAGATAAAATCAGTAGAAAGATAGAAAAAATCAGTAGAAAGACAAACAAAATCAGTAGAAACATAGAAAAAATCAGTAGAAAGAGACAAAATCAGTAGAAAGACAGAAAAAATCAGTAGAAAGAGAGACAAAATCAGTAGAAAGAGAGATAAAATCAGTAGAAAGACACACAAAATCAGTAGAAAGACAGATAACATCAGTAGAAAGAGACAAAATCAGTATAGAGACAAAATTAGTAGAAAGAGAGACAAAATCAGTAGAAAGACAGAAAAAATCAGAAGAAAGAGACAAAATCAGTAGAAAGACAAAAAAAATCAGTAGAAAGAGACAAAATCAGTAGAAAGACACAAAATCAGTAGAAAGAGAGACAAAATCAGTAGAAAGACACACAAAATCAGTAGAAAGAGACAAAATCAGTAGAAAGACACACAAAATCAGTAGAAAGACAGACAAAATCATTACAAAAAGAGAGACAAATCAGTAGAAAGACACACAAAATCAGTAGAAAGACACACAAAATCAGTAGAAAGACAGATAAAATCAGTAGAAAGACAGATAAAATCAGTAAAAAGACACACAAAATCAGTAGAAAGACAGACAAATCAGTAGAAAGACAGAAATCAGTAGAAAGAGACAAAATCAGTAGAAAGAGACAAAATCAGTAGAAAGAGAGACAAAATCAGTAGAGAAACAAAATCAGTAGAATGAGAGACAAAATCAGTAGGAAGACAGAAAAAATCAGTAGGAAGAGACAAAATCAGTAGAAAGAGAGACAAAACAGTAGAAAGACAGAACAAATCAGTAGAAAGACAGACAAAATAAGTAGAAAGACAGACAAAATCAGTGGAAAGACAGACAAAATCAGTAGAAAGACAGATAAATCAGTAGAAAGGGAGACAAAATCAGTAGAAAGGGAGACAAAATCAGTAGAAAGAGACAACATCAGTAGGAAGACAGACAAAATAAGTAGAAAGACAGATACAATCAGTAGAAAGACAGACAAAATCAGTAGAAAGAGACAAAATCAGTAGAAAGAGACAAAATCAGTAGAAAGAGAGACAAAATCAGTAGAAAGACATACAAAATCAGTAGAAAGAGACAAAATCAGTAGAAAGAGAGACAAAATCAGTAGAGAGACAAAATTAGTAGAAAGAGAGACAAAATCAGTAGAAAGACATACAAAATCAGTAGAAAGACAGATAAATCAGTAGAAAGGGAGACAAAATTAGTAGAAAGACAGACAAAATCAGTAGAAAGAGACAAAATAAGTAGAAAGACAGATAAAATCAGTAGAAAGAGAGATAAAATCAGTAGAAAGACAAACAAAATCAGTAGAAAGAGAGACAAAATCAGTAGAAAGACAGAAAAAAATCAGTAGAAAGAGAAAAAAAATCAGTAGAAAGAGAGATAAAATCAGTAGAAAGACACACAAAATCAGTAGAAAGACACACAAAATCAGTAGAAAGACAGACAACATCAGTAGAAAGAGACAAAATCAGTAGAAAGAGAGACAAAATCAGTAGAAAGACAAAAAAAATCAGGAAAAAGAGACAAAATCAGTAGAAAGACAGAAAAAATCAGTAGAAAGACACAAAATCAGTAGAAAGAGAGACAAAATCAGTAGAAAGAGAGTCAAAATCAGTAGAAAGACACACAAAATCAGTAGAAAGACACACAAAATCAGTAGAAAGACAAAAAAAATCAGTAGAAAGACAGGTAAAATCAGTAGAAAGAGAGACAAAATCAGTAGAATGAGAGACAAAATCAGTAGGAAGACAGACAAAATCAGTAGGAAGAGACAAAATCAGTAGAAAGAGAGACAAAATCAGTAGAAAGACAGAACAAATCAGTAGAAAGACAGACAAAATAAGTAGAAAGACAGAAAAAATCAGTGGAAAGACAGACAAAATCAGTAGAAAGAGACAAAATCAGTAGAAAGAGAGACAAAATCAGTAGAAAGACATACAAAATCAGTAGAAAGACAGATAAATCAGTAGAAAGGGAGACAAAATCAGTAGAAAGACAGACAAAATCAGTAGAAAGAGACAAAATCAGTAGGAAGACAGACAAAATAAGTAGAAAGACAGATAAAATCAGTAGAAAGACAGATAAAATCAGTAGAAAGACAAGCAAAATCAGTAGAAAGATAGAAAAAATCAGTAGAAAGAGACAAAATCAGTAGAAAAACAGAAAAAATCAGTAGAAAGAGAGACAAAATCAGTAGAAAGAGAGATAAAATCAGTAGAAAGACACACAAAATCAGTAGAAAGACACACAAATCAGTAGAAAGACAGACAAAATCAGTAGAAAGACAGATAAATCAGTAGAAAGGGAGACAAAATCAGTAGAAAGACAGACAAAATCAGTAGAAAGACAGATAAATCAGTAGAAAGAGAGACAAAATCAGTAGAAAGACAGACAAAATCAGTAGAAAGAGACAAAATCAGTAGGAAGACAGACAAAATAAGTAGAAAGACAGATAAAATCAGTAGAAAGAAAGATAAAATCAGTAGAAAGACAAGCAAAATCAGTAGAAAGAGAGACAAAATCAGTAGAAAGAGAGATAAAATCAGTAGAAAGACACACAAAATCAGTAGAAAGACACACAAAATCAGTAGAAAGACAGATAACATCAGTAGAAAGAGACAAAATCAGTATAAAGACAAAATTAGTAGAAAGAGAGACAAAATCAGTAGAAAGACAGAAAAAATCAGAAGAAAGAGACAAAATCAGTAGAAAGACAGAAAAAATCAATAGAAAGAGACAAAATCAGTAGAAAGACAAAATCAGTAGAAAGAGAGACAAAATCAGTAGAAAGACACACGAAATCAGTAGAAAGAGACAAAATCAGTAGAAAGAGAGACAAAACAGTAGAAAGACAGAACAAATCAGTAGAAAGACAGACAAAATAAGTAGAAAGACAGACAAAATCAGTGGAAAGACAGACAAAATCAGTAGAAAGAGACAAAATCAGTAGAAAGACATACAAAATCAGTAGAAAGACAGATAAATCAGTAGAAAGGGAGACAAAATCAGTAGAAAGAGACAACATCAGTAGGAAGACAGACAAATCAGTAGAAAGAGAGGCAAAATAAGTAGAAAAACAGATAAAATCAGTAGAAAGAGACAAAATCAGTAGAAAGACAGACAAAATCAGTAGAAAAACAGATAAAATCAGTAGAAAGAGACAAAATCAGTAGAAAAAGAGACAAAATTAGTAGAAAGAGACAAAATCAGTAGGAAGAGACAAAATCAGTAGAAAGACGGACAAAATCAGTAGAAAGACAGACAAAATCAGTAGAAAGAGACAAAATTAGTAGGAAGAGACAAAATCAGTAGAACGACAGATAAAATCAGTAGAAGGAGAGACAAAATCAGTAGAAAGACAGAAAAAATCAGTAGAAAGAGAGAAAAAATCAGTAGAAAGACAGAAAAAATCAGTAGAAAGAGAGACAAATCAGTAGACAGACAGTAAAAATCAGTAGAAAAACAGAAAAAATCAGTAGAAAAACAGAAAAAATCAGTAGAAAGACAAACAAAATCAGAAGAAAGACAGACAAAATCAGTAGAAAGAGAGAACATCAGTAGAAAGACAGACAAAATAAGTAGAAAGACACACAAAATCAGTAGAAAGAGACACAATCAGTAGAGAGACAAAATCAGTAGAAAGACAGACAAAATCAGTAGAAAGAGAGACAAAATCAGTAGAAAGACAGACAACATCAGTAGAAAGAGACAAAATCAGTAGAGAGACAAAATCAGTAGAATGAGAGACAAAATCAGTTGGAAGACAGACAAAATCAGTAGGAAGAGACAAAATTAGTAGAAAGAGAGACAAAATTAGTAGAAAGACAGACAAATAAGTAGAAAGACACACAAAATCAGTAGAAAAAGACAAAATCAGTAGAAAGACAGACAAAATAAGTAGAAAGACAGACAAAATCAGTAGAAAGAGAGACAAAATCAGTAGAAAGAGAGACAAAATTAGTAGAAAGACAGACAAAATCAGTAGAAAAACAGAAAAAATCAGTAGAAAGAGAGACAAAATCAGGAGAAAGACAGACAAAATCAGTAGAAAGACAGACAAAATCAGTAGAAAGAGACAAAATTAGTAAAAAGACAGACAAAATCAGTAGAAAGAGAGATAAAATCAGTAGAAAGACAGACAAAATCAGTGGAAAGACACACAAAATCAGTAGAAAGAGACAAAATCAGTAGAAAGACATACAAAATCAGTACAAAGACAAAATTAGTAGAAAGAGAGACAAAATCAGTAGAAAGACAGAAAAAATCAGAAGAAAGAGACAAAATCAGTAGAAAGACAGAAAAAATCAATAGAAAGAGACAAAATCAGTAGAAAGACAAAATCAGTAGAAAGAGAGACAAAATCAGTAGAAAGACACACGAAATCAGTAGAAAGAGACAAAATCAGTAGAAAGAGAGACAAAACAGTAGAAAGACAGAACAAATCAGTAGAAAGACAGACAAAATAAGTAGAAAGACAGACAAAATCAGTGGAAAGACAGACAAAATCAGTAGAAAGAGACAAAATCAGTAGAAAGACATACAAAATCAGTAGAAAGACAGATAAATCAGTAGAAAGGGAGACAAAATCAGTAGAAAGAGACAACATCAGTAGGAAGACAGACAAATCAGTAGAAAGAGAGGCAAAATAAGTAGAAAAACAGATAAAATCAGTAGAAAGAGACAAAATCAGTAGAAAGACAGACAAAATCAGTAGAAAAACAGATAAAATCAGTAGAAAGAGACAAAATCAGTAGAAAAAGAGACAAAATTAGTAGAAAGAGACAAAATCAGTAGGAAGAGACAAAATCAGTAGAAAGACAGACAAAATCAGTAGAAAGACAGACAAAATCAGTAGAAAGAGACAAAATTAGTAGGAAGAGACAAAATCAGTAGAACAACAGATAAAATCAGTAGAAGGAGAGACAAAATCAGTAGAAAGACAGAAAAAATCAGTAGAAAGAGAGAAAAAATCAGTAGAAAGACAGAAAAAATCAGTAGAAAGAGAGACAAATCAGTAGAAAGACAGAAAAAATCAGTAGAAAAACAGAAAAAATCAGTAGAAAAACAGAAAAAATCAGTAGAAAGACAAACAAAATCAGAAGAAAGACAGACGAAATCAGTAGAAAGAGAGAACATCAGTAGAAAGACAGACAAAATAAGTAGAAAGACACACAAAATCAGTAGAAAGAGACACAATCAGTAGAGAGACAAAATCAGTAGAAAGACAGACAAAATCAGTAGAAAGAGAGACAAAATCAGTAGAAAGACA
The DNA here is from genome assembly GCA_963383655.1 of Bathymodiolus septemdierum. Lineage (NCBI taxonomy): Eukaryota > Metazoa > Mollusca > Bivalvia > Mytilida > Modiolidae > Bathymodiolus > Bathymodiolus septemdierum. The sequence continues at coordinate 36,455,843 of OY726519.1, forward strand.
GACAACATCAGTAGAAAGAGACAAAATCAGTAGAGAGACAAAATCAGTAGAATGAGAGACAAAATCAGTTGGAAGACAGACAAAATCAGTAGGAAGAGACAAAATTAGTAGAAAGAGAGACAAAATTAGTAGAAAGACAGACAAATAAGTAGAAAGACACACAAAATCAGTAGAAAAAGACAAAATCAGTAGAAAGACAGAAAAAATAAGTAGAAAGACAGAAAAAATCAGTAGAAAGAGAGACAAAATCAGTAGAAAGAGAGACAAATTAGTAGAAAGACAGACAAAATCAGTAGAAAGACAGATAAAATCAGTAGAAAGAGAGACATCAGTAGAAAGAGACAAAATCAGTAGAAAGAGACAAAATCAGTAGGAAGAGACAAAATCAGTAGAAAGAGAGAAAAAATCAGTAGAAAGACAGAACAAATCAGTAGAAAGAGACAAAATAAGTAGAAAGACAGACAAAATCAGTGGAAAGACAGACAAAATCAGTAGAAAGAGAGACAAAATCAGTAGAAAGACATACAAAATCAGTAGAAAGACAGATAAATCAGTAGAAAGGAGACAAAATCAGTAGGAAGACAGACAAAATAAGTAGAAAGACAGATAAAATCAGTAGAAAGATAGAAAAAATCAGTAGAAAGACAAACAAAATCAGTAGAAACATAGAAAAAATCAGTAGAAAGAGACAAAATCAGTAGAAAGACAGAAAAAATCAGTAGAAAGAGAGACAAAATCAGTAGAAAGAGAGATAAAATCAGTAGAAAGACACACAAAATCAGTAGAAAGACAGATAACATCAGTAGAAAGAGACAAAATCAGTATAGAGACAAAATTAGTAGAAAGAGAGACAAAATCAGTAGAAAGACAGAAAAAATCAGAAGAAAGAGACAAAATCAGTAGAAAGACAAAAAAAATCAGTAGAAAGAGACAAAATCAGTAGAAAGACACAAAATCAGTAGAAAGAGAGACAAAATCAGTAGAAAGACACACAAAATCAGTAGAAAGAGACAAAATCAGTAGAAAGACACACAAAATCAGTAGAAAGACAGACAAAATCATTACAAAAAGAGAGACAAATCAGTAGAAAGACACACAAAATCAGTAGAAAGACACACAAAATCAGTAGAAAGACAGATAAAATCAGTAGAAAGACAGATAAAATCAGTAAAAAGACACACAAAATCAGTAGAAAGACAGACAAATCAGTAGAAAGACAGAAATCAGTAGAAAGAGACAAAATCAGTAGAAAGAGACAAAATCAGTAGAAAGAGAGACAAAATCAGTAGAGAAACAAAATCAGTAGAATGAGAGACAAAATCAGTAGGAAGACAGAAAAAATCAGTAGGAAGAGACAAAATCAGTAGAAAGAGAGACAAAACAGTAGAAAGACAGAACAAATCAGTAGAAAGACAGACAAAATAAGTAGAAAGACAGACAAAATCAGTGGAAAGACAGACAAAATCAGTAGAAAGACAGATAAATCAGTAGAAAGGGAGACAAAATCAGTAGAAAGGGAGACAAAATCAGTAGAAAGAGACAACATCAGTAGGAAGACAGACAAAATAAGTAGAAAGACAGATACAATCAGTAGAAAGACAGACAAAATCAGTAGAAAGAGACAAAATCAGTAGAAAGAGACAAAATCAGTAGAAAGAGAGACAAAATCAGTAGAAAGACATACAAAATCAGTAGAAAGAGACAAAATCAGTAGAAAGAGAGACAAAATCAGTAGAGAGACAAAATTAGTAGAAAGAGAGACAAAATCAGTAGAAAGACATACAAAATCAGTAGAAAGACAGATAAATCAGTAGAAAGGGAGACAAAATTAGTAGAAAGACAGACAAAATCAGTAGAAAGAGACAAAATAAGTAGAAAGACAGATAAAATCAGTAGAAAGAGAGATAAAATCAGTAGAAAGACAAACAAAATCAGTAGAAAGAGAGACAAAATCAGTAGAAAGACAGAAAAAAATCAGTAGAAAGAGAGAAAAAATCAGTAGAAAGAGAGATAAAATCAGTAGAAAGACACACAAAATCAGTAGAAAGACACACAAAATCAGTAGAAAGACAGACAACATCAGTAGAAAGAGACAAAATCAGTAGAAAGAGAGACAAAATCAGTAGAAAGACAAAAAAAATCAGGAAAAAGAGACAAAATCAGTAGAAAGACAGAAAAAATCAGTAGAAAGACACAAAATCAGTAGAAAGAGAGACAAAATCAGTAGAAAGAGAGTCAAAATCAGTAGAAAGACACACAAAATCAGTAGAAAGACACACAAAATCAGTAGAAAGACAAAAAAAATCAGTAGAAAGACAGGTAAAATCAGTAGAAAGAGAGACAAAATCAGTAGAATGAGAGACAAAATCAGTAGGAAGACAGACAAAATCAGTAGGAAGAGACAAAATCAGTAGAAAGAGAGACAAAATCAGTAGAAAGACAGAACAAATCAGTAGAAAGACAGACAAAATAAGTAGAAAGACATAAAAAATCAGTGGAAAGACAGACAAAATCAGTAGAAAGAGACAAAATCAGTAGAAAGAGAGACAAAATCAGTAGAAAGACATACAAAATCAGTAGAAAGACAGATAAATCAGTAGAAAGGGAGACAAAATCAGTAGAAAGACAGACAAAATCAGTAGAAAGAGACAAAATCAGTAGGAAGACAGACAAAATAAGTAGAAAGACAGATAAAATCAGTAGAAAGACAGATAAAATCAGTAGAAAGACAAGCAAAATCAGTAGAAAGATAGAAAAAATCAGTAGAAAGAGACAAAATCAGTAGAAAGACAGAAAAAATCAGTAGAAAGAGAGACAAAATCAGTAGAAAGAGAGATAAAATCAATAGAAAGACACACAAAATCAGTAGAAAGAAACACAAATCAGTAGAAAGACAGATAACATCAGTAGAAAGAGAAAAAATCAGTATAGAGACAAAATTAGTAGAAAGAGAGACAAAATCAGTAGAAAGACAGAAAAAATCAGAAGAAAGAGACAAATCAGTAGAAAGACAGAAAAAATCAATAGAAATAGACAAAATCAGTAGAAAGACAAAATCAGTAGAAAGAGAGACAAAATCAGTAGAAAGACACACGAAATCAGTAGAAAGAGACAAAACCAGTAGAAAGAGAGACAAAATCAGTAGAAAGAGACAAAATCAGTAGAAAGAGACAAAATCAGTAGAAAGACATACAAAATCAGTAGAAAGACAGATAAATCAGTAGAAAGGGAGACAAAATCAGTAGAAAGACAGACAAAATCAGTAGAAAGAGACAAAATCAGTAGGAAGACAGACAAAATCAGTAGAAAGACAGATAAAATCAGTAGAAAGACAGATAAAATCAGTAGAAAGACAAACAAATCAGTAGAAAGATAGAAAAAATCAGTACAAAGAGACAAAATCAGTAGAAAGACAGAAAAAATCAGTAGAAAGAGAGACAAAATCAGTAGAAAGAGAGATAAAATCAGTAGAAAAACACACAAAATCAGTAGAAAGACACACAAAATCAGTAGAAAGACAGATAACATCAGTAGAAAGAGACAAAATCAGTATAGAGACAAAATTAGTAGAAAGAGAGACAAACTCAGTAGAAAGACAGAACAAATCAGAAGAAAGAGACAAAATCAGTAGAAAGACAGAAAAAATCAATAGAAAGAGACAAATCAGTAGAAAGACACACAAAATCAGTAGAAAGAGATAAAATCAGTAGAAAAACACACAAAATCAGTAGAAAGACAGACAAAATCAGTAGAAAGAGAAAAAATCAGTAGAAAGAAACACAAAATCAGTAGAAAGACACACAAAATCAGTAGAAAGACAGATAAAATCAGTAGAAAGACAGATAAAATCAGTAGGAAGACACACAAAATCAGTAGAAAGACAGACAAATCAGTAGAAAGACAGACATCAGTAGAAAGAGACAAAATCAGTAGAAAGAGACCAAATCAGTAGAAAGAGAGACAAAATCAGTAGAAAGAGAGACAAAATCAGTAGAATGAGACAAAATCAGTAGAAAGAGAGACAAAACAGTAGAAAGACAGAACAAATCAGTAGAAAGACAGACAAAATAAGTAGAAAGACAGACAAAATCAGTGGAAAGACAGACAAAATCAGTAGAAAGACAGATAAAATCAGTAGAAAGAGACAAAATCAGTAGAAAAACAGACAAAATCAGTAGAAAAAGAGAAAAAATCAGTAGAAAGACAGACAAAGTCAGTAGAAAGACAGACAAAATCAGTAGAAAGAGAGACATCAGTAGAAAGACAGATAAAATCAGTAGAAAGACACACAAAATCAGTAGAAAGAGAGACAAAATCAGTAGAAAGAGATACAAAATCAGTAGAAAGACACAAAATCAGTAGAAAGACAGACAAAATCAGTAGAAAAAGAGACAAAATCAGTAGAAAGACAGAACAAATCAGTAGAAAGACAGACAAAATAAGTAGAAAGACAGACAAAATCAGTGGAAAGACAGACAAAATCAGTAGAAAGAGACAAAATCAGTAGAAAGAGAGACAAAATCAGTAGAAAGAGAGACAAAATCAGTAGAAAGATATACAAATCAGTAGAAAGACAGATAGATCAGTAGAAAGGGAGACAAAATCAGTAGAAAGACAGACAAAATCAGTAGAAAGAGACAAAATCAGTAGGAAGACAGACAAAATAAGTAGAAAGACAGATAAAATCAGTAGAAAGAGAGATAAAATCAGTAGAAAGACAAACAAAATCAGTAGAAAGAGAGACAAAATCAGTAGAAAGACAGAACAAATCAGTAGAAAGATAGACAAAATAAGTAGAAAGACAGACAAAATCAGTGGAAAGACAGACAAAATCAGTAGAAAGAGACAAAATCAGTAGAAAGAGAGACAAAATCAGTAGAAAGATATACAAATCAGTAGAAAGACAGATAGATCAGTAGAAAGGGAGACAAAATCAGTAGAAAGACAGACAAAATCAGTAGAAAGAGACAAAATCAGTAGGAAGACAGACAAAATAAGTAGAAAGACAGATAAAATCAGTAGAAAGAGAGATAAAATCAGTAGAAAGACAAACAAAATCAGTAGAAAGAGAGACAAAATCAGTAGAAAGACAGAAAAAATTAGTAGAAAGAGAGACAAAATCAGTACAAAGAGAGATAAAATCAGTAGAAAGACACACAAAATCAGTAGAAAGACAGACAAAATCAGTAGAAAGACAGACAACATCAGTAGAAAGAGACAAAATCAGTAGAGAGACAAAATTAGTAGAAAGAGAGACAAAATCAGTAGAAAGACAGAAAAAATCAGGAAAAAGAGACAAAATCAGTAGAAAGACATACAAATCAGTAGAAAGACAGATAGATCAGTAGAAAGGGAGACAAAATCAGTAGAAAGACAGACAAAATCAGTAGAAAGAGACAAAATCAGTAGGAAGACAGACAAAATAAGTAGAAAGACAGATAAAATCAGTAGAAAGAGAGTTAAAATCAGTAGAAAGACAAACAAAATCAGTAGAAAGAGAGACAAAATCAGTAGAAAGACAGAAAAAATCAGTAGAAAGACAGACAAAATCAGTAGAAAGAGAGATAAAATCAGTAGAAAGACAGAAAAAATCAGTAGAAAGACAGAAAAAATCAGTAGAAAGACAGACAACATCAGTAGAAAGAGACAAAATCAGTAGAGAGACAATATTAGTAGAAAGAGAGACAAAATCAGTAGAAAGACAGAAAAAATCAGGAAAAAGAGACAAAATCAGTAGAAAGACAGAAAAAATCAGTAGAAAGAGAGACAAAATCAGAAGAAAGAGAGACGAAATCAGTAGAAAGACACACAAAATCAGTAGAAAGACAGAAAAAATCAGTAGAAAGACAGATAAAATCAGTAGAAAGACACACAAAAACAGTAGAAAGACAGACAAAATCAGTAGAAAGAGGGACATCAGTAGAAAGAGACAAAATCAGTAGAAAGAGACAAAATCAGTAGAAAGAGACAAAATTAGTAGAATGAGAGACAAAATCAGTAGGAAGACAGACAAAATCAGTAGGAAGAGACAAAATCAGTAGAAAGAGAGACAAAATCAGTAGAAAGACAGAACAAATCAGTAGAAAGAGAGACAAAATAAGTAGAAAGACAGAAAAAATCAGTGGAAAGACAGACAAAATCAGTAGAAAGAGAGACAAAATCAGTAGAAAGACATACAAAATCAGTAGAAAGACAGATAAATCAGTAGAAAGGAGACAAAATCAATAGGAAGACAGACAAAATAAGTAGAAAGACAGATAAAATCAGTAGAAAGATAGAAAAAATCAGTAGAAAGACAAACAAAATCAGTAGAAAGACAGAAAAAATCAGTAGAAAGAGAGACAAAATCAGTAGAAAGAGAGATAAAATCAATAGAAAGACACACAAAATCAGTAGAAAGAAACACAAATCAGTAGAAAGACAGATAACATCAGTAGAAAGAGAAAAAATCAGTATAGAGACAAAATTAGTAGAAAGAGAGACAAAATCAGTAGAAAGACAGAAAAAATCAGAAGAAAGAGACAAATCAGTAGAAAGACAGAAAAAATCAATAGAAATAGACAAAATCAGTAGAAAGACAAAATCAGTAGAAAGAGAGACAAAATCAGTAGAAAGACACACGAAATCAGTAGAAAGAGACAAAACCAGTAGAAAGAGAGACAAAATCAGTAGAAAGAGACAAAATCAGTAGAAAGAGACAAAATCAGTAGAAAGACATACAAAATCAGTAGAAAGACAGATAAATCAGTAGAAAGGGAGACAAAATCAGTAGAAAGACAGACAAAATCAGTAGAAAGAGACAAAATCAGTAGGAAGACAGACAAAATCAGTAGAAAGACAGATAAAATCAGTAGAAAGACAGATAAAATCAGTAGAAAGACAAACAAATCAGTAGAAAGATAGAAAAAATCAGTACAAAGAGACAAAATCAGTAGAAAGACAGAAAAAATCAGTAGAAAGAGAGACAAAATCAGTAGAAAGAGAGATAAAATCAGTAGAAAGACACACAAAATCAGTAGAAAGACACACAAAATCAGTAGAAAGACAGATAACATCAGTAGAAAGAGACAAAATCAGTATAGAGACAAAATTAGTAGAAAGAGAGACAAACTCAGTAGAAAGACAGAACAAATCAGAAGAAAGAGACAAAATCAGTAGAAAGACAGAAAAAATCAATAGAAAGAGACAAATCAGTAGAAAGACACACAAAATCAGTAGAAAGAGATAAAATCAGTAGAAAAACACACAAAATCAGTAGAAAGACAGACAAAATCAGTAGAAAGAGAAAAAATCAGTAGAAAGAAACACAAAATCAGTAGAAAGACACACAAAATCAGTAGAAAGACAGATAAAATCAGTAGAAAGACAAATAAAATCAGTAGGAAGACACACAAAATCAGTAGAAAGACAGACAAATCAGTAGAAAGACAGACATCAGTAGAAAGAGAAAAAATCAGTAGAAAGAGACCAAATCAGTAGAAAGAGAGACAAAATCAGTAGAAAGAGAGACAAAATCAGTAGAATGAGACAAAATCAGTAGAAAGAGAGACAAAACAGTAGAAAGACAGAACAAATCAGTAGAAAGACAGACAAAATAAGTAGAAAGACAGACAAAATCAGTGGAAAGACAGACAAAATCAGTAGAAAGACAGATAAAATCAGTAGAAAGAGACAAAATCAGTAGAAAAACAGACAAAATCAGTAGAAAAAGAGAAAAAATCAGTAGAAAGACAGACAAAGTCAGTAGAAAGACAGATAAAATCAGTAGAAAGAGAGACATCAGTAGAAAGACAGATAAAATCAGTAGAAAGACACACAAAATCAGTAGAAAGAGAGACAAAATCAGTAGAAAGAGATACAAAATCAGTAGAAAGACACAAAATCAGTAGAAAGACAGACAAAATCAGTAGAAAAAGAGACAAAATCAGTAGAAAGACAGAACAAATCAGTAGAAAGACAGACAAAATAAGTAGAAAGACAGACAAAATCAGTGGAAAGACAGACAAAATCAGTAGAAAGAGACAAAATCAGTAGAAAGAGAGACAAAATCAGTAGAAAGATATACAAATCAGTAGAAAGACAGATAGATCAGTAGAAAGGGAGACAAAATCAGTAGAAAGACAGACAAAATCAGTAGAAAGAGACAAAATCAGTAGGAAGACAGACAAAATAAGTAGAAAGACAGATAAAATCAGTAGAAAGAGAGATAAAATCAGTAGAAAGACAAACAAAATCAGTAGAAAGAGAGACAAAATCAGTAGAAAGACAGAACAAATCAGTAGAAAGATAGACAAAATAAGTAGAAAGACAGACAAAATCAGTGGAAAGACAGACAAAATCAGTAGAAAGAGACAAAATCAGTAGAAAGAGAGACAAAATCAGTAGAAAGATATACAAATCAGTAGAAAGACAGATAGATCAGTAGAAAGGGAGACAAAATCAGTAGAAAGACAGACAAAATCAGTAGAAAGAGACAAAATCAGTAGGAAGACAGACAAAATAAGTAGAAAGACAGATAAAATCAGTAGAAAGAGAGATAAAATCAGTAGAAAGACAAACAAAATCAGTAGAAAGAGAGACAAAATCAGTAGAAAGACAGAAAAAATTAGTAGAAAGAGAGACAAAATCAGTACAAAGAGAGATAAAATCAGTAGAAAGACACACAAAATCAGTAGAAAGACAGACAAAATCAGTAGAAAGACAGACAACATCAGTAGAAAGAGACAAAATCAGTAGAGAGACAAAATTAGTAGAAAGAGAGACAAAATCAGTAGAAAGACAGAAAAAATCAGGAAAAAGAGACAAAATCAGTAGAAAGACATACAAATCAGTAGAAAGACAGATAGATCAGTAGAAAGGGAGACAAAATCAGTAGAAAGACAGACAAAATCAGTAGAAAGAGACAAAATCAGTAGGAAGACAGACAAAATAAGTAGAAAGACAGATAAAATCAGTAGAAAGAGAGTTAAAATCAGTAGAAAGACAAACAAAATCAGTAGAAAGAGAGACAAAATCAGTAGAAAGACAGAAAAAATCAGTAGAAAGACAGAAAAAATCAGTAGAAAGAGAGACAAAATCAGTAGAAAGACAGAAAAAATCAGTAGAAAGACAGAAAAAATCAGTAGAAAGACAGACAACATCAGTAGAAAGAGACAAAATCAGTAGAGAGACAATATTAGTAGAAAGAGAGACAAAATCAGTAGAAAGACAGAAAAAATCAGGAAAAAGAGACAAAATCAGTAGAAAGACAGAAAAAATCAGTAGAAAGAGAGACAAAATCAGAAGAAAGAGAAACAAAATCAGTAGAAAGACACACAAAATCAGTAGAAAGACAGAAAAAATCAGTAGAAAGACAGATAAAATCAGTAGAAAGACACACAAAAACAGTAGAAAGACAGACAAAATCAGTAGAAAGAGAGACATCAGTAGAAAGAGACAAAATCAGTAGAAAGAGACAAAATCAGTAGAAAGAGACAAAATCAGTAGAATGAGAGACAAAATCAGTAGGAAGACAGACAAAATCAGTAGGAAGAGACAAAATCAGTAGAAAGAGAGACAAAATCAGTAGAAAGACAGAACAAATCAGTAGAAAGAGAGACAAAATAAGTAGAAAGACAGAAAAAATCAGTGGAAAGACAGACAAAATCAGTAGAAAGAGAGACAAAATCAGTAGAAAGACATACAAAATCAGTAGAAAGACAGATAAATCAGTAGAAAGGAGACAAAATCAATAGGAAGACAGACAAAATAAGTAGAAAGACAGATAAAATCAGTAGAAAGATAGAAAAAATCAGTAGAAAGACAAACAAAATCAGTAGAAACATAGAAAAAATCAGCAGAAAGAGAAAAAATCAGTAGAAAGACAGAAAAAATCAGTAGAAAGAGAGACAAAATCAGTAGAAAGAGAGATAAAATCAGTAGAAAGACACACAAAATCAGTAGAAAGACAGATAACATCAGTAGAAAGAGACAAAATCAGCATAGAGACAAAATCAGTAGAAAGAGAGACAAAATCAGTAGAAAGACAGAAAAAATCAGAAGAAAGAGACAAAATCAGTAGAAAGACAGAAAAAATCAGTAGAAAGAGAGACAAAATCAGTAGAAAGACACACAAAATCAGTAGAAAGAGACAAAATCAGTAGAAAGACACACAAAATCAGTAGAAAGACAGACAAAATCAGTACAAAAAGAGAGACAAAATCAGTAGAAAGACACACAAAATCAGTAGAAAGAGACAAAATCAGTAGAAAGAGAGAAAAAATCAGTAGAGAGACAAAATTAGTAGAAAGAGAGATAAAATCAGTAGAAAGACAAACAAAATCAGTAGAAAGAGAGACAAAATCAGTAGAAAGACAGAAAAAATCAGTAGAAAGAGAGAAAAAATCAGTAGAAAGAGAGATAAAATCAGTAGAAAGACACACAAAATCAGTAGAAAGACACACAAAATCAGTAGAAAGACAGACAACATCAGTAGAAAGAGACAAAATCAGTAGAGAGACAAAATCAGTAGAAAGAGAGACAAAATCAGTAGAAAGACACAAAAAATCAGGAAAAAGAGACAAAATCAGTAGAAAGGCAGAAAAAATCAGTAGAAAGACACAAAATCAGTAGAAAGAGAGACAAAATCAGTAGAAAGAGAGTCAAAATCAGTAGAAAGACACACAAAATCAGTAGAAAGACACACAAAATCAGTAGAAAGACAAGAAAAATCAGTAGAAAGACAGGTAAAATCAGTAGAAAGACACACAAAAACAGTAGAAAGACACACAAAATCAGTAGAAAGAGAGACATCAGTAGAAAGAGACAAAATCAGTAGAAAGAGACAAAATCAGTAGAAAGAGAGACAAAATCAGTAGAATGAGAGACAAAATCAGTAGGAAGACAGACAAAATCATTAGGAAGAGACAAAATCAGTAGAAAAAGAGACAAAATCAGTAGAAAGACAGAACAAATCAGTAGAAAGACAGACAAAATAAGTAGAAAGACAGACAAAATCAGTGGAAAGACAGAAAAAATCAGTAGAAAGAGAGACAAAATCAGTAGAAAGACATACAAAATCAGTAGAAAGACAGATAAATCAGTAGAAAGGGAGACAAAATCAGTAGAAAGACAGACAAAATCAGTAGAAAGAGACAAAATCAGTAGGAAGACAGACAAAATAAGTAGAAAGACAGATAAAATCAGTAGAAAGACAGATAACATCAGTAGAAAGAGACAAAATCAGTATAGAGACAAAATTAGTAGAAAGAGAGACAAAATCAGTAGAAAGACAGAAAAAATCAGAAGAAAGAGACAAAATCAGTAGAAAGACAGAAAAAATCAATAGAAAGAGACAAAATCAGTAGAAAGACAAAATCAGTAGAAAGAGAGACAAAATCAGTAGAAAGACACACGAAATCAGTAGAAAGAGACAAAATCAGTAGAAAGAGAGACAAAATCAGTAGAAAGAGACAAAATCAGTAGAAAGAGACAAAATCAGTAGAAAGACATACAAAATCAGTAGAAAGACAGATAAATCAGTAGAAAGGGAGACAAAATCAGTAGAAAGACAGACAAAATCAGTAGAAAGAGACAAAATCAGTAGGAAGACAGACAAAATAAGTAGAAAGACAGATAAAATCAGTAGAAAGACAGATAAAATCAGTAGAAAGACACACAAAATCAGTAGAAAGACAGATAACATCAGTAGAAAGAGACAAAATCAGTATAGAGACAAAATCAGTAGAAAGAGAGACAAAATCAGTAGAAAGACACACAAAATCAGTAGAAAGAGATAAAATCAGTAGAAAGACACACAAAATCAGTAGAAAGACAGACAAAATCAGTAGAAAGAGAAAAAATCAGTAGAAAGACACACAAAATCAGTAGAAAGACACACAAAATCAGTAGAAAGACAGATAAAATCAGTAGAAAGACAGATAAAATCAGTAGAAAGACACACAAAATCAGTAGAAAGATAGACAAATCAGTAGAAAGACAGACATCAGTAGAAAGAGACAAAATCAGTAGAAAGAGACAAAATCAGTAGAAAGAGAGACAAAATCAGTAGAAAGACACACAAAATCAGTAGAAAGAGATAAAATCAGTAGAAAAACACACAAAATCAGTAGAAAGACAGACAAAATCAGTAGAAAGAGAAAAAATCAGTAGAAAGAAACACAAAATCAGTAGAAAGACACACAAAATCAGTAGAAAGACAGATAAAATCAGTAGAAAGACAGATAAAATCAGTAGGAAGACACACAAAATCAGTAGAAAGACAGACAAATCAGTAGAAAGACAGACATCAGTAGAAAGAGACAAAATCAGTAGAAAGAGACCAAATCAGTAGAAAGAGAGACAAAATCAGTAGAAAGAGAGACAAAATCAGTAGAATGAGACAAAATCAGTAGAAAGAGAGACAAAACAGTAGAAAGACAGAACAAATCAGTAGAAAGACAGACAAAATAAGTAGAAAGACAGACAAAATCAGTGGAAAGACAGACCAAATCAGTAGAAAGACAGATAAAATCAGTAGAAAGAGACAAAATCAGTAGAAAAACAGACAAAATCAGTAGAAAAAGAGAAAAAATCAGTAGAAAGACAGACAAAGTCAGTAGAAAGACAGACAAAATCAGTAGAAAGAGAGACATCAGTAGAAAGACAGATAAAATCAGTAGAAAGACACACAAAATCAGTAGAAAGAGAGACAAAATCAGTAGAAAGAGATACAAAATCAGTAGAAAGACACAAAATCAGTAGAAAGACAGACAAAATCAGTAGAAAAAGAGACAAAATCAGTAGAAAGACAGAACAAATCAGTAGAAAGACAGACAAAATAAGTAGAAAGACAGACAAAATCAGTGGAAAGACAGACAAAATCAGTAGAAAGAGACAAAATCAGTAGAAAGAGAGACAAAATCAGTAGAAAGATATACAAATCAGTAGAAAGACAGATAGATCAGTAGAAAGGGAGACAAAATCAGTAGAAAGACAGACAAAATCAGTAGAAAGAGACAAAATCAGTAGGAAGACAGACAAAATAAGTAGAAAGACAGATAAAATCAGTAGAAAGAGAGATAAAATCAGTAGAAAGACAAACAAAATCAGTAGAAAGAGAGACAAAATCAGTAGAAAGACAGAACAAATCAGTAGAAAGATAGACAAAATAAGTAGAAAGACAGACAAAATCAGTGGAAAGACAGACAAAATCAGTAGAAAGAGACAAAATCAGTAGAAAGAGAGACAAAATCAGTAGAAAGATATACAAATCAGTAGAAAGACAGATAGATCAGTAGAAAGGGAGACAAAATCAGTAGAAAGACAGACAAAATCAGTAGAAAGAGACAAAATCAGTAGGAAGACAGACAAAATAAGTAGAAAGACAGATAAAATCAGTAGAAAGAGAGATAAAATCAGTAGAAAGACAAACAAAATCAGTAGAAAGAGAGACAAAATCAGTAGAAAGACAGAAAAAATTAGTAGAAAGAGAGACAAAATCAGTACAAAGAGAGATAAAATCAGTAGAAAGACACACAAAATCAGTAGAAAGACAGACAAAATCAGTAGAAAGACAGACAACATCAGTAGAAAGAGACAAAATCAGTAGAGAGACAAAATTAGTAGAAAGAGAGACAAAATCAGTAGAAAGACAGAAAAAATCAGGAAAAAGAGACAAAATCAGTAGAAAGACATACAAATCAGTAGAAAGACAGATAGATCAGTAGAAAGGGAGACAAAATCAGTAGAAAGACAGACAAAATCAGTAGAAAGAGACAAAATCAGTAGGAAGACAGACAAAATAAGTAGAAAGACAGATAAAATCAGTAGAAAGAGAGTTAAAATCAGTAGAAAGACAAACAAAATCAGTAGAAAGAGAGACAAAATCAGTAGAAAGACAGAAAAAATCAGTAGAAAGACAGACAAAATCAGTAGAAAGAGAGATAAAATCAGTAGAAAGACAGAAAAAATCAGTAGAAAGACAGAAAAAATCAGTAGAAAGACAGACAACATCAGTAGAAAGAGACAAAATCAGTAGAGAGACAATATTAGTAGAAAGAGAGACAAAATCAGTAGAAAGACAGAAAAAATCAGGAAAAAGAGACAAAATCAGTAGAAAGACAGAAAAAATCAGTAGAAAGAGAGACAAAATCAGAAGAAAGAGAAACAAAATCAGTAGAAAGACACACAAAATCAGTAGAAAGACAGAAAAAATCAGTAGAAAGACAGATAAAATCAGTAGAAAGACACACAAAAACAGTAGAAAGACAGACAAAATCAGTAGAAAGAGAGACATCAGTAGAAAGAGACAAAATCAGTAGAAAGAGACAAAATCAGTAGAAAGAGACAAAATCAGTAGAATGAGAGACAAAATCAGTAGGAAGACAGACAAAATCAGTAGGAAGAGACAAAATCAGTAGAAAGAGAGACAAAATCAGTAGAAAGACAGAACAAATCAGTAGAAAGAGAGACAAAATAAGTAGAAAGACAGAAAAAATCAGTGGAAAGACAGACAAAATCAGTAGAAAGAGAGACAAAATCAGTAGAAAGACATACAAAATCAGTAGAAAGACAGATAAATCAGTAGAAAGGAGACAAAATCAATAGGAAGACAGACAAAATAAGTAGAAAGACAGATAAAATCAGTAGAAAGATAGAAAAAATCAGTAGAAAGACAAACAAAATCAGTAGAAACATAGAAAAAATCAGCAGAAAGAGAAAAAATCAGTAGAAAGACAGAAAAAATCAGTAGAAAGAGAGACAAAATCAGTAGAAAGAGAGATAAAATCAGTAGAAAGACACACAAAATCAGTAGAAAGACAGATAACATCAGTAGAAAGAGACAAAATCAGCATAGAGACAAAATCAGTAGAAAGAGAGACAAAATCAGTAGAAAGACAGAAAAAATCAGAAGAAAGAGACAAAATCAGTAGAAAGACAGAAAAAATCAGTAGAAAGAGAGACAAAATCAGTAGAAAGACACACAAAATCAGTAGAAAGAGACAAAATCAGTAGAAAGACACACAAAATCAGTAGAAAGACAGACAAAATCAGTACAAAAAGAGAGACAAAATCAGTAGAAAGACACACAAAATCAGTAGAAAGAGACAAAATCAGTAGAAAGAGAGAAAAAATCAGTAGAGAGACAAAATTAGTAGAAAGAGAGATAAAATCAGTAGAAAGACAAACAAAATCAGTAGAAAGAGAGACAAAATCAGTAGAAAGACAGAAAAAATCAGTAGAAAGAGAGAAAAAAATCAGTAGAAAGAGAGATAAAATCAGTAGAAAGACACACAAAATCAGTAGAAAGACACACAAAATCAGTAGAAAGACAGACAACATCAGTAGAAAGAGACAAAATCAGTAGAGAGACAAAATCAGTAGAAAGAGAGACAAAATCAGTAGAAAGACACAAAAAATCAGGAAAAAGAGACAAAATCAGTAGAAAGGCAGAAAAAATCAGTAGAAAGACACAAAATCAGTAGAAAGAGAGACAAAATCAGTAGAAAGAGAGTCAAAATCAGTAGAAAGACACACAAAATCAGTAGAAAGACACACAAAATCAGTAGAAAGACAAGAAAAATCAGTAGAAAGACAGGTAAAATCAGTAGAAAGACACACAAAAACAGTAGAAAGACACACAAAATCAGTAGAAAGAGAGACATCAGTAGAAAGAGACAAAATCAGTAGAAAGAGACAAAATCAGTAGAAAGAGAGACAAAATCAGTAGAATGAGAGACAAAATCAGTAGGAAGACAGACAAAATCATTAGGAAGAGACAAAATCAGTAGAAAAAGAGACAAAATCAGTAGAAAGACAGAACAAATCAGTAGAAAGACAGACAAAATAAGTAGAAAGACAGACAAAATCAGTGGAAAGACAGAAAAAATCAGTAGAAAGAGAGACAAAATCAGTAGAAAGACATACAAAATCAGTAGAAAGACAGATAAATCAGTAGAAAGGGAGACAAAATCAGTAGAAAGACAGACAAAATCAGTAGAAAGAGACAAAATCAGTAGGAAGACAGACAAAATAAGTAGAAAGACAGATAAAATCAGTAGAAAGACAGATAACATCAGTAGAAAGAGACAAAATCAGTATAGAGACAAAATTAGTAGAAAGAGAGACAAAATCAGTAGAAAGACAGAAAAAATCAGAAGAAAGAGACAAAATCAGTAGAAAGACAGAAAAAATCAATAGAAAGAGACAAAATCAGTAGAAAGACAAAATCAGTAGAAAGAGAGACAAAATCAGTAGAAAGACACACGAAATCAGTAGAAAGAGACAAAATCAGTAGAAAGAGAGACAAAATCAGTAGAAAGAGACAAAATCAGTAGAAAGAGACAAAATCAGTAGAAAGACATACAAAATCAGTAGAAAGACAGATAAATCAGTAGAAAGGGAGACAAAATCAGTAGAAAGACAGACAAAATCAGTAGAAAGAGACAAAATCAGTAGGAAGACAGACAAAATAAGTAGAAAGACAGATAAAATCAGTAGAAAGACAGATAAAATCAGTAGAAAGACACACAAAATCAGTAGAAAGACAGATAACATCAGTAGAAAGAGACAAAATCAGTATAGAGACAAAATCAGTAGAAAGAGAGACAAAATCAGTAGAAAGACACACAAAATCAGTAGAAAGAGATAAAATCAGTAGAAAGACACACAAAATCAGTAGAAAGACAGACAAAATCAGTAGAAAGAGAAAAAATCAGTAGAAAGACACACAAAATCAGTAGAAAGACACACAAAATCAGTAGAAAGACAGATAAAATCAGTAGAAAGACAGATAAAATCAGTAGAAAGACACACAAAATCAGTAGAAAGATAGACAAATCAGTAGAAAGACAGACATCAGTAGAAAGAGACAAAATCAGTAGAAAGAGACAAAATCAGTAGAAAGAGAGACAAAATCAGTAGAAAGAGAGACAAAATCAGTAGAAAAACAGACAAAATCAGTAGAAAAAGAGACAAAATCAGTAGAAAGACAGACAAAGTCAGTAGAAAGACAGACAAAATCAGTAGAAAGAGAGACATAAGTAGAAAGACAGATAAAATCAGTAGAAAGACACACAAAATCAGTAGAAAGAGAGACAAAATCAGTAGAAAGAGATACAAAATCAGTAGAAAGAGAGACAAAATCAGTAGAAAGACAGAACAAATCAGTAGAAAGACAGAACAAATCAGTAGAAAGACAGACAAAATCAGTGGAAAGACAGACAAAATCAGTAGAAAGAGACAAAATCAGTAGAAAGAGAGACAAAATCAGTAGAAAGACATACAAAATCAGTAGAAAGACAGATAAATCAGTAGAAAGGGAGACAAAATCAGTAGAAAGACAGACAAAATCAGTAGAAAGACACAAAATCAGTAGGAAGACAGACAAAATAAGTAGAAAGACAGATAAAATCAGTAGAAAGACAGATAAAATCAGTAGAAAGACAAGCAAAATCAGTAGAAAGATAGAAAAAATCAGTAGAAAGAGACAAAATCAGTAGAAAGACAGAAAAAATCAGTAGAAAGAGAGACAAAATCAGTAGAAAGAGAGATAAAATCAGTAGAAAGACACACAAAATCAGTAGAAAGACACACAAATCAGTAGAAAGACAGATAACATCAGTAGAAAGAGACAAAATCAGTATAGAGACAAAATTAGTAGAAAGAGAGACAAAATCAGTAGAAAGACAGAAAAAATCAGAAGAAAGAGACAAAATCAGTAGAAAGACAGAAAAAATCAATAGAAAGAGACAAAATCAGTAGAAAGACAAAATCAGTAGAAAGAGAGACAAAATCAGTAGAAAGACACACGAAATCAGTAGAAAGAGACAAAATCAGTAGAAAGAGAGACAAAATCAGTAGAAAGAGACAAAATCAGTAGAAAGAGACAAAATCAGTAGAAAGACATACAAAATCAGTAGAAAGACAGATAAATCAGTAGAAAGGGAGACAAAATCAGTAGAAAGACAGACAAAATCAGTAGAAAGAGACAAAATCAGTAGGAAGACAGACAAAATAAGTAGAGACAGATAAAATCAGTAGAAAGACAGATAAAATCAGTAGAAAGACAAACAAATCAGTAGAAAGATAGAAAAAATCAGTAGAAAGAGACAAAATCAGCAGAAAGACAGAAAAAATCAGTAGAAAGAGAGACAAAATCAGTAGAAAGAGAGATAAAATCAGTAGAAAGACACACAAAATCAGTAGAAAGACAGATAACATCAGTAGAAAGAGACAAAATCAGTATAGAGACAAAATTAGTAGAAAGAGAGACAAAATCAGTAGAAAGAGAGAAAAAATCAGAAGAAAGAGACAAAATCAGTAGAAAGACAGAAAAAATCAATAGAAAGAGACAAAATCAGTAGAAAGACACACAAAATCAGTAGAAAGACACACAAAATCAGTAGAAAGACAGATAAAATCAGTAGAAAGACAGATAAAATCAGTAGAAAGACACACAAAATCAGTAGAAAGACAGACAAATCAGTAGAAAGACAGACATCAGTAGAAAGAGACAAAATCAGTAGAAAGAGACAAAATCAGTAGAAAGAGAGACAAAATCAGTAGAAAGAGAGACAAAATCAGTAGAATGAGACAAAATCAGTAGAAAGAGAGACAAAACAGTAGAAAGACAGAACAAATCAGTAGAAAGACAGACAAAATAAGTAGAAAGACAGACAAAATCAGTGGAAAGACAGACAAAATCAGTAGAAAGAGACAAAATCAGTAGAAAGACATACAAAATCAGTAGAAAGACAGATAAATCAGAAGAAAGGGAGACAAAATCAGTAGAAAGAGACAACATCAGTAGGAAGACAGACAAATCAGTAGAAAGAGAGGCAAAATCAGTTGAAAAACAGATAAAATCAGTAGAAAGAGACAAAATCAGTAGAAAGACAGACAAAATCAGTAGAAAAACAGATAAAATCAGTAGAAAGAGACAAAATCAGTAGAAAAAGAGACAAAATTAGTAGAAAGAGACAAAATCAGTAGGAAGAGACAAAATCAGTAGAAAGACAGACAAAATCAGTAGAAAGACAGACAAAATCAGTAGAAAGAGACAAAATCAGTAGGAAGAGACAAAATCAGTAGAACGACAGATAAAATCAGTAGAAGGAGAGACAAAATCAGTAGAAAGACAGAAAAAATCAGTAGAAAGAGAGAAAAAATCAGTAGAAAGACAGAAAAAATCAGTAGAAAGAGAGACAAATCAGTAGAAAGACAGAAAAAATCAGTAGAAAAACAGACAAAATCAGTAGAAAAACAGAAAAAATCAGTAGAAAGACAAACAAAATCAGAAGAAAGACAGACAAAATCAGTAGAAAGAGAGAACATCAGTAGAAAGACAGACAAAATAAGTAGAAAGACACACAAAATCATTAGAAAGAGACACAATCAGTAGAGAAACAAAATCAGTAGAAAGACAGACAAAATCAGTAGAAAGAGAGACAAAATCAGTAGAAAGACAGACAACATCAGTAGAAAGAGACAAAATCAGTAGAGAGACAAAATCAGTAGAATGAGAGACAAAATCAGTTGGAAGACAGACAAAATCAGTAGGAAGACACAAAATCAGTAGAAAGAGTGACAAAATCAGTAGAAAGACAGACAAATCAGTAGAAAGACACACAAAATCAGTAGAAAAAGACAAAAACAGTAGAAAGACAGACAAAATAAGTAGAAAGACAGACAAAATCAGTAGAAAGAGAGACAAAATCAGTAGAAAGAGAGACAAAATTAGTAGAAAGACAGAAAAATCAGTAGAAAGACAGATAAAATCAGTAGAAAGAGACAAAATCAGTAGAAAGACAGACAAAATCAGTAGAAAGAGACAAAATTAGTAAAAAGACAGACAAAATCAGTAGAAAGACAGATAAAATCAGTAGAAAGAGAGACAAAATCAGTAGAAAGACAGACAAAATCAGTAGAAAGACAGACATCAGTAGAAAGAGACAAAATCAGTAGAAAGACAGACAAAATCAGTAGAAAGAGACAAAATCAGTAGAAAGAGAGACAAAATCAGTAGAATGAGAGACAAAATCAGTAAGAAGACAGACAAAATCAGTAGGAAGAGACAAAATCAGTAGAAAGAGAGACAAAATCTGTAGAAAGACAGACAAAATTAGTAGAAAGAGAGACAAAATCGATACCCTTAGTAAACAAATATGACTTCTCACTCTCCTGACCTGCATTGGTACAAACACTTCAGTTAAAAGTGGCGGTGTTAAGCTAGCTTTATGGGCCTAGAACATTCAGAAGAAACAAATCTCGTAGGTAAACCATTCTTCAGTTGAAATCAGTGTCACATTTTGACCATGAATATTAATTATTTTATTCTGACATATATCTGCTATAAGATTTCTTATATCAAGTATGACTATATATTGTTTTTATTTAGAAAGCTACCCCTTTACAACAGGGACAACCTCTACTGGGGTAGTAGAAGTTGAGTATTAAAGTCCACATTCATTATAAAACAATGTCATATTTACATAACATGCAGGGTGTCAAGTGATCTTATATTCCTATATTTTCAAGATTTTGCTATATTTCCTATATTTGCCTAAAATTTCCTATATTTCATCCCAAAATCCTATATTTTTCCAAAACTATCAGAAATAAAGATTGATTTTGAGTGGAAATTTCATATAAACATGATATACAGAGGCTATACAAGATATTAATGCTGAAACTTCTATAGTTTTTAGCTAATCATGTACATTCATGGGACTTTTTTTTATTGTTGAATTTTCTTAGGGTTTAAATTCACATGATTGGGTATTTACTTCAGTATTATAGTCTTTTGTGGTCATTGATTTCAATTTTCTCATTGTGAACTTTCCATTTATATGTAGCATCATTCCAGCAATGCCTGCATATGGAGTATGTATCTCTCAGTTGAACCGATATTTCAGAGCTTGTGGTTCCTATCAGGATTTTCTTGATAGAGGGTTGCTGCTAAAAAGGAAGCTACTAACCAAGGGTTTTTATTGGTCAAGTTGAAGTCATCAATTCGAAAGTTTTACGGTTGCCATCATGACTTAGTTAACACATCTGTGTCACAAATGACCATGGATATGTTCCATTTCTCATAAGCACTTCCCGGTCCTTTCCTCATTCATCGGGTTTGTAATTAGAGTAAAACGACAAGTGTCACTAGAGGAGCAGGTACTGCTTACCCTTCCATAACACCCCTGATTGTTAGTGGGGTCTGTGTTACTCGATCTTTTGCTTTATGTGTAATGTTTTGTATATCATTTTTTGTCACTTTGTTGCTATCACTTGGCGTCTGTCGTCTGTCTTCTGTTGTCTGGCGTCTGTTAACTTTTCACATTTTAATCTTCTTCTCTGAAACCACTTAGCCAAATGAACCGAAACTTGGTAGGAAGCATCTATGGAAGGTCCTCTATAAAGATTGCTCAATTCGTCCCGATCAGTTAACAGACATGGCCACCATAGGCTATTAGTGTTTATGATTTGTCGATTTCTAAAAAAAATCTTCTGAACCGAAATTTGAGAGGAAGATCCTATGGAAGGATCTGTACAACGTTTCCTCAAAACAGAACGAAAGGTGAGCCACACAGGGTCAACTCACTGAGCCTCTAGTTCTTTTAGCCATTGTGTTGTTTGTCCTCCTTTGATTCTTATTACTCCTTTGATATCTTCAAACTCTTCTTATAGTGGTCTGCTTCTCTGTACCGGTTCCTTGGTTTAGGATAATACATCTTGAATACAATGTTTAACAGTCTATAGCATAAAAAAGATACCAATTTAACTCTCAGGGATTTTGGACAAGCCCAGTTTATTATATTTACTACATGTATCTTTTGAAAAAAATGTAAACCCTATGTCTTGCTACAGAACATTTGTTCCAACAAACATTGTAAAGTTGAATATTTACCATTTTCTTTCACAAAATATATTACATATAATTTGGAAGACATTATATTAAAATTTGTCCTTTTAATTGTCATGTTCTTTTAATGTTCAATCAGGTTTGAAAAAGACAAATGTTGATTTTTTTTTCACTGTCGGATCTTTATTTATTTTGTAAAAAGAGCAATATGAGTTTAATGATACTGTTTTTTTTTCATTTGTCAGTAAAAAGGAGGCGAGACATGGCTACAAGAGAGGGGGAGGCCATGTATTTTTTGCTAAATGTACCTTAAATTTATCCAAGGACGTATACGTCCTTGATTTATCCTATATTTACATTAAAAATAAATCCTATATTCCTATATACATGTAATTTTGGTCAAACGTGGCTTGACACCTGAACATGGTTAAGCACCAATAAATAGATAAATACTAAATTGACTATTCAATAAAATATCATATGCATAAAAATGTTTCTTTTTTTCTATTTTTTTTTTTTTTTAATTAACTACATTTTTGTATATAAGGTTCAGGGGATTAATTTGGCACAAGTCAACTATTCTCGAATGACATGGGACCGCATTGGTGGCGTAATGGTTAGCGTGCTCGTCTTAGGTGCGGTAGATCGTGGGTTCGAGCCCCGATCGGGTCAAACCAAAGACTATAAAGCTTCTCCGCTAAGCACGCATAATTAAGGAGAAAGAGCAAAGACTGAGTGGGGCGACATGTATACCCGCGGACTGTTGTTAGTCCAGTACAAATCGGACCTCATCATCATTTCATTGAAAATTAACTTGTTCTCGCAATGATATAGCTGGAAAAATTGCTGAGATGGTGTTAGACAACAATCACTCACTCACTCGATTGACATGGCGGATCACTATATTCCAAGTCTAATGTCAGTTCCTTCACTTGTTGTACCGTATATCTGATTCTCAATATCTGATTGCACTAGTATTCAAATGCTTTGAACATATAATTTTAATTAAAGGTAAAAGTGAGTGAGTGTTTTGTGTAACTTCATCCAAGTACACATCCTGAAAATTAAAGAAACCCGTTGTATCCAATATGGGCCGGCTTTTTGTTTCAATAGTACACCACAGTGGCGGATCCAGAGGGGGGCGGAGGGGACGTTCGCCCCCCTAAAAAGAGAGAGAGAGAGAGAGAGAGAGAGAGAGAGAGAGAGGTGGCGGCGGTCTTCCGTCCCTCTATTAAGCATATCAGCATTCATTCATTCGCCTGTTAGATGTAATAAATCATTATATATTTTTACCCGTTGCATTGCCCTTTTAGTTTATTACTTTTGAACTTTTGAAGCAGTCGACCATTAATCAGAAAACAAAGTGATATTATAATCCCTTAGACATTAATTTGATCAAAATCCATCCATTCTACAAACACTTCAACACAAATTACCACATTTTTAACAGAGAAACATGAGAAATTGGCTAATATAGCACGCCGGGTATTCGGAAACTCGGTGCAAGCTAGTTATTTTGAACGTTTTCATTGATCAATTTTGAATTTTTGGACACTGCAGACCGCGGAGCATGCTCTTCCGTGTTCCGTTGCCGTCATGCTCCACGGTCTGTAGTGTCCAAAAATTCAAAATTGCCCAATGAAAACGTTCAAAATACTAGTAACTAGCTTGAACCGAGTTCAAAGTGTCCGCACCTGTTCCGAGTATACGAATACCCGGCGTGATAAGGAAATCAGGGGGGTCACAGCTCCAGATAGATAATTTCAAGTGACATCTCCCTTTAATTTACACTCACTGCTTAGAAACTATTTGAAACTTTTTGGAGACGATTCATGCGTTTTAATACACTTCATCACATTCACAAAATGCTTCAAAATTGATGACGGAAAAGCTTCCTCAATACGCAAAACCCAGGAGCTTTCGGGGTTTGCCCCCCCGGGCCCCCCAACCAGGGTTCTGCTCTGGACCCGCTGGAGACCTTAAGCGGTCCACCGACCCCTCGCCGACTTTTCTTGATAATACTTTGTTTGTAACCCCTTCTTTTCAAATTATTTTTAAGTTGACCCAATCGTTTTACCAAAGATTTGTCGGTGGAGCAAATTCGCCTGATTCTAAGAGCTTGACTGTATGGTATGCTCTTAGCCACATGGGGAGGATGACAGCTGCTAGGCAAAAGGTATTGATTGGTGTCGGTAGGTTTGGAGTATAAATCTGTGGATAGTACACCTTCCGATAAAGAGCTAGAAGTGTCTAGGAAGGAAATGGTAGTGTTAGATATTTCATGAGTGAACTTGATAGAGGGATGTAGGTTATTGGCACGTGAAAGAAAGTTCTGTAATTCTTCATCACTCTGAGTCCACTTCATATCCACATCATCTATAAATCTGTACCAAGAAAGCGGTCTTTCAATAGACGATTCGAGCAGTTGTTTTTCTAATTTTCCCATAAATATATTAGCATAAGATGGAGCCATTTTGGTGTCCATAGCTCTGCCATTTATTTGTAAGTAATGGTCTCCATTAAAAGTAAAGTTGTTCTTTTTAAGCACCACCGTGAGCATTGTAACCAAGCAGTCGGTAGGTGGCATTTTAACCGAACGGGATTCCCAAATTTCCTTACAGGCTTCGATGCCATCGGAATGAGGAATATTGGTGTAGATGGAGGTGAAATCCATAGTGACCAGAGTAGTGTTGGATGATAAAGGATTCAGAGCTGCCATATTTTGTAAGTAGTCAGTGATATCTTTGATAAAAGATGGAAGAGCTTCAACATGTTGGCGAAGGTGGAAATCCACAAATTCTGAGATTTTTTTCAGTGGGATGACCGTTAGCAGAGACAATAGGTCTACCTGGGTTATTGGCTTTGTGGATTTTGGGAAGAAGATAGAATCTGCCAGGTTTGGGACTGTCTGGTATTAAGTATTTGAGAGTTTTTTCATCGATGTATCCATAATCATACATATTATTTAACTCATTTGTTATTTCATCACTGAATTGTTTAGATTATCTGATTTGTTATCAAACCGGTCATCACTAAGTTGGCGCTCGGCTTCTCGAATGTAGGCAGATTTGTCCATAACAACAACAGCACTGCCTTTGTCTGCTGGTTTGATGATAATGTCTTCATTAGATCTTAAGTTTTGAAGAGCAGTGCGTTCCACTGGCGTGAGATTGTCAAAGGTATCAGCGTTCACTTTGGCAGTACATAATATATCTGATTTTACGTTATCTATAGATGATTCCAAAGTGACGTTCTTACTAGGTTTCGGGACCTATTCACTTTTTTTGACAAATCTATAGTTACATGCGTCTTCGGAGTCACTATCAGAGCTGACCTCGTCACAGTCTAAGAAACCTGTTGGTGCGGGCAGAGATGTCAAAGCCCAACACAACTATAGGCAAGAGTCACTCGTGTGGAGACAAACGCTGCAAATGTTGTAAACATATATGCACCACTCGTCATCGTATACCAGTAAGGTCACCGGAAAACAGTACAAAATATTTTGCACTGTTAATTGCAAGAGTGCAAATGTTATTTACATTCTTGAGTGTTCCGTTTGTGGCCTCCAATACGTTGGCGAGTCTAAGCGGCCCTTCCACAAACGCCTGAATGGACACAGGAGTGACTTTACAAAAAAGACATTCTTTCCTGTGAGCCAGCACTCCAGACTGTCTGACCACAGTCTCGAGGATTTCAACAGAATGAAAATCCTCATCATTGAACAGAACTGTCTGTGGAGTGATTTTCAACGTGAGAATCGAGAAAGATTTTGGATTAAAGAACTCCGTGTTTTACATCCGGACGGTATTAACTGAAAACAATAGGTTTTTATGTATATTTTCTTTCACAGTGTTTATAGTTAACGAATATTTTACTACTGTCACAAAGTTAAGGATTTGTGCTCACCACCTTTTATTAACCATTATCCTTAGCATTCTCAAATGCGTCACACTTTACCAGGTGACAATTGTACCATCATATCTTTACAGTGAAATGAGGGAGTTCAAGATTTTTAATATGTCACACTTTGTCACCTGACTATTTAGTGAGTGGTAATTATACCATCCTATCTTTACAGTGAAATGAGGGAGTTAAAGATTTTTAAAACGTCACACTTTGTCACCTGACTATTTCGTGAGTTGTAATTATACCATCTAATCTTTACAAACTCAGTCTAAATTTGATAGACACTGAGGAAGGTCTTTTGTTGATCGAAAATTTTGTCAATATATTTTTTGTAACATCTTTATCGGTATCGTTGCACAATCTTCTAGACTTCTATAATTCATTTTGTTTGTGCTGCATCGTCATGTCTCGACGATCCGTTACTCATTATGTTCTCTGGTTGGTAGATTCCCTTAGACTTTATATATATATATATATATATATATATATGTATATATATATATATATATACATGTATATATACGTCTGAAAATTAAACCAAACAGTGTTAGAATTAGATTTTAGAGCTGTCAATTTTTTGTTCTTCCCTCGACGGGATTTGAACCCACACCATTGATACACTGCAGCACCATTCGCCCTAGTGGATGTGGTCGAGTGGTCTGGGTTCAAATCCCGTCGAGGGAAGAACAAAAATTTGACAGCTCTAAAATCTAATTCTAACACTGTTTGGTTTAATTTTCAGACGTATATATATATATATATATATATATATATATATATATATGTCAGCATATATTCGGAAAACAGACGGGGTATATATTTCAGTCCCCAAAAACGATTAAGTGTCTGTCTCACAGAAAACCATGCAAAATCCAAAAAAATGTAACAAAGCTAATTTCAGTAAGAAAAAAAAGTTATACATTTTCTAAATATTTGATGCCTAGTATTTTAAAATATATCATACATATTTCCTATATATTTTCATTTTTGTTGTAAAATGAGGATTTTCATTTTAGCCCTTAACTATTGCAAAAATCCTTAAAAATGGCTAAAAACACCCTTATTGTTGACGGATTATTATTGTTAATATATATCTCAGAAGTAAAAAATCGCATTGTTTCCTCAAAGTATAATGTTTAAAGACAATGATCACCAAAAACATTTTTTGAAAAAAACTTTGTGAAAATTTTTAAGGCTATCACAAAATATGCTATATAGACAAATTTTCAAAATCAGTAAAATTCCTTAATTTTGATGTACAATATTGGAGTTGGGAGAGATTTCTTTGACTTGAAATGAACATTTTTAAACAGACCGATCTCAAAACTAAAATATATAAAAAATCTGCCTTTGGCAAATAATTTGCAAAAAAGATCTTGCACCCAAAAGTATGGTCATGTGTGCAATTTTAGCTTAAAAGGCATTGCTTAAAATATATGCAAATTTTTGCAATAAACTATTAGTGATTCTTATTAAATGTAATTTGTGTGTTTATTGTAAATAAATTACATATGATATATCATTTGAATTCCCTTTTTCAATCCGGACTTTAACGTTGAGCAAGAAAATACACATGTCTAATCTGATAGAGAAAGTGACGGAGTAACCTCCCTTTTCGGAAGTCTTCACTTCTAAGATTATAAAATTAGAAATGGCAGCCTCCAGTGGATAAACAACACCGTGTTATTTTTCTAACTTTTGCAACTTGCCATGCAATTCAAACACTATACATATATTCCAATGTAAAGCTGATGCAGCTTTCCTTATCGTTGGCCTGAAAATGTACATGGAAAGGCACTGCCTGAGGCCCTTTTTATATCTTGTACATAGCGGAATTGTCACCATCGAAGACGACGATTCATTGAATCTCAAGATATACCAGAAACAGAGAATACTTTGGGACTAGATGAAAGAGAGGCAAAGTTCTATGTGTATATTCAAAGCACAACAATGGAAAGGCCAGATCTAGAGAGAACCATGGAGGAAGTCCTTCCTTATGGAAAGAGTATTACCGGAAAACAAGACAAACTATTCACGTTGGTTCTGGTAACTTACATGTAGGTAAGCTAAATCAAATGCCTCAAGAGAAAAACATTTCTAAGTGATTATTGCTAGAAATCCATTTAGTGAACAAACTTGTTAAGAGACTAACTATTCAACTTGAGAAAAGAGGGCTATGTTTTTTTTTTACAAATACTAAACAACTATTTTGGTGTAGGAGGTGAAGAAAAAAATAACATTCTGTGATTTCTGATTCATGCATTATAGTATATGAAATAATGATAAATTTAGGAGAGAAAAAAATATTTGTTGCAAAGCGTCAATTATTTTTAACTCCAGGGTAAACAGTATAAAACCATAGCCCCCCCCTTATACATGTATATAAGTTGAATGCCACTGCACAATATATCTGTTCAATAACTTCCAAACCTCAACTGAATCTTGATTGATTTGAAATTTGGTTATGTTGTAATCAACAATAAAGGACATGTCAAACTTGAATTTTGGGTTTTAAAGTTACGGGAGGCCGGGGCATTTGTATCACATTGCCACATTTCTCTTATTTTGGATAATGTTTTTTCAGCCGTTGAATTTGTATCACATTGCCACATTTCTCTTATTTTGGATAATGTTATTTCAGCCGTTGAATTATGCTTTTTCAAGCTTATAACAAATAAGACCTATTGGCTATTTTGAGTGCAAATGTACATGTAATGAAACTGAGACAGATGAAATATTTTGTTGTATCTAGAGCAAGGATAAAATTATTTATTTTCATAGAAATCTGGAGTAATATTTGATATATATCCATTTCTGAAAAATATAGAATGAATTAAAGCAAGTCTTAGAAACATGTAGTAACTACTTCCCTATATATTTTAGCTTGAGTATAGTGTATTTTTATCTCGTTGAGATTATATTTCCAAAGAAATTTTCTGCTCTTTCTCCAGAAGGTAGCCAATTTAAAAAAAAATTGGTTTATTTTTTCGTCAACAGATTTACTTGACAACAAAGGCATAATTAAAGAAACTAGCAATCATTAAGAAACCACTTAACATGAACTTCCAACACTGAAGAATAAGGTGACAAATGCAAATTATGAAGTACATCATGTATACATGTAATGTATATATCGTAAATCACTTTTATTTTCCAGAAGCGTTCTTACAAGTAAAGAAATTGATGGAAAAAACATATAGTGGAACTGAACAAAATATGTCTGAAAAACAGGGAAAAGGCCAGATTATGTTGCACTTGCCAATGAAGTTCGAAAATCATGTGATGAATAGGGAGAACGAGTTTTTAAGAAGTTGGAGTGGTTGAATCCAAGTCAGATAAAAAGTTACATGGCATCTTTCTTAACAAAGCCGAAGACAAAATCAGAAACTTCTTCGAGTACTCTACAAGTTCAGTTTAAAGAAATTCCCAATGAAGATGTCGGTCAAGATGAAACTCTATCAGAGGTCATTGCAGTGCTAGAAACTAATGATTATAATTCCGATATTGAAAATATTGTGGAAGAAATGTACACTGCTGTGAACATGTAAATTAGCCATTATATGCAGGGTTTCTAATTTATTTTCATTTTTTCAAATTAAAGTTAACTTTGAACACTTCAAGCTTTGCATAGTGGTTAGACAGAATATGTTCAGCTGTGAATAAGTATGATATATGTTCAACCTCTTGTTTTTATTTCATTTCATATTGATGGGATATCCTTTTTCTGATAATTATAATATCAACTTGTCAATTTCTTGTCCTCTTTACCAGAATGCACAAATCTAACACATTTAAACTTGTAATCTGTGATTATTTAAGAGTATAAGAGAAGGTTTTTGATACAGATCCATGATAGAAGAACCTCAGAATAATAAATGTATTACTGAGAAAAAGTTTCACTATCTCATTTAGGATATATGATGGACAGAGCCAACAAAAAAATCGGCTTATTTTAACACAGTCACATATATATTGTTTTCAATTGTTTAGGAGCTGGCTGCAAATTCATATGCTTATTGTAATGGCATTTGTTTTCTTCACTTTTTTTTAACAATAGGATTAACTTAATTTCAATTATTATTTCATTATTCAAACATAAGCTGCATATAAATGATTCAATCCCATACAATAGTATATTTCAGTATGGGGGCATTATAATCATTGCTGTCCGCACTTTGATTAAGATTTGTTTTGGAGTGCACTGTCAAAAAATAAATCAATAGATTATTCTGAAGCTGCTTTGAAAGTTTGATGATCAAATTGACTTTTAACCCTAAAACAATAGGTTATTGGGGGGAAAACAAATTGTCTATTTTTTAATAAAGGAAATGGTAGCTTTAGATGGAAAATTAAGCAACAGATATTTTTCATTAAACACTTTAAAAGTATAAAATAGAAAATCTGGGTCACAGACCCTATTCTAAAAAAATTGAGAAAATCTGATTTTCCTCTACAAATTATCTCCCCTTATAAAATATGAAATTTCAATAAGTATGAAATACCTCATACAAACTAAAATGAGTTTACTTTTTTTTATCTAATTTATCACCAATAAATCTTATTAGATCATTTTGAAAACAAAGTTTTAATTTAAATTCCATTTTAGCCAGATGCACAAAATGGATGCATCGTCCCACCCACCCCCCAAAACCACAATGTACCTTAATTTTATATCTTCATTAAACTCTTTGTTATACCTCTGGAATACTATACATAACTTCTGTATTGATATTTTGGTACTTATTGAGCAGTAACACTGCTCTACTGTTTTTCCTATTCACCTTGTCCATGTACATGTACTAAACTTTTGTCCTTATTTTCACCATTTTATCTTAATTTGCCGAAGGTGGATTTTTTATATGTTTTTGTATGAAAACAAAGTTATATTGAAATAAATTTGGGATATTTTTATTTTCTCCCCCAAGGGAGATATTTCCTGTTATATATGTACAATTTTTGCATAAAAGGCCATTTACTGATTTATGGATATATTAAAGTGTGGCCTGTACAAAATCCATGCGACCAAATATTGAGTATATTATGTTAAATGATACAGTGAAAGTTGATTAATCCTGGATACTATATGAGACAGACACATTTTATGCTATACAAGATATATTGGAGGTTGAAATGTTGTAAAATTCATTGTTTTTGCTTCATTATATATTGAAATATTGGATAAATCAAAAAACCCTAATAATTCAGTCAAATAATAAAATTTGAAAAAAATATTTTGTGTGTTAATTGTACTTGGCCAAAGGTATTTCATGGACAAGATTTCATAAGGTTTTGAAAATATCACTATGTTACGAGTTTGCATGGTTTTCTGTGAGACAGACACTTTAAACATGGACGAGAAAACATTACGCTTCACTGAATCAATGCAGTCGGGAAGCCAACGTCAGCTTCCGTAACTCCTCCAATAAGGCTAAAAACATTTATGCAAGGGCAGATAATAATAATCCACCAGGTGTCGCCCATAATCGTAATAGGTATTGACGTTTGTTTACCATAACGATTACAGAATAAACCTTATATGAGAGATAAATATAAATAAATACATTCCCAAAAAACATGAATTATCATGGTTAAATATATAAGTTGCAGAAAAAACCCCAAGAAAGTGTTTATTAGACATAATATCGGTATAAAACAAGGTATTTGCCGAGGTATTTGTTTTTGTTGTTGTAGCTAAGAATATATGGCGGGAAATTCTCGAGGCTAAGAATAACTGACACAAACGCATCCCATTGGTTATCAGTAAAAACTATGGTCAAAATAGGTTTACCCATCATTCAAATGTGTAACGAAATATAAAAATAGCCATCATTCCCCCTTTAATTTGCAAAACGAGGTTTGTAACTAGGACGCTGTCAGCTGCCATTTTTTATAAAGAAGACGCTGAAATTCTGAATAAATAAATAAATAAATAAGTTTGATCTAAAGTCGGCATGGTTAAAAACAAGCATACAAATATAAGCTCTAATGAGCTTTTGACCGACATACAACATAAATAACAATAATCAAGGCATGCAAAAATAAATTAAAAACAGAAAAACAAAGTTAGCACTACAAGGAAAGCACAGACATGTAAGTTGGTAAGAAATCTGAAATAACTAAAACATGAAATTAAAAGCAGATATTATAGCTGAACAGAATTAAAAATAATAAGCTTACATGAAAGCTAAGCATAACTAAAAGCTACACAATATTCAATAATAAAACTAAGTATAACATATAAAAGTATAAAAGATGGACATGACCTATTGACGGTAAAAAGAATACTTTAAAAGTCAGCACAAACTGAGCATTTGCAATCATTCCCATTCCATGACTTCAAAATATACTTGAACTGATTAAAATTAGATATTAGAAGAAAGAGTAGCCTTTGTTTTATTTGCATTTAGAGTATCATAACATAATTAGTTTGATTAATAGTTATTCCTGCGATATAGTTTGAGATATTTATGATGTATTTAACATATCACCCCCTCCCAAATAGATATCGAACCATCTTTAAACTGACATCATGTGAACATATTCCAGTCTCAGCTTCTGGGGTTTTGTTTACCATTTACAGTACACTTTAACAATAATATATTTCAGATTTACAGCATAGGTGACCATGATTATCTTATTGATTTTGTCTTTTTTATTTTGTCAGTATTTGCATTTATTATTTAAAACAGGTATCAAACCATATAAACTGATTTCATGTTGTTTTAACATTTAAAACTTGTATGGTCTTGTGGTCAGAAATTTAACCTGTAAAATATATGGTCTTGTGGTCTGAAATTTGACTTGTTAGCTTAGGGATATTTCAATCTCTGCTTCTGATTTTTTACCATTGTTCACTGATCAATCATATATTTCAATTATTTCAGAATACAGTTCAGATGATTAAATAAAAGTATTTATGATTGTTTTATCTTTTTTTTTATTTTGTTAATGTTGTTATTACCTATATTTGAACCCTTTAAACTGACTTCATGATGTTTTAACATTTAAAATTATATGGTCTTGTAGTCAAAAATTGGACATGTAAGGATATTCCAGTCTCAGCTTCTGATTTTGTACCTTCCAGATTGTTAATTGATCAATTATGTATTTCAATATTTCAGATTTACAGCACAGAAAATATAATGATTAAATATATATGGTTTTTTTTCTTCTAAAAAATCCATGAAGTAAAAAAATGGACCAGCATTCCAATTATATTTAAAGTACATCATCAAACAAATGCAGGCCCTTGGGTATAATTGTGGGCAGGATGTATCCTCTAACTGATACATTCATTTAATTCAAAAAGTTTCAGATGCTCCTGAATGTTGTTTGTTTGTAAAAAGAAATTAACATTTTTTCTGAATTGTATTGTATTTGTAAGAAATGTGAAATTAAGTTCAAACTTTCTATTCTATGTCTACTGAAAATAATCTGCTTGAAAATGATGAGCCATGCAGTTAATAAAAAGACATTTTCTAATGGAAGTAAGAGTGTTGAAGATGAAAAAAAATGTTTTTCTTGAAAGAATTATTGCAAGCTAAGTACCCATATTTGTAAATGCTGGTCATTTTGTGAATATCCTGGAGAAAGAATTATTGCAACCTATGTACTCAGTCATATTTGTAAATGCTGGTCATTTCATCTTGTGAAATCATGGGGAAATAATTATTGCAACCTAAGTACCCATATTTGTAAATGCTGGTCATTTTGTGAATGTCAAGGGAAAAGAATTATTACATTTTAACCACCCCATATGTTATAGAAGCTAGTTTGTAGTTGTGTCAAACACATGAATATTCCAAATACATTGATATTTACATTGTCAGATAAACATGAAACTTGGTAGCTTTCATTCAGATAATAAAATTTCCTAATTTCAAGGAAAATATTTGCTTACACTGAATTTTTTTTTATTTGCCTCGATATAATATGAAGGGTTAAGATATCTGAATAAAATTGTTTATGTCCATTTTTGTCTCAAGGTTTCATTTTTTTTAGATTTTTAAAAATTTATTAATTGTTTTAATGGCATGTTTTTTTTTATAATATTTTCATATTTTTTTCAATTCACTTAATTTTTGTTTACATGCTTTTATTTTTTCCACACATTTGTTTCTTTCTATTTATCTTGTACCTGGTGTATTGAAATTAAATTAAATTGAAATTATTAATTGTTGTACATCCCCTGTGCAAATCTAGTATCATAGATGATTTTTATTTTATTTAAAGTGATGATAAATAGTAATTCCCCAGTCTAAATTACAAAATGCACAATGTCTAAAACAATATTGCAATACAAATAAACTGAAAAATACGGTATTAATACAAGAAAATTAAAAAAAGACATAAAAATAGACACCCCTTTCCCAAATTAAATAGCCTCTTTCGGGTGTACGCTTAGATGTCGTTTATTGTTGATGTTAAGAAACACCACCGATGTGTTCCGAAAGACAATGAATTTCGATGTTTGGCAAATGGTCGATCGATCAAGGTAGGTGTAGAACTAAGTGACAATTGCATCCCACAAGACATTGACACTAGTTGTCGGTATGACAATGATCCTAGATGATTTCCTCAGGCAATGGATGTTACAGAAAGCCATCATATTGTTTTAATTAAATTGTCTGAGTTAAATAGAACCACCTCGACATTTGTTTTTAAATTGAGTCCACTTCAAGTAGCAACATTCTATGTTTGTGCACTATATTAATAAAAACTGAAGTGATGCAATAAATTTCTATTTATCCATAGACATATTCCGTATATTTTAATTGATTTCAAGCGTACGTATTTATTGTAAACCGACGTATTTTAACGGTAGGGTTGAACGTCATTTTTCATCAAAAATTACTCGAAAGTCACGTGACTTTGTTTTTAGATGGAACTCTCCTGCGTTACTGGCTTCCCGACTGTTGGGCAACAACGAAATACCGGTATTTTGCTCTTCGATACCTTTCGTACACCACATCTTTCATAAGTTCCCGAGGGTGTCGCGAAAAGCCGTGACCCGGAATGTCCCGGATGTGTTGAAGCTTTTTCATAGGCATAGTGGTATGGATAACCCGGATGTGTTGAAACTTTTTCATAGGCATAGTGTATGGATGATAAGGATTTCTGTTTTAGTCAAAGTAAATGGTATTCATCATTATTCCTTTATTGATTTAATTTTACCATGTTTCAGTCATAAATAGCTCGCTTAACGAAGCGAGCTTATTAGATTTTGAAATTTTGCATTTTATTTCTTTTACTGCACACCACAGGCACTCGAATTCCGGACCCCCCTTTTTCCTCATTTGGCCCCTCCCGCGATTATGGTATGTATGGATCTTTGTCTGGAAGTATATCTTTGAACCATTTATCCATATTTTACAACATTTCGTGTTACAACTCTCTCGTTCTACTAACTTTTGTTTCTAGGTCCAGCTGCCGTATTACTTATATATACATAAAGGTATGAAACAATCGTCAAAATACAAAGAGGGAATCCTCGCTTCGACTCGATATTTTACAATACCGCGCTAGTTTTAAAAAGGACCTTCGCTTGTCCTCGTCTCAAAAATGATTTCCCTTCATTCCTATCTAGTTTATACGTACGAACAACAAATATTTATTGACGAAATTCAAGTTTATTCTCGACGACACATCCAACTTTCTTCCACTTGTGCCCATTCAGGAGGTCAGCCGAACATATTTTGCTTCGCGCTATTTCATTGGTCGGAAAGATTTTCGGAACTTTTTTGGGGAAAAGGGGGGTCCACAGGCACTCGGGTACACTTTGCGATTTTTGTTATTTTCATTAAAATTAAATATTTTCCCTTTTAGTGACTCTTTTCTAACCTTCTCTACGCAGAATAACCTAATTTTGAAGTATTTTACAAATTTTGATACAACCCAGTTGTTTCTACTATAAGAATAAGAATAAGAATTTGTATTGTCCAATAAGGGTAATAACAAAATTACCGAACTCCGAGCAATCTTACAAAGGGAAAGTCAAAACTCATAAGTATATAACCCGATATAAACAGACAAAATCAGTCAACAACCGGAAAACTGAAAACCGTAATGACCCTGTCTTGGTACAGGCATTTCTAAAGAAATGGTGGGTTGAATCAGATTTTAAAGCGCCAAATAGAGGGCCCACAAGGGGCAAAGTCATTACAGTGATTCATTAAAAAACAATAATATCAATTTTCATACAACCCATTGTTTCTATTATAATATCAACGTTGATATAGCTGTTTATCAATATTGGTTAGATAGGCTAAGGACGTATATAAGATCTATATACGTCCTTGGATAGGCATAAATAAATTTATACAACGCGTGTACTTTGTTTACTGAGAAAAGTGGAACGTTTTTAAGAAATCGTTTTGATTACGTGGCATGTGCAATTAAAATGCTATTTTTAGATCAAGTTGAACAAGACGAAGAATAGACAATAAATATGCAGGTATCATTTAATGTTGACATTACGAAGTATGTTACGTGTACATTTTGTTTTTATTATTTTAATATTAATGAGATGTGCTGTAATATTCAGAATTTTCGGAATCAATACATTTTAACCATTGTGATTCATGTATGATATAAATCTTCTTCTTTCTTCGTCTTGGTCTGATAATTTTCATCAACAAATGACATTTTGTACCGGGGGTTGTATAACAACTGTAAAACAATATTTAAGCTCTTGGTCAAATATGTTGATGTTATTCCTTTATACAGTGACCAAAACTGAACATGATTGAATATTTTTTGTAATCATTCGGATATATACATGTACAGGTACATGTAACACGTGAAGTTAAATGATGGGGAAACGATCTTGAAGTTAAACAGGAGTGGTTGACAAAATAACTAACTACACTATCATGAACCACTCTTTATATTCTTGATAACACACAACTCAGATGTTCATATGGACATACGATATGTCGTCTGACTCAGATGTTCATATCGACATACGATATGTCGTCTGACTCAGATGTTCATATCGACATACGATATGTCGTCTGCCTGGTTATTTGGGCAGTGTTTGAGTTCAGACAAATTTCCTTGAGATATCTATATATTTCATTTTGTGATCTTTTTGTGTAGAAATGTTTTCTCTCTAGGAATTTCATCGGAATGCATTCGCTATCAAACCTCGCACGTATGTAGAAAATGTAGGCGTGCCCTGCTCAGACTCGCACCTATTGTGCATTTACTAAAAGGTTTAGGTTTAGATTTATTGTGTTTAACGCCACTTTCAACAATATTTCAGCTATATCGTTGCGGTCAGTTTTATTGGTGGTTATGACATAATATAAATATGGTCAGCGCAAAAAGAATTTGGTGAATGTTCGTAATTTACTGAATACTGACTTTAGAAAGTAACTATTTGCTAAGTTAATGAAGAATGTTATTTTAATAGATATTTAATAAGTCATCAATATTCTAAGAGATGAATGGCCTTCCTGTGAGACAAGATTTAAATTACATGACGTGCACATATATATACGAACGCGAACAGATTATACATTTGTTGCACTAACTATAGCTTTAGCAAAGCTATAGTTGATTGACTCGTTTTTGTATTATGTACAAATACAGATTATTGATTGAATGGTGTTTAACGCCAACTTTAGCAGTATTTAAATTCAGCTGCATTTTGTATATCGTAGCGGATATAATAAGAGTACTATTATAAACTATAGAATAAAGGAATAAAGTGACATCTTTTAGGAATATATTCTATTTTTTCCAGAGCAATGATTCCCGAAGTTATAGTTATTATCCTGCTAGCAACTGCTGTAGTTACTTCTATGAAGCTGGAGCCGGTAGACCAATGTCCCAATGACGAGGAGTGGTCTGTAAGGGCCCATAAAGTATGTGACAACAATGAATACCGTTACCACTGTATGTTTACTGTAGACTGCATCTTAGTAGAATGTTGTATTGAACCACAGCTTGGGAGTTACCTGTATTCTGAGACTGAATATGCAATTTATTTTCTTAACCGTAACAATGAAACAGGCTCACCGGAATTCTACCAGTTGCAATTTGATCACCTTCTCAGTCTAAATTTGATTACAAATTCTTCTACTTATTGGGAATATCTGTATGTTGCGTACTGTAAAAAATATACTAAATATAAGTTCGTATTAAGCAGAACAGAAAACCAAACGAAAATTCCATGTGAAGAAAACCAAACGAAATGTGAAGATAGTTCATGTGTAATACCAGCTTTGGCTATAACATGTTCGGTGCTACTGCTAGCGCTAGTTGTCTGCATCATAGTATTGTACAAGCATCGTAAAAAAATAATCCCAAAAGATTCTAACGATAGCGACACCGCGACAAATCTATCCTCTTTGCAGGAGAGCGCATTATTATGAACTAGACTAAGAAATGAATTACAGGTTGCCGCACTACTTTTACACCTACCTAAGCAATCACTCACATGAATAAACCTAATTTTCGATCAAATCAAACATATATTTATTATATTGGTATTTCCAACAAAATCAGTGTTTAAACATTCAAAAACATGCCATTCACAACATACATAGATTAGCATGTGGCCTTATGCTCGTGTGGCCCCGCTCAACTGCCTAACGCACTAAGACGGCACTGTGTATACATTTTGTAGCCCAATCAATTTCATCAAGGCAAGCTAACAATAACCCTGTGAAATTTCATATAATTTTCTTTTACTTTCAGATAATTAAATTTAAGCTTAAATTCATCTTTTCCTTTCTTCTTTTTTTCCCAAATTCATAGAATTAGATAACTTGCATTACATTTCTAAGTAAAATTTGATAAAATGAAAATTCAAAATCTGTATTTTTGTTAGAAACTAAATATGATATGATCACCTTTCATCTGATTGTACAGATTTAAAGGTACTTTTTTTTGTCATATATATGTATCATGTTTTTAAATATAAATATATTACCGGTATTTTATATGTATTTTATGAAAATTTTGAATTTTTTTTGAAATTTTTACATTTTTTGAATTTTTAAATATTTGTTTTAATTTTGAAAATTTATGAAAATTTTGAATTTTTTGGAGAATTTGAAATTTTTGAATTTTTTAAAAATTTTTGAAATTTTATGAAATTTTGGAAAATTTTGAAATTTTATGAAACTTTTGGGAAATTTTGAAATTTTTTGCCATGTTTTATACACTTTATCATATATTTAAACAGAAGAGTATACAGGGTAGGGGTATGATAAAGGGTAGGCATCTGGCACTTTATCAAATATTCAAAACTCTGTACTAGTACAAACCCCTGTATAAATACATCCCACAGAGATATATATTTAATGCTAATAACCCTTTTGTAATAAAACCTGGTACCGATGAAGTAAACACTTGTGAAGGTCCACTAACAATCCAGAAATGTCTTGCCTCCTGAAAAAGATGAAAAATTGTAAATCATGTGGGATTGATGGATTCATTGTTGAATTTTATAAGTTTTTTTGGAATGAAATTAAGATACCTTTAGTGAAATGCTTAGATGAAAGTTTAGATATAGGAACATTTTCTAATAGCCAACGTCAAGATATAAAAAGATGGAAAATCTAAATTTCATTTAAAAGACTGGCGACCCATTACCCTATTATGTGTAGATTTCAAAATAGCATCAGCTAGTATAGCAAATAGAGTCAAACCCATATTACAAAACATTAGTCAGACTCAAAAGGGATTTTTAAAACTGTACTAGAATTATTTATGATCTTATCGATAAGATGAAGGACATTCCAGGTAATTTACTGTTGGTGGACTTGATATACTATTGAGTGATGATTTATTGAAAATGCTCTTGAATTTTATGGTTTTGGCTCAGTATTTCAAAAATAGATTAAAACCTTTAATTGCGATATAATTAAGTAGTGCTGTTTTGAACACTGGACCCATGTCCGAGTTCTTCACTTTGGAGTGTGGTGCGTAGAGGGGTTCTTTTATCTCATAATTTATTTGTTTTAATTTTCGAGCTTTTAAGCTCTGCTATAAAAATTATCCAAATATAAATGTTATTAAAATAAATGACTCAGAATTTTTACTAAGTCGGTATGCAGATGATTAATCTTTGATTCTGAAGGATGACCCTTCTAAAAAAATATTTCACAAATTTATGGAATGTGCTGGGTTAAGAGCAAATTAATATAAATAAAAGATGGCTTAATGTTGATTTATTTTGATACATATTATATTATTTTTGTTCTTGTATTATAAATTGTTTGTAAACAAAATTTTATATATAATATTTTGTGTATTTTTCATCTATAGTGCATGTATTGAACTTCATTTGTATAACACTTTTCTATTTCATTTAAATAAACAATTACACAAAAAAATGTCTTACTGCACGTACCTCGCAATATGTTTTTGCAGTCTAGTATGTGATTGGATGGTCGATTTAAGGTGAATGAAAGATTGCCTGAAATGGCCTCCATACAGGATGTTATTTAAAATAATATTGAATCGCCAAATCAAAAGATCTAACAAACATTTATTTATAATAAAAGACTGGTTAATCTTGAAGTTTAGAATACCACTGATACTAAAAAAATAGCTTCTTTCCTTGACCTTAACATTGAAAGCGACAACTGAGGAAGATAAAAACAAAACTTTAGGACAAACGCGATTACTTCACTTTTCCAATAGTCAACTTCCCTTTCATCAGAAGCAATCTTCCAGCATCATCAGAGTATGGAGTTTACATTTCACAACTTAAAAGTTATTATAGAGCTTTTGCCCAGTACAGTGATTTTCTGAACATAGCTCAGCTGCTGACGCAAAAAACTACTCAAGCAAGCTTACATTGCTCATCGGTTGAAGTCATCGCTACAAAAATTATATGGTCGTGATCACAATCTGGTTGACCGTTACGAAATATCCACATCTCAAATGACAATGGATCTTTTACTTTTTACTTTGATTGTTTTCTTGCCTCTATAACTGAGAAGACTTTTACTGGAGTTGACTGTATGAGTAACACGACGGGTGTCTTATAAGAAGCAGGTACACTTAATTTGATATCTACGTCCTGTTTAGATCTTTTTATTTTTTTGCTCCCAAAACTTTAAAATTATTTGGCTTTCCAATCTTTCGATTTTTAGCGTAACTCCAGGTTATTCCAGAAACGCATCGTGCGTACTAAATTTGATATCTGTGACATCGTACAAACTGGTGACATTGTCCTACATAAGATGTTAAAATTATCGTCGTATGTCCTATTTACGATAATCCTATGACTGCTGTGGTTTGCTCCGTCAAGAACATCAATTGATACTTACAATTAGATACTGGTGGACTATCATGTATACTGGAAAATATGTTGTCCTGCTTACTAATAAAAATGTAGATATCAAAATTAGTTCGCACGACGCGTTTCTGGAATAACCTTCATCAGGTACGCTCAAAATCGAAAGATGACTGAAGGAGGAGAAAGGTTTGAGGATACAAAAGGGGGTAGCCAGAAGCCGTAAATCGAAGGACAGACACCACAATGGCCAAGCAAAAAAGACAAAAGGACAAACAATAATCTACAAAACACTAAAG
This sequence comes from Bathymodiolus septemdierum, assembly GCA_963383655.1. Lineage (NCBI taxonomy): Eukaryota > Metazoa > Mollusca > Bivalvia > Mytilida > Modiolidae > Bathymodiolus > Bathymodiolus septemdierum. Next base: position 36,497,136 of record OY726519.1, read on the forward strand.
AAAAACTAAATATCGAACAATACGTACCCCACTAAAAACTGGGGGTGAACTCATGTGCTCCGGACGTGTTAGCAGTCCCTGCTCCACGTGTGGCACCGGTCGTGTAACACTTGTAATCCGGTTATAAGTCATAAATGGGGAAATGACCGAATTGTTATTACTACAAAGAGGTGGAGGTCTGGGTACCATTACTACAATAAACATGCAGCGAAATAAACCAAATATGCATTGATCATCATCAGGCAAGTATTATAGCTATGTTATAGAAGGAATTCTATATAGTTGGTATTTTAATGTCAGCAATAATTTCATGAATTTTAAGAACTCTCTATCATATCACATCAAAATTGGTAGAAAAATACTTCATTTGAACAATGGAATGTCTTATATTATTAACAAGTGTAATGGTTAAATATTTAAATGTTAAAATATTTTACTCTATATGACAAGCTGTTATTACTTTATTTGTTATTCCTTGTTTTGAGAATATAGTTTACCACTATAGCTTGATTGATTGATTTGATTGTATTTAACGCCACTTTCAGCAATATTTCAACTATATCATGGCGGCCAGTTTTAGTGGTGGAAGAAGCCGGAGTACCCGGAGAGAACCACCGACCATGGGCAAGCAACTGGTAAACTTTATCACTTGCGGTTGCGAGTCGGGTGCACTCTTTTTGTAAGCCAGGTGCGAACCCACGCTGCATTGGTGATAGGTTTGTATGAGTTGCTAGGTAATCCAATTACCTAACTCATTGAGCCACCCGGGCCCTTATCACTATAGATGCCAGAGCTTCTTTTGCATATTTAGTGTCAATTGGAATGAAAAACAAACGAAAAATAAAACAGAAACATGTAAACCAAATTATATAAGCCTTAGTATGTACCTTTCAAACATCATAAATCCGGTGTTCATTGTTTTGAGATATTTCCTTGAATAGATTTCAGATTGTGATGAGAGGGGACAATCAGTGGGTGGTTCTAATTCGCTTCCCAAAATAAATGGGTGAACTCATGTGCTCCGGAAGGGTACGCAGTTCCTACTCCACCAGTGGCACTCTCAACTTAATCTATCAAACCGCTGATCCAATTTTAACCAAACTTCGTTCTGTAGATAGGTTGTTCATGGTAAAGCTTCTCATTTCATGTCGATTGGTGAACAAACATAGCTAAACCAGAGGTAATTCTAGTTTCTGATTTCAATAATATCCTGATACTACAAGATCATCAGCAATGAATTAAATCTTCTTAAGTTAGATTACTATGTTACAGATTTTGAGCTGATTAAGATTCATCTTCTAAGGCAATCATGTGAGTGATATAGGCTTCGTTGCTTCTATTTTCTATAATGTAAAAAAATACGTAGGAAAATTGCTAAACTCATAGCAATAAATAGCTTACCAATATCAATTCTGAGATGTCAGAATCTAGCTGAAAGCTGAATCTCAGGATTTCCTGGCAGTCAAAAGAGAATCAATCAGTTGAGCCACAGCTATAGATCCAATAGAAAAAAAGACCAGTTACCTTCTAAGGTAGACATTGACCTTTTTCTGTTAAAAAGAGGTGAACGAATTTTAACACTTCCAAAAACCAGAAGACAAAACTTCAGAAATAGCAAAATTAAAGAAGAATAGAAGGAGCAAGAGTATGAGTTTCAACAGAGTAATATAGTTTTCATAAATAAACCAAGGATTTTATTCCCCAAAGTACTCCGGCATCACTCATTTTCAAATGTATCTGACTGTAATATTCCTGGGTATATAGATTTTTGCATAAAGTTGGTGAGAATCCGAGAATGATGCTGCAGGAGTGCACACAAGCAACAATTTTTAAAGCTCGCAGTTGTTCATTTGAAGACAAAAGATTGTATCCCAAAAAGTATTCCGATATCCCTGTGTTTCCAACTTAAATGAGATATTCTTGAAAAAATGTTTTTGTGTAAAGTTAGCAAGAGTGCACTTGAGGATATATACTCCACCTGATTGTCAGTCACACTCTTTGTGTCAAAACATATATATTTCACTTCACTACTCCTTCTGCCCCAATCTAAAACGAGCAAATACAGACACCCCATCATACAAAGAAGAATTCTTGTAAAATGTTAAGGAAGGAAACGCTGTCAATCCTTTCATATCGTTTTCACAGTGTATCCAACAGTTTAGGTGATGAAGTAAATCTGGAAGAATATGAGCTGAGAAGTTGGTTCCTAATTGTCACAAAGATAAAACTAAAGATGAAATATGTGAAGTCGACCTAAAGAAATAATATATATTAAAGAATTTAATAAGCACAGAAGCTGGCAAACTGTTGTGGAATATATACATTTCCGTATACAAAGACACATGTTTTGACTATGTGAGAGAGATCGGGCCTATATATGTTCAGTAATGTTCCCAAGAATAGAAAACTCTGAAATTGAAGGATCTCTGATTTCTTCCAAGAAACTGAGAATCCTAAATCTTCCAGTAAATATTTGATGAAAAAGCCAGTATGGATAGATAAACCCCTTCATCGAAGCGTCGTCTGAATAAGAATGAGCCTTAAAAGACAGGGTATGTTAATTTCAGACAAAACGGGGACCTTTCATGATAGCCATGCATATGAATTGGAATATGGAAAAGTGCATCCGAGACGTCCAGTTTGATAGTTCACACACGTGCCAAAATATTATACCCGATACGATCTGTTTTTCTCCTTTTTGAAATGATGAACAGAACGGTTATTATACAGGTCTCATTCCTGTAGTCTTCTGTTTGGCTAAGAAAATACGAGAATAAAAACATGGAGTTAGACTTTGAGAATAAAGTTTGTTTTACTCTTTTAAGTAATATAGTCGTAACTTCCTCTGATAAAAGAAGGAACTTTTCTTTGATTCATTTCGGAGACATAGGAATCAGACCTGTTGACAAAGAATGGCGCTCCAAAAAAGAAAAACAAGATTCCCTTTATCTCATAGTACTGATAATACGCACACATATATAGTTATCTTTTTCCACTAATGCACAAGCTGTGTAAGTCTACCTCTAACTGGAATTAACGAAAGAGGAACAGGAAATCGTCTCTCTTCTTGGTTCCTTTAAGACTTTTCAATGTGTACATACCCAGTCGCTTGGGGCTAGTAAAAGGCAAAGGGTTTCATAAAACCTAAAAGTGTGTCACATTATGGATAAAAAGTACCAGTTATCAGCAGATACATCATTTCTGGTCCGCCTATAGGACTTCCAGATTTTCCTTGTGGATTTTCCAGAACGTAATTTAGTGCTTAGGTAGTCTGTCTGCCTATGGATAATCTTTCAATTTTAATTTATTAGTTTTCCAATCTCTCTCCGGGAACGATCGCTTTGCTTTCAGGGGGCGGATGCGTTATTGCTTGAGAACAAAATTCTGCCGCCATATTAAAGAAAAATGCAATAACTATATTGAACTAAAGAATGTAAAGTAAAACAATTTGACCCTGTAGTCAACAACGGGAATCTTTGGTAGAAATTGAAAAGAACCGATTTAACATGTCAAATCTGATTTTTGCACACACAAAAAAAAATGCTCTGGCTCGACGAAAAATTATACCCCCCCCCCCCTCTTAAAAAAAATGAAATGGTCGTTCCCTTCTTGATATTCAAAGATGTTTTAGTTTATTTACTTATTTTCTTACACAGTCCCGGGACGTTACACGCTCTGTCCTTAGACTCTAGTCCTGTATTTGCAAGAAGAAGAAGAATTCTAGCTACAGATAATGGAAAAAAAGTATTCAGACACTTCCATCATTCTATGGAACGAATTACCAACTGCTGTTTTAATTTACTCCACTTTGGAAGGATTCAAAGACAGTCTCCGACAGTTGTCATATATTAGACATGACGGTTTTAATGATATATACCACCACGATGATGGATTTTAACATTTGTACATAGTTTGTTGGAAAGATGTTTCCATTGGGCATGCGTAAATAGTCAATTACGATACTACATCAGAGGTGGTTTGCAAATTAATGGAAGAAGAAGAAGAAGAAGAATATTTCATATAAACTAGCCATTTTTCAAAAAATTATCTTGAAGTTCAATTCAGGACTTATTTTCAAAATTTGTGTACAATGAAAGCATAAATTAATAAGTTTTGTAACACCAGATTGCTTGTTTCATACAAAATGGCATAGCTACTTTTCATTAAATGATAAATAATATTACAAAAAATAAGTTGGTTGTTATGGTTATATTGATGATCTAAGTGTATGTAGTGATAGCTGGGAAGATGATTTAAAGCACTTGTATGAGATAGACTTACTAATAGATTATCGCTGGGAAGATGACTTAAAATACTTGTATGAGATAGATCTACTAATAGATTGTCGCAAGCCATCTGTTTGACTGTTATTCGCCAGCTCTTTGACTTATTCGTGGCTATAAAGGAAAAACAAAAGAATAGCATATCACCAGAACAGTTCCAAAATCCAATCGGACATCAGTAGAAAGAGAGACAAAATCAGTAGAAAGACATAAAAAATCAGTAGAAAGACAGACAAAATCGGTAGAAAGAGAGACAAAATCAGTAGAAAGAGAGACAAAATCAATAAAAAGAGAGAAAATCAGTAGAAAGACAGATAAAATCAGTAGAAAGAGACAAAATCAGTAGAAAGACAGATAAAATCAGTAGAAAGAGACAAAATCAGTAGAAAAACAGACAAAATCAGTAGAAAAAGAGACAAAATCAGTAGAAAGACAGACAAAGTCAGTAGAAAGACAGACAAAATCAGTAGAAAGAGAGACATCAGTAGAAAGACAGATAAAATCAGTAGAAAGACACACAAAATCAGTAGAAAGACAGACAAAATCAGTAGAAAGAGATACAAAATCAGTAGAAAGACACAAAATCAGTAGAAAGACAGACAAAATCAGTAGAAAAAGAGACAAAATCAGTAGAAAGACAGAACAAATCAGTAGAAAGACAGACAAAATAAGTAGAAAGACAGACAAAATCAGTGGAAAGACAGACAAAATCAGTAGAAAGAGACAAAATCAGTAGAAAGAGAGACAAAATCAGTAGAAAGATATACAAATCAGTAGAAAGACAGATAGATCAGTAGAAAGGGAGACAAAATCAGTAGAAAGACAGACAAAATCAGTAGAAAGAGACAAAATCAGTAGGAAGACAGACAAAATAAGTAGAAAGACAGATAAAATCAGTAGAAAGACAGATAAAATCAGTAGAAAGACAAACAAAATCAGTAGAAAGAGAGACAAAATCAGTAGAAAGACAGAAAAAAATCAGTAGAAAGAGAGACAAAATCAGTAGAAAGAGAGATAAAATCAGTAGAAAGACACACAAAATCAGTAGAAAGACAGACAAAATCAGTAGAAAGACAGACAACATCAGTAGAAAGAGACAAAATCAGTAGAGAGACAAAATTAGTAGAAAGAGAGACAAAATCAGTAGAAAGACAGAAAAAATCAGGAAAAAGAGACAAAATCAGTAGAAAGACATACAAATCAGTAGAAAGACAGATAGATCAGTAGAAAGGGAGACAAATCAGTAGAAAGACAGACAAAATCAGTAGAAAGAGACAAAATCAGTAGGAAGACAGACAAAATAAGTAGAAAGACAGATAAAATCAGTAGAAAGAGAGATAAAATCAGTAGAAAGACAAACAAAATCAGTAGAAAGAGAGACAAAATCAGTAGAAAGACAGAAAAAATCAGTAGAAAGAGAGACAAAATCAGTAGAAACAGAGATAAAATCAGTAGAAAGACACACAAAATCAGTAGAAGGACAGACAAAATCAGTAGAAAGACAGACAACATCAGTAGAAAGAGAAAAAATCAGTAGAGAGACAAAATTAGTAGGAAGAGACAAAATCAGTAGAAAGAGAGAAAAAATCAGTAGAAAGACAGAACAAATCAGTAGAAAGAGACAAAATAAGTAGAAAGACAGACAAAATCAGTGGAAAGACAGACAAAATCAGTAGAAAGAGAGACAAAATCAGTAGAAAGACATACAAAATCAGTAGAAAGACAGATAAATCAGTAGAAAGGAGACAAAATCAGTAGGAAGACAGACAAAATAAGTAGAAAGACAGATAAAATCAGTAGAAAGATAGAAAAAATCAGTAGAAAGACAAACAAAATCAGTAGAAACATAGAAAAAATCAGTAGAAAGAGACAAAATCAGTAGAAAGACAGAAAAAATCAGTAGAAAGAGAGACAAAATCAGTAGAAAGAGAGATAAAATCAGTAGAAAGACACACAAAATCAGTAGAAAGACAGATAACATCAGTAGAAAGAGATAAAATCAGTATAGAGACAAAATTAGTAGAAAGAGAGACAAAATCAGTAGAAAGACAGAAAAAATCAGAAGAAAGAGACAAAATCAGTAGAAAGACAAAAAAAATCAGTAGAAAGAGACAAAATCAGTAGAAAGAGACAAAATCAGTAGAAAGAGAGACAAAATCAGTAGAAAGACACACAAAATCAGTAGAAAGAGACAAAATCAGTAGAAAGACACACAAAATCAGTAGAAAGACAGACAAAATCATTACAAAAAGAGAGACAAAATCAGTAGAAAGACACACAAAATCAGTAGAAAGACACACAAAATCAGTAGAAAGACAGATAAAATCAGTAGAAAGACAGATAAAATCAGTAAAAAGACACACAAAATCAGTAGAAAGACAGACAAATCAGTAGAAAGACAGAAATCAGTAGAAAGAGACAAAATCAGTAGAAAGAGACAAAATCAGTAGAAAGAGAGACAAAATCAGTAGAGAAACAAAATCAGTAGAATGAGAGACAAAATCAGTAGGAAGACAGAAAAAATCAGTAGGAAGAGACAAAATCAGTAGAAAGAGAGACAAAACAGTAGAAAGACAGAACAAATCAGTAGAAAGACAGACAAAATAAGTAGAAAGACAGACAAAATCAGTGGAAAGACAGAAAAAATCAGTAGAAAGACAGATAAATCAGTAGAAAGGGAGACAAAATCAGTAGAAAGGGAGACAAAATCAGTAGAAAGAGACAACATCAGTAGGAAGACAGACAAAATAAGTAGAAAGACAGATACAATCAGTAGAAAAACAGACAAAATCAGTAGAAAGAGACAAAATCAGTAGAAAGAGACAAAATCAGTAGAAAGAGAGACAAAATCAGTAGAAAGACATACAAAATCAGTAGAAAGAGACAAAATCAGTAGAAAGAGAGACAAAATCAGTAGAGAGACAAAATTAGTAGAAAGAGAGACAAAATCAGTAGAAAGACATACAAAATCAGTAGAAAGACAGATAAATCAGTAGAAAGGGAGACAAAATTAGTAGAAAGACAGACAAAATCAGTAGAAAGAGACAAAATAAGTAGAAAGACAGATAAAATCAGTAGAAAGAGAGATAAAATCAGTAGAAAGACAAACAAAATCAGTAGAAAGAGAGACAAAATCAGTAGAAAGACAGAAAAAAATCAGTAGAAAGAGAGAAAAAATCAGTAGAAAGAGAGATAAAATCAGTAGAAAGACACACAAAATCAGTAGAAAGACACACAAAATCAGTAGAAAGACAGACAACATCAGTAGAAAGAGACAAAATCAGTAGAAAGAGAGACAAAATCAGTAGAAAGACAAAAAAAATCAGGAAAAAGAGACAAAATCAGTAGAAAGACAGAAAAAATCAGTAGAAAGACACAAAATCAGTAGAAAGAGAGACAAAATCAGTAGAAAGAGAGTCAAAATCAGTAGAAAGACACACAAAATCAGTAGAAAGACACACAAAATCAGTAGAAAGACAAAAAAAATCAGTAGAAAGACAGGTAAAATCAGTAGAAAGAGAGACAAAATCAGTAGAATGAGAGACAAAATCAGTAGGAAGACAGACAAAATCAGTAGGAAGAGACAAAATCAGTAGAAAGAGAGACAAAATCAGTAGAAAGACAGAACAAATCAGTAGAAAGACAGACAAAATAAGTAGAAAGACAGAAAAAATCAGTGGAAAGACAGACAAAATCAGTAGAAAGAGACAAAATCAGTAGAAAGAGAGACAAAATCAGTAGAAAGACATACAAAATCAGTAGAAAGACAGATAAATCAGTAGAAAGGGAGACAAAATCAGTAGAAAGACAGACAAAATCAGTAGAAAGAGACAAAATCAGTAGGAAGACAGACAAAATAAGTAGAAAGACAGATAAAATCAGTAGAAAGACAGATAAAATCAGTAGAAAGACAAGCAAAATCAGTAGAAAGATAGAAAAAATCAGTAGAAAGAGACAAAATCAGTAGAAAGACAGAAAAAATCAGTAGAAAGAGAGACAAAATCAGTAGAAAGAGAGATAAAATCAATAGAAAGACACACAAAATCAGTAGAAAGAAACACAAATCAGTAGAAAGACAGATAACATCAGTAGAAAGAGAAAAAATCAGTATAGAGACAAAATTAGTAGAAAGAGAGACAAAATCAGTAGAAAGACAGAAAAAATCAGAAGAAAGAGACAAATCAGTAGAAAGACAGAAAAAATCAATAGAAATAGACAAAATCAGTAGAAAGACAAAATCAGTAGAAAGAGAGACAAAATCAGTAGAAAGACACACGAAATCAGTAGAAAGAGACAAAACCAGTAGAAAGAGAGACAAAATCAGTAGAAAGAGACAAAATCAGTAGAAAGAGACAAAATCAGTAGAAAGACATACAAAATCAGTAGAAAGACAGATAAATCAGTAGAAAGGGAGACAAAATCAGTAGAAAGACAGACAAATTCAGTAGAAAGAGACAAAATCAGTAGGAAGACAGACAAAATCAGTAGAAAGACAGATAAAATCAGTAGAAAGACAGATAAAATCAGTAGAAAGACAAACAAATCAGTAGAAAGATAGAAAAAATCAGTACAAAGAGACAAAATCAGTAGAAAGACAGAAAAAATCAGTAGAAAGAGAGACAAAATCAGTAGAAAGAGAGATAAAATCAGTAGAAAGACACACAAAATCAGTAGAAAGACACACAAAATCAGTAGAAAGACAGATAACATCAGTAGAAAGAGACAAAATCAGTATAGAGACAAAATTAGTAGAAAGAGAGACAAAATCAGTAGAAAGACAGAACAAATCAGAAGAAAGAGACAAAATCAGTAGAAAGACAGAAAAAATCAATAGAAAGAGACAAATCAGTAGAAAGACACACAAAATCAGTAGAAAGAGATAAAATCAGTAGAAAAACACACAAAATCAGTAGAAAGACAGACAAAATCAGTAGAAAGAGAAAAAATCAGTAGAAAGAAACACAAAATCAGTAGAAAGACACACAAAATCAGTAGAAAGACAGATAAAATCAGTAGAAAGACAGATAAAATCAGTAGAAAGACACACAAAATCAGTAGAAAGACAGACAAATCAGTAGAAAGACAGACATCAGTAGAAAGAGACAAAATCAGTAGAAAGAGACCAAATCAGTAGAAAGAGAGAAAAAATCAGTAGAAAGACACAAAATCAGTAGAATGAGACAAAATCAGTAGAAAGAGAGACAAAACAGTAGAAAGACAGAACAAATCAGTAGAAAGACAGACAAAATAAGTAGAAAGACAGACAAAATCAGTGGAAAGACAGACAAAATCAGTAGAAAGAGAGATAAAATCAGTAGAAAGAGACAAAATCAGTAGAAAAACAGACAAAATCAGTAGAAAAAGAGAAAAAATCAGTAGAAAGACAGACAAAGTCAGTAGAAAGACAGACAAAATCAGTAGAAAGAGAGACATCAGTAGAAAGACAGATAAAATCAGTAGAAAGACACACAAAATCAGTAGAAAGAGAGACAAAATCAGTAGAAAGAGATACAAAATCAGTAGAAAGACACAAAATCAGTAGAAAGACAGACAAAATCAGTAGAAAAAGAGACAAAATCAGTAGAAAGACAGAACAAATCAGTAGAAAGACAGACAAAATAAGTAGAAAGACAGACAAAATCAGTGGAAAGACAGACAAAATCAGTAGAAAGAGACAAAATCAGTAGAAAGAGAGACAAAATCAGTAGAAAGATATACAAATCAGTAGAAAGACAGATAGATCAGTAGAAAGGGAGACAAAATCAGTAGAAAGACAGACAAAATCAGTAGAAAGAGACAAAATCAGTAGGAAGACAGACAAAATAAGTAGAAAGACAGATAAAATCAGTAGAAAGAGAGATAAAATCAGTAGAAAGACAAACAAAATCAGTAGAAAGAGAGACAAAATCAGTAGAAAGACAGAACAAATCAGTAGAAAGATAGACAAAATAAGTAGAAAGACAGACAAAATCAGTAGAAAGATATACAAATCAGTAGAAAGACAGATAGATCAGTAGAAAGGGAGACAAAATCAGTAGAAAGACAGACAAAATCAGTAGAAAGAGACAAAATCAGTAGGAAGACAGACAAAATAAGTAGAAAGACAGATAAAATCAGTAGAAAGAGAGATAAAATCAGTAGAAAGACAAACAAAATCAGTAGAAAGAGAGACAAAATCAGTAGAAAGACAGAAAAAATTAGTAGAAAGAGAGACAAAATCAGTACAAAGAGAGATAAAATCAGTAGAAAGACACACAAAATCAGTAGAAAGACAGACAAAATCAGTAGAAAGACAGACAACATCAGTAGAAAGAGACAAAATCAGTAGAGAGACAAAATTAGTAGAAAGAGAGACAAAATCAGTAGAAAGACAGAAAAAATCAGGAAAAAGAGACAAAATCAGTAGAAAGACATACAAATCAGTAGAAAGACAGATAGATCAGTAGAAAGGGAGACAAAATCAGTAGAAAGACAGACAAAATCAGTAGAAAGAGACAAAATCAGTAGGAAGACAGACAAAATAAGTAGAAAGACAGATAAAATCAGTAGAAAGAGAGTTAAAATCAGTAGAAAGACAAACAAAATCAGTAGAAAGAGAGACAAAATCAGTAGAAAGACAGAAAAAATCAGTAGAAAGAGAGACAAAATCAGTAGAAAGAGAGATAAAATCAGTAGAAAGACAGAAAAAATCAGTAGAAAGACAGAAAAAATCAGTAGAAAGACAGACAACATCAGTAGAAAGAGACAAAATCAGTAGAGAGACAATATTAGTAGAAAGAGAGACAAAATCAGTAGAAAGACAGAAAAAATCAGGAAAAAGAGACAAAATCAGTAGAAAGACAGAAAAAATCAGTAGAAAGAGAGACAAAATCAGAAGAAAGAGAGACAAAATCAGTAGAAAGACACACAAAATCAGTAGAAAGACAGAAAAAATCAGTAGAAAGACAGATAAAATCAGTAGAAAGACACACAAAAACAGTAGAAAGACAGACAAAATCAGTAGAAAGAGAGAAAAAATCAGTAGAAAGACAGATAAAATCAGTAGAAAGACACACAAAAACAGTAGAAAGACAGACAAAATCAGTAGAAAGAGAGACATCAGTAGAAAGAGACAAAATCAGTAGAAAGAGACAAAATCAGTAGAAAGAGACAAAATCAGTAGAATGAGAGACAAAATCAGTAGGAAGACAGACAAAATCAGTAGGAAGAGACAAAATCAGTAGAAAGAGAGACAAAATCAGTAGAAAGACAGAACAAATCAGTAGAAAGAGAGACAAAATAAGTAGAAAGACAGAAAAAATCAGTGGAAAGACAGACAAAATCAGTAGAAAGAGAGACAAAATCAGTAGAAAGACATACAAAATCAGTAGAAAGACAGATAAATCAGTAGAAAGGAGACAAAATCAATAGGAAGACAGACAAAATAAGTAGAAAGACAGATAAAATCAGTAGAAAGATAGAAAAAAATCAGTAGAAAGACAAACAAAATCAGTAGAAACATAGAAAAAATCAGCAGAAAGAGAAAAAATCAGTAGAAAGACAGAAAAAATCAGTAGAAAGAGAGACAAAATCAGTAGAAAGAGAGATAAAATCAGTAGAAAGACACACAAAATCAGTAGAAAGACAGATAACATCAGTAGAAAGAGACAAAATCAGCATAGAGACAAAATCAGTAGAAAGAGAGACAAAATCAGTAGAAAGACAGAAAAAATCAGAAGAAAGAGACAAAATCAGTAGAAAGACAGAAAAAATCAGTAGAAAGAGAGACAAAATCAGTAGAAAGACACACAAAATCAGTAGAAAGAGACAAAATCAGTAGAAAGACACACAAAATCAGTAGAAAGACAGACAAAATCAGTACAAAAAGAGAGACAAAATCAGTAGAAAGACACACAAAATCAGTAGAAAGACACACAAAATCAGTAGAAAGACAGATAAAATCAGTAGAAAGACAGATAAAATCAGTAAAAAGACACACAAAATCAGTAGAAAGACAGACAAATCAGTAGAAAGACAGACATCAGTAGAAAGAGACAAAATCAGTAGAAAGAGACAAAATCAGTAGAAAGAGAGACAAAATCAGTAGAGAAACAAAATCAGTAGAATGAGAAACAAAATCAGTAGGAAGACAGAAAAAATCAGTAGGAAGAGACAAAATCAGTAGAAAGAGAGACAAAACAGTAGAAAGACAGAACAAATCAGTAGAAAGACAGACAAAATAAGTAGAAAGACAGACAAAATCAGTGGAAAGACAGACAAAATCAGTAGAAAGACAGATAAATCAGTAGAAAGGGAGACAAAATCAGTAGAAAGGGAGACAAAATCAGTAGAAAGAGACAACATCAGTAGGAAGACAGACAAAATAAGTAGAAAGACAGATACAATCAGTAGAAAGACAGACAAAATCAGTAGAAAGAGACAAAATCAGTAGAAAGAGACAAAATCAGTAGAAAGAGAGACAAAATCAGTAGAAAGACATACAAAATCAGTAGAAAGAGACAAAATCAGTAGAAAGAGAGAAAAAATCAGTAGAGAGACAAAATTAGTAGAAAGAGAGACAAAATCAGTAGAAAGACATACAAAATCAGTAGAAAGACAGATAAATCAGTAGAAAGGGAGACACAATTAGTAGAAAGACAGATAAAATCAGTAGAAAGAGAGATAAAATCAGTAGAAAGACAAACAAAATCAGTAGAAAGAGACAAAATCAGTAGAAAGACAGAAAAAATCAGTAGAAAGAGAGAAAAAATCAGTAGAAAGAGAGATAAAATCAGTAGAAAGACACACAAAATCAGTAGAAAGACACACAAAATCAGTAGAAAGACAGACAACATCAGTAGAAAGAGACAAAATCAGTAGAGAGACAAAATCAGTAGAAAGAGAGACAAAATCAGTAGAAAGACACAAAAAATCAGGAAAAAGAGACAAAATCAGTAGAAAGGCAGAAAAAATCAGTAGAAAGACACAAAATCAGTAGAAAGAGAGACAAAATCAGTAGAAAGAGTCAAAATCAGTAGAAAGACACACAAAATCAGTAGAAAGACACACAAAATCAGTAGAAAGACAAAAAAAATCAGTAGAAAGACAGGTAAAATCAGTAGAAAGACACACAAAAACAGTAGAAAGACACACAAAATCAGTAGAAAGAGAGACATCAGTAGAAAGAGACAAAATCAGTAGAAAGAGACAAAATCAGTAGAAAGAGAGACAAAATCAGTAGAATGAGAGACAAAATCAGTAGGAAGACAGACAAAATCATTAGGAAGAGACAAAATCAGTAGAAAGAGAGACAAAATCAGTAGAAAGACAGAACAAATCAGTAGAAAGACAGACAAAATAAGTAGAAAGACAGACAAAATCAGTGGAAAGACAGAAAAAATCAGTAGAAAGAGAGACAAAATCAGTAGAAAGACATACAAAATCAGTAGAAAGACAGATAAATCAGTAGAAAGGGAGACAAAATCAGTAGAAAGACAGACAAAATCAGTAGAAAGAGACAAAATCAGTAGGAAGACAGACAAAATAAGTAGAAAGACAGATAAAATCAGTAGAAAGACAGATAACATCAGTAGAAAGAGACAAAATCAGTATAGAGACAAAATTAGTAGAAAGAGAGACAAAATCAGTAGAAAGACAGAAAAAATCAGAAGAAAGAGACAAAATCAGTAGAAAGACAGAAAAAATCAATAGAAAGAGACAAAATCAGTAGAAAGACAAAATCAGTAGAAAGAGAGACAAAATCAGTAGAAAGACACACGAAATCAGTAGAAAGAGACAAAATCAGTAGAAAGAGAGACAAAATCAGTAGAAAGAGACAAAATCAGTAGAAAGAGACAAAATCAGTAGAAAGACAGATAAATCAGTAGAAAGGGAGACAAAATCAGTAGAAAGACAGACAAAATCAGTAGAAAGAGACAAAATCAGTAGGAAGACAGACAAAATAAGTAGAAAGACAGATAAAATCAGTAGAAAGACAGATAAAATCAGTAGAAAGACACACAAAATCAGTAGAAAGACAGATAACATCAGTAGAAAGAGACAAAATCAGTATAGAGACAAAATCAGTAGAAAGAGAGACAAAATCAGTAGAAAGACACACAAAATCAGTAGAAAGAGATAAAATCAGTAGAAAGACACACAAAATCAGTAGAAAGACAGACAAAATCAGTAGAAAGAGAAAAAATCAGTAGAAAGACACACAAAATCAGTAGAAAGACACACAAAATCAGTAGAAAGACAGATAAAATCAGTAGAAAGACAGATAAAATCAGTAGAAAGACACACAAAATCAGTAGAAAGATAGACAAATCAGTAGAAAGACAGACATCAGTAGAAAGAGACAAAATCAGTAGAAAGAGACAAAATCAGTAGAAAGAGAGACAAAATCAGTAGAAAGAGAGACAAAATCAGTAGAAAAACAGACAAAATCAGTAGAAAAAGAGACAAAATCAGTAGAAAGACAGACAAAGTCAGTAGAAAGACAGACAAAATCAGTAGAAAGAGAGACATAAGTAGAAAGACAGATAAAATCAGTAGAAAGACACACAAAATCAGTAGAAAGAGAGACAAAATCAGTAGAAAGAGATACAAAATCAGTAGAAAGAGAGACAAAATCAGTAGAAAGACAGAACAAATCAGTAGAAAGACAGAACAAATCAGTAGAAAGACAGACAAAATCAGTGGAAAGACAGACAAAATCAGTAGAAAGAGACAAAATCAGTAGAAAGAGAGACAAAATCAGTAGAAAGACATACAAAATCAGTAGAAAGACAGATAAATCAGTAGAAAGGGAGACAAAATCAGTAGAAAGACAGACAAAATCAGTAGAAAGAGACAAAATCAGTAGGAAGACAGACAAAATAAGTAGAAAGACAGATAAAATCAGTAGAAAGACAGATAAAATCAGTAGAAAGACAAGCAAAATCAGTAGAAAGATAGAAAAAATCAGTAGAAAGAGACAAAATCAGTAGAAAGACAGAAAAAATCAGTAGAAAGAGAGACAAAATCAGTAGAAAGAGAGATAAAATCAGTAGAAAGACACACAAAATCAGTAGAAAGACACACAAATCAGTAGAAAGACAGATAACATCAGTAGAAAGAGACAAAATCAGTATAGAGACAAAATTAGTAGAAAGAGAGACAAAATCAGTAGAAAGACAGAAAAAATCAGAAGAAAGAGACAAAATCAGTAGAAAGACAGAAAAAATCAATAGAAAGAGACAAAATCAGTAGAAAGACAAAATCAGTAGAAAGAGAGACAAAATCAGTAGAAAGACACACGAAATCAGTAGAAAGAGACAAAATCAGTAGAAAGAGAGACAAAATCAGTAGAAAGAGACAAAATCAGTAGAAAGAGACAAAATCAGTAGAAAGACATACAAAATCAGTAGAAAGACAGATAAATCAGTAGAAAGGGAGACAAAATCAGTAGAAAGACAGACAAAATCAGTAGAAAGAGACAAAATCAGTAGGAAGACAGACAAAATAAGTAGAGACAGATAAAATCAGTAGAAAGACAGATAAAATCAGTAGAAAGACAAACAAATCAGTAGAAAGATAGAAAAAATCAGTAGAAAGAGACAAAATCAGCAGAAAGACAGAAAAAATCAGTAGAAAGAGAGACAAAATCAGTAGAAAGAGAGATAAAATCAGTAGAAAGACACACAAAATCAGTAGAAAGACACACAAAATCAGTAGAAAGACAGATAACATCAGTAGAAAGAGACAAAATCAGTATAGAGACAAAATTAGTAGAAAGAGAGACAAAATCAGTAGAAAGAGAGAAAAAATCAGAAGAAAGAGACAAAATCAGTAGAAAGACAGAAAAAATCAATAGAAAGAGACAAAATCAGTAGAAAGACACACAAAATCAGTAGAAAGACACACAAAATCAGTAGAAAGACAGATAAAATCAGTAGAAAGACAGATAAAATCAGTAGAAAGACACACAAAATCAGTAGAAAGACAGACAAATCAGTAGAAAGACAGACATCAGTAGAAAGAGACAAAATCAGTAGAAAGAGACAAAATCAGTAGAAAGAGAGACAAAATCAGTAGAAAGAGAGACAAAATCAGTAGAATGAGACAAAATCAGTAGAAAGAGAGACAAAACAGTAGAAAGACAGAACAAATCAGTAGAAAGACAGACAAAATAAGTAGAAAGACAGACAAAATCAGTGGAAAGACAGACAAAATCAGTAGAAAGAGACAAAATCAGTAGAAAGACATACAAAATCAGTAGAAAGACAGATAAATCAGAAGAAAGGGAGACAAAATCAGTAGAAAGAGACAACATCAGTAGGAAGACAGACAAATCAGTAGAAAGAGAGGCAAAATCAGTTGAAAAACAGATAAAATCAGTAGAAAGAGACAAAATCAGTAGAAAGACAGACAAAATCAGTAGAAAAACAGATAAAATCAGTAGAAAGAGACAAAATCAGTAGAAAAAGAGACAAAATTAGTAGAAAGAGACAAAATCAGTAGGAAGAGACAAAATCAGTAGAAAGACAGACAAAATCAGTAGAAAGACAGACAAAATCAGTAGAAAGAGACAAAATCAGTAGGAAGAGACAAAATCAGTAGAACGACAGATAAAATCAGTAGAAGGAGAGACAAAATCAGTAGAAAGACAGAAAAAATCAGTAGAAAGAGAGAAAAAATCAGTAGAAAGACAGAAAAAATCAGTAGAAAGAGAGACAAATCAGTAGAAAGACAGAAAAAATCAGTAGAAAAACAGACAAAATCAGTAGAAAAACAGACAAAATCAGTAGAAAAACAGAAAAAATCAGTAGAAAGACAAACAAAATCAGAAGAAAGACAGACAAAATCAGTAGAAAGAGAGAACATCAGTAGAAAGACAGACAAAATAAGTAGAAAGACACACAAAATCATTAGAAAGAGACACAATCAGTAGAGAAACAAAATCAGTAGAAAGACAGACAAAATCAGTAGAAAGAGAGACAAAATCAGTAGAAAGACAGACAACATCAGTAGAAAGAGACAAAATCAGTAGAGAGACAAAATCAGTAGAATGAGAGACAAAATCAGTTGGAAGACAGACAAAATCAGTAGGAAGACACAAAATCAGTAGAAAGAGTGACAAAATCAGTAGAAAGACAGACAAATCAGTAGAAAGACACACAAAATCAGTAGAAAAAGACAAAAACAGTAGAAAGACAGACAAAATAAGTAGAAAGACAGACAAAATCAGTAGAAAGAGAGACAAAATCAGTAGAAAGAGAGACAAAATTAGTAGAAAGACAGAAAAATCAGTAGAAAGACAGATAAAATCAGTAGAAAGAGACAAAATCAGTAGAAAGACAGACAAAATCAGTAGAAAGAGACAAAATTAGTAAAAAGACAGACAAAATCAGTAGAAAGACAGATAAAATCAGTAGAAAGAGAGACAAAATCAGTAGAAAGACAGACAAAATCAGTAGAAAGACAGACATCAGTAGAAAGAGACAAAATCAGTAGAAAGACAGACAAAATCAGTAGAAAGAGACAAAATCAGTAGAAAGAGAGACAAAATCAGTAGAATGAGAGACAAAATCAGTAAGAAGACAGACAAAATCAGTAGGAAGAGACAAAATCAGTAGAAAGAGAGACAAAATCTGTAGAAAGACAGACAAAATTAGTAGAAAGAGAGACAAAATCGATACCCTTAGTAAACAAATATGACTTCTCACTCTCCTGACCTGCATTGGTACAAACACTTCAGTTAAAAGTGGCGGTGTTAAGCTAGCTTTATGGGCCTAGAACATTCAGAAGAAACAAATCTCGTAGGTAAACCATTCTTCAGTTGAAATCAGTGTCACATTTTGACCATGAATATTAATTATTTTATTCTGACATATATCTGCTATAAGATTTCTTATATCAAGTATGACTATATATTGTTTTTATTTAGAAAGCTACCCCTTTACAACAGGGACAACCTCTACTGGGGTAGTAGAAGTTGAGTATTAAAGTCCACATTCATTATAAAACAATGTCATATTTACATAACATGCAGGGTGTCAAGTGATCTTATATTCCTATATTTTCAAGATTTTGCTATATTTCCTATATTTGCCTAAAATTTCCTATATTTCATCCCAAAATCCTATATTTTTCCAAAACTATCAGAAATAAAGATTGATTTTGAGTGGAAATTTCATATAAACATGATATACAGAGGCTATACAAGATATTAATGCTGAAACTTCTATAGTTTTTAGCTAATCATGTACATTCATGGGACTTTTTTTTATTGTTGAATTTTCTTAGGGTTTAAATTCACATGATTGGGTATTTACTTCAGTATTATAGTCTTTTGTGGTCATTGATTTCAATTTTCTCATTGTGAACTTTCCATTTATATGTAGCATCATTCCAGCAATGCCTGCATATGGAGTATGTATCTCTCAGTTGAACCGATATTTCAGAGCTTGTGGTTCCTATCAGGATTTTCTTGATAGAGGGTTGCTGCTAAAAAGGAAGCTACTAACCAAGGGTTTTTATTGGTCAAGTTGAAGTCATCAATTCGAAAGTTTTACGGTTGCCATCATGACTTAGTTAACACATCTGTGTCACAAATGACCATGGATATGTTCCATTTCTCATAAGCACTTCCCGGTCCTTTCCTCATTCATCGGGTTTGTAATTAGAGTAAAACGACAAGTGTCACTAGAGGAGCAGGTACTGCTTACCCTTCCATAACACCCCTGATTGTTAGTGGGGTCTGTGTTACTCGATCTTTTGCTTTATGTGTAATGTTTTGTATATCATTTTTTGTCACTTTGTTGCCATCACTTGGCGTCTGTCGTCTGTCTTCTGTTGTCTGGCGTCTGTTAACTTTTCACATTTTAATCTTCTTCTCTGAAACCACTTAGCCAAATGAACCGAAACTTGGTAGGAAGCATCTATGGAAGGTCCTCTATAAAGATTGCTCAATTCGTCCCGATCAGTTAACAGACATGGCCACCATAGGCTATTAGTGTTTATGATTTGTCGATTTCTAAAAAAAATCTTCTGAACCGAAATTTGAGAGGAAGATCCTATGGAAGGATCTGTACAACGTTTCCTCAAAACAGAACGAAAGGTGAGCCACACAGGGTCAACTCACTGAGCCTCTAGTTCTTTTAGCCATTGTGTTGTTTGTCCTCCTTTGATTCTTATTACTCCTTTGATATCTTCAAACTCTTCTTATAGTGGTCTGCTTCTCTGTACCGGTTCCTTGGTTTAGGATAATACATCTTGAATACAATGTTTAACAGTCTATAGCATAAAAAAGATACCAATTTAACTCTCAGGGATTTTGGACAAGCCCAGTTTATTATATTTACTACATGTATCTTTTGAAAAAAATGTAAACCCTATGTCTTGCTACAGAACATTTGTTCCAACAAACATTGTAAAGTTGAATATTTACCATTTTCTTTCACAAAATATATTACATATAATTTGGAAGACATTATATTAAAATTTGTCCTTTTAATTGTCATGTTCTTTTAATGTTCAATCAGGTTTGAAAAAGACAAATGTTGATTTTTTTTTCACTGTCGGATCTTTATTTATTTTGTAAAAAGAGCAATATGAGTTTAATGATACTGTTTTTTTTTCATTTGTCAGTAAAAAGGAGGCGAGACATGGCTACAAGAGAGGGGGAGGCCATGTATTTTTTGCTAAATGTACCTTAAATTTATCCAAGGACGTATACGTCCTTGATTTATCCTATATTTACATTAAAAATAAATCCTATATTCCTATATACATGTAATTTTGGTCAAACGTGGCTTGACACCTGAACATGGTTAAGCACCAATAAATAGATAAATACTAAATTGACTATTCAATAAAATATCATATGCATAAAAATGTTTCTTTTTTTCTATTTTTTTTTTTTTTTAATTAACTACATTTTTGTATATAAGGTTCAGGGGATTAATTTGGCACAAGTCAACTATTCTCGAATGACATGGGACCGCATTGGTGGCGTAATGGTTAGCGTGCTCGTCTTAGGTGCGGTAGATCGTGGGTTCGAGCCCCGATCGGGTCAAACCAAAGACTATAAAGCTTCTCCGCTAAGCACGCATAATTAAGGAGAAAGAGCAAAGACTGAGTGGGGCGACATGTATACCCGCGGACTGTTGTTAGTCCAGTACAAATCGGACCTCATCATCATTTCATTGAAAATTAACTTGTTCTCGCAATGATATAGCTGGAAAAATTGCTGAGATGGTGTTAGACAACAATCACTCACTCACTCGATTGACATGGCGGATCACTATATTCCAAGTCTAATGTCAGTTCCTTCACTTGTTGTACCGTATATCTGATTCTCAATATCTGATTGCACTAGTATTCAAATGCTTTGAACATATAATTTTAATTAAAGGTAAAAGTGAGTGAGTGTTTTGTGTAACTTCATCCAAGTACACATCCTGAAAATTAAAGAAACCCGTTGTATCCAATATGGGCCGGCTTTTTGTTTCAATAGTACACCACAGTGGCGGATCCAGAGGGGGGCGGAGGGGACGTTCGCCCCCCTAAAAAGAGAGAGAGAGAGAGAGAGAGAGAGAGAGAGAGAGAGAGAGAGAGAGAGAGGGAGAGAGGTGGCGGCGGTCTTCCGTCCCTCTATTAAGCATATCAGCATTCATTCATTCGCCTGTTAAATGTAATAAATCATTATATATTTTTACCCGTTGCATTGCCCTTTTAGTTTATTACTTTTGAACTTTTGAAGCAGTCGACGATTAATCAGAAAACAAAGTGATATTATAATCCCTTAGACATTAATTTGATCAAAATCCATCCATTCTACAAACACTTCAACACAAATTACCACATTTTTAACAGAGAAACATGAGAAATTGGCTAATATAGCACGCCGGGTATTCGGAAACTCGGTGCAAGCTAGTTATTTTGAACGTTTTCATTGATCAATTTTGAATTTTTGGACACTGCAGACCGCGGAGCATGCTCTTCCGTGTTCCGTTGCCGTCATGCTCCACGGTCTGTAGTGTCCAAAAATTCAAAATTGCCCAATGAAAACGTTCAAAATACTAGTAACTAGCTTGAACCGAGTTCAAAGTGTCCGCACCTGTTCCGAGTATACGAATACCCGGCGTGATAAGGAAATCAGGGGGGTCACAGCTCCAGATAGATAATTTCAAGTGACATCTCCCTTTAATTTACACTCACTGCTTAGAAACTATTTGAAACTTTTTGGAGACGATTCATGCGTTTTAATACACTTCATCACATTCACAAAATGCTTCAAAATTGATGACGGAAAAGCTTCCTCAATACGCAAAACCCAGGAGCTTTCGGGGTTTGCCCCCCGGGCCCCCCAACCAGGGTTCTGCTCTGGACCCGCTGGAGACCTTAAGCGGTCCACCGACCCCTCGCCGACTTTTCTTGATAATACTTTGTTTGTAACCCCTTCTTTTCAAATTATTTTTAAGTTGACCCAATCGTTTTACCAAAGATTTGTCGGTGGAGCAAATTCGCCTGATTCTAAGAGCTTGACTGTATGGTATGCTCTTAGCCACATGGGGAGGATGACAGCTGCTAGGCAAAAGGTATTGATTGGTGTCGGTAGGTTTGGAGTATAAATCTGTGGATAGTACACCTTCCGATAAAGAGCTAGAAGTGTCTAGGAAGGAAATGGTAGTGTTAGATATTTCATGAGTGAACTTGATAGAGGGATGTAGGTTATTGGCACGTGAAAGAAAGTTCTGTAATTCTTCATCACTCTGAGTCCACTTCATATCCACATCATCTATAAATCTGTACCAAGAAAGCGGTCTTTCAATAGACGATTCGAGCAGTTGTTTTTCTAATTTTCCCATAAATATATTAGCATAAGATGGAGCCATTTTGGTGTCCATAGCTCTGCCATTTATTTGTAAGTAATGGTCTCCATTAAAAGTAAAGTTGTTCTTTTTAAGCACCACCGTGAGCATTGTAACCAAGCAGTCGGTAGGTGGCATTTTAACCGAACGAGATTCCCAAATTTCCTTACAGGCTTCGATGCCATCGGAATGAGGAATATTGGTGTAGATGGAGGTGAAATCCATAGTGACCAGAGTAGTGTTGGATGGTAAAGGATTCAGAGATGCCATATTTTGTAAGTAGTCAGTGGTATCTTTGATAAAAGATGGAAGAGCTTCAACATGTTGGCGAAGGTGGAAATCCACAAATTCTGAGATTTTTTTCAGTGGGATGACCGTTAGCAGAGACAATAGGTCTACCTGGGTTATTGGCTTTGTGGATTTTGGGAAGAAGATAGAATCTGCCAGGTTTGGGACTGTCTGGTATTAAGTATTTGAGAGTTTTTTCATCGATGTATCCATAATCATACATATTATTTAACTCATTTGTTATTTCATCACTGAATTGTTTAGATTATCTGATTTGTTATCAAACCGGTCATCACTAAGTTGGCGCTCGGCTTCTCGAATGTAGGCAGATTTGTCCATAACAACAACAGCACTGCCTTTGTCTGCTGGTTTGATGATAATGTCTTCATTAGATCTTAAGTTTTGAAGAGCAGTGCGTTCCACTGGCGTGAGATTGTCAAAGGTATCAGCGTTCACTTTGGCAGTACATAATATATCTGATTTTACGTTATCTATAGATGATTCCAAAGTGACGTTCTTACTAGGTTTCGGGACCTATTCACTTTTTTTGACAAATCTATAGTTACATGCGTCTTCGGAGTCACTATCAGAGCTGACCTCGTCACAGTCTAAGAAACCTGTTGGTGCGGGCAGAGATGTCAAAGCCCAACACAACTATAGGCAAGAGTCACTCGTGTGGAGACAAACGCTGCAAATGTTGTAAACATATATGCACCACTCGTCATCGTATACCAGTAAGGTCACCGGAAAACAGTACAAAATATTTTGCACTGTTAATTGCAAGAGTGCAAATGTTATTTACATTCTTGAGTGTTCCGTTTGTGGCCTCCAATACGTTGGCGAGTCTAAGCGGCCCTTCCACAAACGCCTGAATGGACACAGGAGTGACTTTACAAAAAAGACATTCCTTCCTGTGAGCCAGCACTCCAGACTGTCTGACCACAGTCTCGAGGATTTCAACAGAATGAAAATCCTCATCATTGAACAGAACTGTCTGTGGAGTGATTTTCAACGTGAGAATCGAGAAAGATTTTGGATTAAAGAACTCCGTGTTTTACATCCGGACGGTATTAACTGAAAACAATAGGTTTTTATGTATATTTTCTTTCACAGTGTTTATAGTTAACGAATATTTTACTACTGTCACAAAGTTAAGGATTTGTGCTCACCACCTTTTATTAACCATTATCCTTAGCATTCTCAAATGCGTCACACTTTACCAGGTGACAATTGTACCATCATATCTTTACAGTGAAATGAGGGAGTTCAAGATTTTTAATATGTCACACTTTGTCACCTGACTATTTAGTGAGTGGTAATTATACCATCCTATCTTTACAGTGAAATGAGGGAGTTAAAGATTTTTAATACGTCACACTTTGTCACCTGACTATTTCGTGAGTTGTAATTATACCATCTAATCTTTACAAACTCAGTCTAAATTTGATAGACACTAAGGAAGGTCATTTGTTGATCGAAAATTTTGTCAATATATTTTTTGTAACATCTTTATCGGTATCGTTGCACAATCTTCTAGACTTCTATAATTTATTTTGTTTGTGCTGCATCGTCATATCTCGACGATCCGTTACTCATTATGTTCTCTGGTTGGTAGATTCCCTTAGACTTTATATATATATATATATACATGTATATATACGTCTGAAAATTAAACCAAACAGTGTTAGAATTCGATTCTAGAGCTGTCAATTTTTTGTTCTTCCCTCGACGGGATTTGAACCCACACCATTGATACACTGCAGCACCATTCGCCCTAGTGGATGTGGTCGAGTGGTCTGGGTTCAAATCCCGTCGAGGGAAGAACAAAAAATTGACAGCTCTAAAATCTAATTCTAACACTGTTTGGTTTAATTTTCAGACGTATATATATATATATATATGCTGACATTCAGGGTTGAGGAACCAATGAAAATATGTGTAACAAACTAAATTCGTAATACGAATTTAGTTTGTTACACATATTTTCATTGGTAAAAACGAATTTAGTTTGTTACACATATTTTCATTGGTTCCTCAACCCTGAATGTCAGCATATATTCGGAAAACAGACGGGGTATATATTTCAGTCCCCAAAAACGATTAAGTGTCTGTCTCACAGAAAACCATGCAAAATCCAAAAAAATGTAACAAAGCTAATTTCAGTAAGAAAAAAAAGTTATACATTTTCTAAATATTTGATGCCTAGTATTTTAAAATATATCATACATATTTCCTATATATTTTCATTTTTGTTGTAAAATGAGGATTTTCATTTTAGCCCTTAACTATTGCAAAAATCCTTAAAAATGGCTAAAAGCACCCTTATTGTTGACGGATTATTATTGTTAATATATATCTCAGAAGTAAAAAATCGAATTGTTTCCTCAAAGTATAATGTTTAAAGACAATGATCACCAAAAACATTTTTTGAAAAAAACTTTGTGAAAATTTTTAAGGCTATCACAAAATATGCTATATAGACAAATTTTCAAAATCAGTAAAATTCCTTAATCTTGATGTACAATATTGGAGTTGGGGGAGATTTCTTTGACTTGAAATGAACATTTTTAAATAGACCGATCTCAAAACTAAAATATATAAAAAATCTGCCTTTGGCAAATAATTTGCAAAAAAGATCTTGCACCCAAAAGTATGGTCATGTGTGCAATTTTAGCTTAAAAGGCATTGCTTAAAATATATGCAAATTTTTGCAATAAACTATTAGTGATTCTTATTAAATGTAATTTGTGTGTTTATTGTAAATAAATTACATATGATATATCATTTGAATTCCCTTTTTCAAACCGGACTTTAACGTTGAGCAAGAAAATACACATGTCTATCTGATAGAGAAAGTGACGGAGTAACCTCCCTTTTCGGAAGTCTTCACTTCTAAGATTATAAAATTAGAAATGGCAGCCTCCAGTGGATAAACAACACCGTGTTATTTTTCTAACTTTTGCAACTTGCCATGCAATTCAAACACTATACATATATTCCAATGTAAAGCTGATGCAGCTTTCCTTATCGTTGGCCTGAAAATATACATGGAAAGGCACTGCCTGAGGCCCTTTTTATATCTTGTACATAGCGGAATTGTCACCATCGAAGACGACGATTCATTGAATCTCAAGATATACCAGAAACAGAGAATACTTTGGGACTAGATGAAAGAGAGGCAAAGTTCTATGTGCATATTCAAAGCACAACAATGGAAAGGCCAGATCTAGAGAGGACCATGGAGCAAGTCCTTCCTTATGGAAAGAGTATTACCGGAAAACAAGACAAACTATTCAAGTTGGTTCTGGTAACTTACATGTAGGTAAGCTAAATCAAATGCCTCAAGAGAAAAATATTTCTAAGTGATTATTGCTAGAGAAATCCATTTAGTGAACAAACTTGTTAAGAGACTAACTATTCAACTTGAGAATTATAGTATATGAAATAATGATAAATTTAGGAGAAAAAAAAATATTTGTTGCAAAGCGTCAATTATTTTTAACTCCAGGATAAACAGTTTAAAACCATAGCCCCCCCCCCCCCCCCCCCCCCCTATACATGAATATAAGTTGAATGCTTCAAACTTGGTCCCTTACTTTGGTCTGTGAAATACAGGTTTACATTATTATTGTGCAACAATAAATTCCACCTCACTGCACAATATATCTGTTCAATAACTTCCAAGCCTCAACTGAATCTTGATTGATTTGAAATTTGGTTATGTTGTAATCAACAATAAAGGACATGTCAAACTTGAATTTTGGGTTTTAAAGTTACGGGAGGCCGGGGCATTTGTATCACATTGCCACATTTCTCTTATTTTGGATAATGTTATTTCAGCCGTTGAATTATGCTTTTTCAAGCTTATAACAAATAAGACCTATTGGCTATTTTGAGTGCAAATGTACATGTAGTGAAACTGAGACAGATGAAATATTTTGTTGTATCTAGAGCAAGGATAAAATTATTTATTTTCATAGAAATCTGGAGTAATATTTGATATATATCCATTTCTGAAAAATATAGAATGAATTAAAGCAAGTCTTAGAAACATGTAGTAACTACTTCCCTATATATTTTAGCTTGAGTATAGTGTATTTTAATCTCGTTGAGATTATATTTCCAAAGAAATTTTCTGCTCTTTCTCCAGAAGGTAGCCAATTTAAAAAAAAATTGGTTTATTTTTTCGTCAACAGATTTACTTGACAACAAAGGCATAATTAAAGAAACTAGCAACTCATTAAGAAACCACTTAACATGAACTTCCAACACTGAAAGAATAAGGTGACAAATGCAAATTATGAAGTACATCATGTATACATGTAATGTATATATCGTAAATCACTTTTATTTTCCAGAAGCGTTCTTACAAGTAACAAAATTGATGGAAAAAACATATAGTGGAACTGAACAAAATATGTCTGAAAAACAGGGAAAAGGCCAGATTATGTTGCACTTGCCAATGAAGTTCGAAAATCATGTGATGAATAGGGAGAACGAGTTTTTAAGAAGTTGGAGTGGTTGAATCCAAGTCAGATAAAAAGTTACATTCCATCTTTCCTAACAAAGCCGAAGACAAAATCAGAAACTTCTTCGAGTACTCTACAAGTTCAGTTTAAAGAAATTCCCAATGAAGATGTCGGTAAAGATGAAACTCTATCAGAGGTCATTGCAGTGCTAGAAACTAATGATTATAATTCCGATATTGAAAAATATTGTGGAAGAAGTGTACACTGCTGTGAACATGTAAAATTAGCCATTATATGCAGGGATTCTAATTTATTTCATTTTTCAAATTAAAGTTAACTTTGAACACTTCAAGCTTTGCATAGTGGTTAGACAGAATATGTTCAGCTGTGAATAAGTATGATATATGTTCAACCTCTTGTTTTTATTTCATTTCATATTGATGGGATATCCTTTTTCTGATAATTATAATATCAACTTGTCAATTTCTTGTCCTATTTACCAGAATGCACAAAATCTAACCACATTTAAACTTGTAATCTGTGATTATTTAAGAGTATAAGAGAAGGTTTTGATACAGATCCATGATAGAAGAACCTCAGAATAATAAACGTATTACTGAGAAAAAGTTTCACTATCTCATTTAGGATATATGATGGACAGAGCCAACAAAAAAATCGGCTTATTTTAACACAGTCACATATATATTGTTTTTCAATTGTTTTAGGAGCTGGCTGCAAATTCATATGCTTATTGTAATGGCATTTGTTTTCTTCACTTTTTTTAACAATAGGATTAACTTAATTTCAATTATTATTTCATTATTCAAACATAAGCTGCATATAAATGATTCAATCCCATACAATAGTATATTTCAGTATGGGGGCATTATAATCATTGCTGTCCGCACTTTGATTAAGATTTGTTTTGGAGTGCACTGTCAAAAAATAAATCAATAGATTATTCTGAAGCTGCTTTGAAAGTTTGACTTTTAACCCTATAACAATAGGTTATTGAGGGGAAAACAAATTGTCTATTTTTTAATAAAGGAAATGGTAGCTTTAGATGGAAAATTAAGCAACAGATATTTTTCATTAATCACTTTAAAAGTAATTAATAGGGAATCGGGGTCACAGACCCTATTCTAAAAAAATTGAGAAAATCTGATTTTCCTCTACAAATTATCTCCCCTTATAAAATATGAAATTTCAATAAGTATGAAATACCTCATACAAACTAAAATGAGTTTAACTTTTTTTATCTAATTTATCACCAATAAATCTTATTAGATCATTTTGAAAACAAAGTTTTAATTTAAATTCCATTTTAGCCAGATGCACAAAATGGATGCATCGTCCTACACACCCCCCCCCCCCCCCCCCCCCCCCCAAAACCACAATGTACCTTAATTTTATATCTTCATTAAAAACTCTTTGTTTATAACCTCTGGGAATACTATACATAACTTCTGTAATTGATATTTTGGTACATATTGAGCATTAAACAACTGCTCTCTACTGTTTTTTATCCTA